>LUCM01003928.1:50439-148783 GCA_008360955.1 Fasciolopsis buskii
TGAAGGAATGGAAGGCTGACCGAGAGTATACCTTGGACCTTAACAGAAGCAGACAAAGGTCACTATTTGAGACGAGAGCACGTAGTTCAGGAAAAGGAAATCAGAGTTTTCGGTAATGAGCCTATCTATAATGGTGCCGCCTCTGGTGGGAGAACCACGGAGGTCAGCCAAATCAAACATAGACAGTGACAGAATTGATTCGTGATTGAAATTACCTGCAATATTGTGCAGGTCCTTCTCACGAAGGGGAACAATAAATAAGAGAAAAAGGTTGAAAAGTTTGTTGTATTGTGCGGTGAGCTAAAAATGGGCCTTCTAATATAGCTGGAAAACCTGGGATGACACTGTTACGCGACAGTTAATTCCATTTATTGAGTAAGCATAAATAACTTCAGAATTACCAAACTAAAAGGGGTTTGTGCATGTTTCCACACAATCTCCCATCTTCTCCTAATTCGAATCTCTGTCCTGCCGATGGAGCCTGAAGCTGTCTATCGACAAGAGCGTATTAGCGATATCCAGGTTCGGCCACGATTCTTGTATGCAGATGACACGCGTATGAACATGGATCGGTGATTGAAGCGTGAGGGACAAATCCGACATTTTTGTAAATAGAGAACGGATGCTGGCACTCAACAATGCCGGATTGGACATCTTGGCCGGAGGAATGCATTTAGGGGCTGCCTGCCTACCAGCACAAGTGCTTCCACTGGATGTATTAGAACTTGGAGGTGCACTACTGTGTGACCCCAGTCTATGTTGAGAAACAATACAGTTTTTAAACAGCAATATTTTCGACTGATCGTGGCCGCGAACGAAGACCATAATGGAGCCCAAAGTCCCGCAAGAAAGCAACGAAATTTTGGTGACCCATTATTAAAGTGCAGCCATTCAAAGTGCGTGGAGACAATAAAATCCAGACCAACGGAGGTTCCAAGTATCTTGTCACTTCGTCTAATCGTTAAACCGATCAGAAAACTTCTTCTGTAGTGTAATATGGAAACATGATTCAAATGGTAGTGTCGCTGCGGTTTAGTGAAATTTTCAGGCGAAATTTGAAAAATAAATATCATTTTGCTGACAAATCCTTGACAGACATTTCCACTTAAATCGTTTACAGTTTTCGCCTGCCTTCAATGACTGCATCTGCTTCCCGACACTAACTACCGGTTATCATTTTTTGACCGCAGACAATGGGTGCTACTGCAGGGGTATTCAGGGTACATTTTCCGCTCAGGAAAAATTACGGAATCCCTTTAACCCCAGGACAATTTGAGTTGGTACAGTTTCCGATGATAATTGGTTAGATTTTGCTGGCGGCATAAAGTTAGAGAGCACGCTCGATCTGGATTTGAAGACCTTTTCCAGTCGTCCAAGCAGAACATTCTTCTAACGTTCAGTTAGGGCCTGAACCCGTTTCCTTGGCAATGAAAATGTGTTCACCCGAATACCATGGACTATGAGGTTTGATAGCTGGTTTAGAAAAACCGTCAGAGTTGTCGCGTGTGACCTCCGTTTCATTCATTCCAAACCTGATGAATAATGAAAGCATCAAGAACGAATTCCAAATTTGTATGCATGATTTCAATTCGCCTTTCAACTTTTGGCCATTGGACTTGCCATTTGAGAATCCCCTTTTTGCTTCCCACGGATCACAAAACCACCGAATAGTTGGCATCATTAGGTTTTTCCTGCGTCTGCTTAATTTTCATACATCAACTTTTTGGGCCGATGCCAGTACACAGACGATCTTGGAGATCAGTCTTGCTCTCGTACATTTTTATGCCACAAGCCAAAATGCTTTGCCACAGATTTTTATGTTGTTTTCGATGTCTAGCGAATATGAAGAATCTTCGCTTTCTCCTCTATCGACGATTTCCCGTTCGGCATCAAGAACCTCAAATGTGTGCCGACTTTTAAAATGCAAACACCACGATGCATTCACGTAACTTTTCTTGCGCTTTAGGTAAGTCTCTTCGCAGATATTGAAAGGATAACTATGGCCGTTCCCGCTAGGTGGCCCACTTTGATCAACCAGATGTAGGATCCATGCCAAGTCAGGTGGCAAACTCTAATAAACAGTTTCAACAGTAATTCAAAGGAAGTTATTTGTAATGAAAATGTGAATATTTCACATATTGCAGACTTCTGAAAATACAATATTAGAAAACCGTGAAAAATCGAACTATGGTGCTTATTTTCAAAAAAATTTGACGGCATCTCACGAGCTGCTAGATTTGGCCGACTTGAATCTAACTGTTACTTGTGTAACTTTACCGCGTAACCTCTCAACCCAGCCGGTAGACCACACACTGCATAATTGCGTGAGTTTTGTCCACGTGTGGTTTAGACTCCTAACCATGACAAGGACTCTTCGCAATTGAGTCAATTCCACACTTGTCGTATATGTCAGTCGAAATTCGCAACTGCTGTTGTTGGAACCCTAAGACAGACTGAGCCCTTAACCTTGCGGATCCAACGGTATTCTAACCATAAAACTTACATAGACTTCATGCTTTTTCCTTAGAAAACTTTTGTGGTTGGAGATACCGTGTCGCTTGACCTTAGCTCATCAATCCTCACTCACTCACTCACCTCAATTCCATTGAGGTCAGATGACAGTATAACGGCTAAGGCGTTCNTTTTCGATGTCTAGCGAATATGAAGAATCTTCGCTTTCTCCTCCGTCGACGGTTTCCCGTTCGGCATCAAGAACCTCAAATGTGTGCCGACTATTGAAATGCAAACACCATGATGCATTCACGTAACTTATCATGCGCTTTAGGTAAGTCTCTTCGCAGATATTGAAAGGATAACTATGGCCGTTCCCGCTAGGTGGCCCACTTTGATCAACCAGATGTAGGATCCATGCCAAGTCAGGTGGTAAACTCTAATAAACAATTTCAACAGTAATTCAATGAAAGTTATTTGTGGTGAAAATGTGAATATTTCACATATTGCAGACTTCTGAAAATACAATATTAGAAAACCGTGAAAAATCGAATTATGGTATTTATTTTCTCACGAGCTGCTAGATTTGGCCGACTTGAATCTAACTGTTACTTGTGTAACTTTACCGCGTAACCTCTCAACCCAGCCGGTAGACCACACACTGCATAATTGCGTGAGTTTTGTCCACGTGTGGTTTCGAATCCTAACCGTGACAAAGACTCTTCGCAATTGAGTCAATTCCACACTTGTCGTATATGTCAGTCGAAATTCGCAACTGCTGTTGTTGGAACCCTAAGACAGACTGAGCCCTTAACCTTGCGGATCCAACGGTATTCTAACCATAAAACTTACATAGACTTCATGCTTTTTCCTAAGAAAACTTTTGTGGTTGGAGATACCGTGTCGCTTGACCTTAGCTCATCAATCCTCACTCACTCACTCACCTCAATTCCATTGAGGTCAGATGACAGTATAACGGCTAAGGCGTTCAATTCAGAATCGTTCGTCCCGGGTTCGCGTCCCAGTTCGGGCGCGTTGTATGTGCACTGCGGATGATTCCTAACAAGCATGAAACAGCTGCACAGTGCTTTCACGGTTTCTTTATGGTGAGTTGAGTGATGATATCACATGGTGAATTATTTCATACAGTATTTATTATTAATCGCCTTTGTCCCATTCGGACTTGTTACCGTTCTAATCTTATCTTGGTTGGTGCGATTCTTTGTCAGCTGACGTAGGGTTAATGAAACTGCAAGCTTTCGTTCAAAGTGTCGCTCTTGGCTAAGCGTATCATGCAGCCCCGGGTCAAAGTCTATGAGAATTCCACATTCCCTTATTTGGTACCTATTCCGACTGGTCGTGTCTCAATCGTTTTCACCAGCTATCTATCTTGACAAATTATTTTGTCCATCCAACGAGGTTTACCTCTTATTCTTCACGACATGGCCTGTGTAATCGCCATTTTTCAGACTAAAATGCAGACAGTTGTGTTCACTTAAAGTTTTGTACTAAAGTTAACCTGAAACAAAAACAGGCTAATTATAGTTGCCACTTCGGGACAACGAATAATGGTTAAAAAAAATTCGAAAGATCCTAGGACAGATTGGTAGAACAATTTCGAAGGCAAGAATTTCACTACGGCGGTCATCAGCCATATCGCCTGAAGTCTACAACCAACGTTTTGAGAGATTATGTAAACTACAAACCGACAATCTAGTTGTAGGAACCAAACTTGTTTTCCGCGCTAAACAGTTGATTAAATGCAGCACGTTTTATTGGTATTAAACTGTGCTAATGGGGAATTAATAATGATAATTGGAAATCGGATTGATATGCCCACAACGGTACTGTGTATTCTGTCACAATAGATAATGCGCAATGATAAATGTCATGTCGGCTTCACTGGGTCATTGGTTACGAAACAGTATCTTGCGCCGACAACCAGGGTCGACTGAGAGATGCTGCGTGTTGGTTCTAGGCACAGCGCGGGATTACTCAAGTGGATTCCAATCCCCGCGGCCAAAGACAGAATTTAACTTTTAACGTCCTTTGCTAGTCTTTCTCTAAACATTTAGACTGGACAAAAAGATTCACTTGTGTTGGTTAGTGTATTCGTTTCTGTCAGGTGCATGGTGATTGCCGTTTGTCTATTCTTTATCAGTTCTTTGTTCAGCTGGCTCGGTCGATACTTTCAGACAGTCTTCTTGTGCTTCCGCAGGTGCAAGTGAATTCGTACACAGAATAGAAGGAAGGATTCATAAACAGTCTGTCTGGTTGAGGTGAACAAAATACGTAGTTCAGCAACGAAATTTATATTTCGAATTACCACTCGAAGCCGTCCGCTTAGCTTGTCTGCTATGGTGAATCTTCTAAAAGAGACGGATTCGTATCCAGCTTTCTCTTTACCTATTTGAAAACTGGATTGATTTTTGTTGAGTTTCATACTTTAATCGATGAAACATTCAGGGCAGTCGTCTGTAGAAGCATTTGTTTCGCTCTCATTAGTTTATCTTCAATTTTGTCTGTGATGCATATCATGGTTGCTCTGTTTTGTTAAACACTGGATTCAATTTCTTGTCTGATTGGTCGAGACAAAACTTTGCTAGTGCGTCTATTGCCCAGTCCACGTTTCCTTGATAGAATGGTAAGAATACTTATGAGAATGGCAAGTTGTCCAAAGCTTTCATTTCCAAAGTAAATCTGATGTCTTCATGAGTTTGGTTGAAATTCCGTAGAAAAGCACAAGCATATGTTGTGGAATCGGATGGGCACATTAAATCGTCCAGATATCACCTGCAGGAAGTCAGTTTATGGATTTGTTCAAATAGCGAACTGTTTTCCAGTTTTGCCGCGAAAATACTCGTCAACATGGGGCTCAATCGGGAATCCCATTGCTATTCCATTTTTTTGATGATATCCATCGATGCATTCATCCTAACGAAATCGGATGTTGCACATGCACATGTAAGGAAGACTTTCCAATTCATCTAACGCCAACCTAACTAGTGTTCCTGAATTTTCTCCATACTCAGTTGTTTCTTTTGGTGATACATTCAAAAACGGAGAACTTGCGTGCCGTATTTAAGCAGCCGTGGAGCACCCCAAATATGCTTGTCTGCTACCGTGTTTTCCGTTGTTTCAGTCGGGAATTTTCAAGAATCTAATGGTATGTATTAATAGTAGGAGACTGAATGTTTTCATGAATCTAATAGTAATCAACATGTATACAGTACAATCGGCGTATCTTCAGTCATATTCCCTATATCCTCCCTAACAACTAACCAAACCGTCAAAATCATGCTTGGGATTTCAGTGATCGGTAAAAATAAGTGCTCATTACCATAACCACCCCCGTAGACATGAATCCCAGCAACGAACCCATGAGAACCGGTAAACAACGTCAACCCATTTACCCATCACAATTTACATCACACACACACACATATATATATATACACTCCACTTTCGAACAAGGCATGTTTATGTGACATCCAGGCCCTTTGTTGAACACACCTAACCGCGTCCAGTGTTTTAAATCATTCTTCTTTTCAAACTTCACTTGAAACGATAGCAAATTGCAATAAATTTCCGTTAGACCTCCGGAATGTACTTGATTTTTCGGCCACAATTACATACAAGCGTACAATGACACACTTCGTTTGGACATAGAAGGGCGCAAGGGACAAGACACCAGTCCAGCAAACAATGTCACTGACTCCAGTCGAACGTTCATCTGGGCCGAAAAAAATAAACCCCGTCTGGTGTACTTTTGACCTAACAGTTTCGTGCCTGTTCACATCTGCCCACCCCAAAATCCACCCCATTTTGTGTCAGTGTGGCTGCGCGTGTGTGTCTGCGTGTGTGTGTGTGTGTGTGTGTGTGTGTGTTCATCGTTTGGCTACGTGAGCAATTCTCAAGACTTCACGTTCAAATTAGTACACATAAAGAGATATAGTGTATAGATTGGAAGAGTTTGTCCGAATGGAAACGAACAATTTCGTTTTGTTTTGTTTTTTCCGTTACCGTAATTTGTTATTATGGTCGCCATCATTGCTGTCGTCAATACATGTGATCGTTGTCCTGTCGGTTCTAGAGTTAAAAATCTGGAATCCATGTGAAAGCATTTTTACGGTGAAATACGTACTACCGATCGGTTGATGTGAATCGAGAATTGTGACCGACATCAATCGTTGATTGGATTTTGTCCTCAAAATGTCAACATCATGGGATTTCGTGATAGTCTCAAACCACTAAGCATTATGCGTGAAATGAACAATTTTCTGGTCTATATGAAGTTACCAAGAACCAAGAAGAACAGTTTGTTTTTACCGTTGGTCTTTTTTGATCATCAATATAATAATACTAAAAAAATGTTGACCAGTTATATTTTTTATAAAAAAAAATGTTGCGTATTACACAATTCGGTTTTTCAGAGTACGACAAACGGTGAGAGCTTTTTACCGTCCGAGTTAGAAAAGTTGATCCCCAGTGGTGTGCTATCACAGTTTGTATACGGATTGCAAATTCTGTCGGAATTTGATCCCAGTTGGCTCTGGGTTACAATCTCATTCGCGTGTAGAGACAAATCATGATCGGGTTTGGAAAACTTTGTTTTCCCTTCGGAATATTATCGATTCCATTGTTGAACATCTTTGACAAACTTCGGTATGCAGTTGATTTTCTAGAGTCGGGTTAATAATTCATACCTGGCTGTGACAGACTACCAATACAATACGATACAATACAATACAATGCAATACAATACAACAAAACACAACACAATACAATGCAACACAATACAATGCAACACAATACAATACAGTACAATAAAATACAATACAATCAATACAATGCAATACAATACCATTCTCGACTGAAAGGTCTTTTCGCTACCGCTGCCTGAGTATTGGATAGCAAAAGCAAACATCCTGGCTGATGTGTTCCGAACTGCGTCACTTCTCACAAATGGTTCACTTCCTATTCACATCGATGCTTAGCTTACGTAGTCTGCAGATAAATTTAGCCGATGGAGTTCTCTATTCGGGTGATCCCAAGAAGGCTGTCCAGCCACAGTCGGAAGCCCAACGCGGTCGAGGTTGAATTTACAAACTAAAGGTTAGCAATTCAGCCACGGATTGAATTCCATTAATCATCGTCATCAAGCTTATCGTAAAACTCAACCAAATAGACTAGGGATTGTCATCTCACATGGTCTCTCTTAATTCACAGAAAAATAAGTGAAATTACAAACACATGTAACTCATAAATAGAGCATATCAGGATCCGGACCGTATGCTCAATTCTACTCAACCCAGGAGCCAACTTTTTCTGTCCTATTGACATAGAATTTGGACGGTTTAAAACGGTGTGTTAAACATGTAATTATTGTTGATTGTTGGTTCCGACAATACGGCAATGTCCGTGTATGCTCGCTGTAGAGTTCCAAATAGCGTTAAGTTCAAATCAGTCTAACCACAGCTGCCTGAAATTTAAACTTCACGCCACCATGGTCCGTCTTACAATACTCCATTTCTGTACTAATCAATTCATCAAACGTTTGATGAGGAATGAATTGTTCACATTCACTTTCTACCTTGATGATTCTCGGGGTTCACCTCTTGTTCCATCACGCATCAACAGAGTTCAATCTACCACAAAAACTCTTGGAACCCTTTGGTGTAGTTTGCCAGAAAACGTGTGTATACATCCGCCGAGTCTTAATAAGGAAGCAACTCCAAGTCCACATGGACACAATCGAAAAATTCTCTATCATCAAACTAACTGATTTCAATTGTTCCTCGGCAGCCTATGTCATCACTTGGGAAAACGTCAGCCGTACCAGGATGATTACGACTTTGAGAACTCTTCCGTCACTGAATTTCATTATATAAACCATTAGAACAATACAGAAAAATCCGAACACTTCTAACTAACTCTTACATGAAATTGAGATAGCACATCAGCACAAAGTAGCTGAACTTTCGTTTCTCGTAATTATAAAATCATTTCCAATAAAGGAGTTCCTCAGCCCGATGAACTGAATGTGTTCGTTCACTAATCTTGGAACGGCTGAATTTCCAAAGAAACAGGAGAATTTCGCCTACATGCATTTGTTGCAAACATTTCCCTGAGTGACAAATCGGTGTTTCTTTGCTGACATGAAATCGACCATGAGATATTCACATGTAACTAAAACAACAATCAAGTTCACAATGAAACTAGTAATGAAAGATCTTTCGTGAACTTTAGTCCTTTGTGTGAATGTAGGACCTCAAAGTTTCCTGAATCGGATAGAAGCCGAGGTTGGTTGGTGAATCGATCCACTTGTTGATGAATGAAACACGGTAAACTGTGGTAAATCTTGTAATGATGACCGACTGAAAGTGCTTTTGCATTACGGATTCCGCTGGTTCACTGGCATAGCTTGGATTAGTCCTGACAGGCATCAGTTTGGGTCGAGGTGATCACTCCAGCTGCACAAGCATCCGATATACACAACACATGTGCACTCGATAGTTGATCAGAATTCCACGATTGGCAAGGAACAGAAATTCCATTAAGGTCACCCGATTTGTTTGCAATTCTTTTTTCAACTGCAAAACTCGGCAAAATGCAACCCGTTATGCTGATGCGTCATCTTCCGAGGATATACGCCGGCTATGAGGGGGTTATAGTAATCTATCCCAAGACGTGTTATAAAACAGCCACTTGATTATGAAGCAAAATGAATTCAACGTGTCGTCCAGCTTACTTTCAGTAATCTGTAAGATTGCTTCAATTTTATTTCCCAGAATTTGTTGTAGAAGACGGTCTTCGGCTTGCCGGTTGTGCTGAAGTACCTTCCGTGAACACATACGCTCGCGGGTAATGGATTCTTGACATCCCCGATGAAGCTGTTTTGCTCTTGATTGTATTACTTCGGAATCGTGTCCAAATGATTTGAACTCACGTCACGAATAAAATTGGGCCTACTTTTATCACGGCCGGATTAGACTGAACTATGATGCAATGGTACACGGGCACATTTGTGCAAGCGTACTACAAGGTTCAGTGGTTACTTACGATATTGCAGTTTAACTTACGAGGGATGGTAAGCTTGCCCGGTGTTGTCTAGAAGAGCACATATTTTTATTGAATTCCGAATAGTTTGCGCCCTAATCCGAAGTTGTGGCATGATTGGGAAATGGTATTGCTCGGATTTGCCAATCCATTTCATGTTCGCATAAAGCATATGAAATTCCGGCGACTTCTCTAAGTGACCCAAAAAACTGTGCTGTTTTAGGCCATCACAGTGACCCGGTTCTCGATCTATCCAAGTGACTAACTTCTCCAACTCCAAGGGTGGCCCAAAGCAATAAGGATGCGAGCCAGTTTTTTTCCAAACTCTTCGCATTCAAGTCGACGTACTTGTGACGCATGGCCTAGAAGTTACGAGGAAGGCAATCGAGTCTTTACTTATGAGTTGGCAATAGATACAGTGCCACAAAGCACAAGAGAACGAGAGACAGAAAGAAAGAATACAAATCGGAAATGAATAATTCCCCGTGTTCAGCCGACAGACAGGGTAAGCTTATTTGCGATCAATTTTTTTTCCTCACAATATCCAGTGAAATTTCACTGAGGGAAACAAACAAAAACTCATGAAAAACAATTTTGCTTTGAACTGGGGACTAAAGATTTGCCCGAAAAAATGCAAAAATACTGATCTGGCATGTGAATGAACAACTGCAAACATGTAGCTGGCCGATAAACAAACTACCATCCACATCGATTTTGTCTGCCTCATTCTGGCTGTCCGAGTGGAATTTTCCCACAAAAGACATCGTAGACAAAACGATATCATCCGTTGGTTGAATAAGAATGCATGCTGCTGCATCCGTCTCAGTTATCGGTTCATCGCTCGTGTCTGTCACGGTGGGTATAAATATAACTTGAGATTTTTTATCAAATATTACAAAGATTAAACAGATGGCGTCGTCCAAGTCAAATCAAGGAATGAGTTACCGCTTTTGTCTATCCTAATTCCATACGAATAAAAATTGCTGTCAACTATCATAAACAAAACCGAATTTTGCTATTCTGAGGCAAGTTCCTTCGAACAACACTTGGTCAATATGAACACGGCACAGGACGTCATTCCGTGGCCTTGAGATGTTTCCCGTGGCCGTGATGCAATGAAATAAACTTGCATTTCTATCCGCCGAAATTGAAGCTTTTGCTAAAATTTATGGTAGACCATCAGGTCAAGTTCCTGGGGTTACAAAAGTCACCCGTGGCGTTCTCGTTCGCAGCCAACATTGACAATGAATGCGCACTTACTCCGACCCGGATCATGAGCGTGGAAAGACAGCCTGAGGCAACCGAACAATGGTCAGATTTTACAAAACCCAAAGCAAGTTGACGCACTCGTCAAATTATTTAGAGAAGTAAAATCTAGACCGTTAGGGAGCTTTTTCGACCATTGTTTTGTTAGAAATGATCCAAAATTATCCCCAGTCTTAGTCAGCACTTTCCGTTTCTTCACCCAAGCAAAAGCTCTCGTCTGCGTGCTGCTTGGTGTCAGAGTAGAATTCTCTATTGTATTGGATGACATGCTATTTGATCTCTTTGACTGACGAACCCCTGTATGCTCTCGCTTGCTCTAATGCATCAGATCAATCGATCTGTTTGAATTCTTCCTTTTAATTTGCGTAAATTTTTCTAGGCGCTTCAGTTATTTCAATTTTGTTGTTTTCTTTATCCTTACAGGTCATAATTTTCTGCCTGTCGTTGAAGCCTCTCACATGCAACCATTCAGCCGACCAACAAAGTCTAACTAACTCTGAAGACTAAAAAAGAAGTCGTTTTGAATGCTTGGAAGTTCAACAGAAAATGAAAAAATCAATTTGTCTCGCATCCCTCGGACCAGTCACTTCAGAAATTACTTGCCCGGAAATGGCTAGACAAAACAAATGGTTCTGTCGGTGAAAAACTGTCAACATCATCACGAAATTTCCGTATTGTTTTCCCTAGTGGAAGATTTGTGGGGCTTTGTAAAATCATCCTGGTGTAGTAGGGTTAACTTAACTTCCCGCTATCCACGGTGAAACACGAAACCCTTTGTATAGCTGTTTCACTGGTCTAAGGAATTTTCACTAGTGCACATAGGGATTCAAACCCAGGATGAGAGATTGTGACTCTTCACCTTTACCGGGATGGGTTTCAAAGGTTTATCAAACGTCAACGTTGTATGATACATCGCTCATATCCGTCGACAAGTTTTGCGTGTCATGGACATTTAGACGCACCAGATGAATGACTCTTAGTTGGGGACCAACTTCTCCGTGGGATGCGAACGCCCATTGCACGCACATTGACAGAACTTCGCCAATTGGCAGCTGTCCGTAATTGAAGATATGAAACTTTTCAATTGGTTCATCAGGCCGGAAAGACCGAATGACATATATTTGCAACATATTATTTAGTGGTAAAGTTCGATAAACTGATGATAGCCAGTCCGATTAACCTGACGATCAAGATATTCGATTGACTATCGTTCGTGTCTGAGTTTATTTCGGATTGCGGCCATGATTGATACGCATTGTTGATTATTCCTAATGCGGATGAATACGCTACCCGCAGTTCTTTCGTTTTATTCGATGGCTTCGTGATGAATCACTTGAAAATCCCGTAATTCATTAATCTTCTCGTGATTTTTAGATTAAACTACCTCAGGCCGTTTAGAGCAAACCGGAACGAGTCAATACTAGCATTTTGCCCACTCGTGACCAAAGACAATCGGAGAATCCGGGTAAATCTCACGAGTTCATCTTCGGATGCGTATTTGACGAGTGTTCAACCGACCAAAAGTGTAGTGTTCCAATCTGACTAAAGCTGGTTCCAGTTATTCTACTGTTGGTCAACTTTGCCATGTGGCAATTGTCAGTAGACTGCAAATTCTGTCTTCCTAGAATTTACATGCACCAAAGTACCATCAGAAGGAGCAACCTAAAAAATAAAAATGGCATTGTCTGGTTTGCTGAGATTCTGAATCCTCTGTCTAAGTGATTAGCGATTGATACAGCCTTCCAATGAAACTTCAACTTTCACGTCCTGGTTCAATGTATAATGATCATAATAATAATAATAGTGGTAATAACAACAATAGTCTTGATAGTGACAGTGATAATAATAGTATTTAGAAGCAGCAAATTAGAGGAAAGGTCGTGTAAAATAGGCTACCATCGATTTGGTGAAAGCGATTTTGTTTACCCGAAGTGAAGGGTTATACCCTCTTTCCATCAACCCGTGGACATGGAATAAATGAACTGTTGAAAATGTGAGAAACTTCTAGAACCACGAGGTTCTTCAGTGTTTTGGTGAAATTTTTCTTCGCGTCTGAATATTAGCTGATAGGGTATCATGAATATGCGGTAATATTTTATCCAATAAGAATTTGACGTAATCCCCGTGCTACGCAATGGTAATCGGCCATATGGGTCATTGGATACATGGTTTTGCCGGAAAACGAACGCTGTCTTTCGATGGTTCAGTTTTATTAATACAACAACTGGTCTGGTACTAGGATGGTTCTGTTCGCTATTTCAATGCACCGCATACTCAAAGCACAAACGAACAAACTCCGACGGCCAAGTAAATTAATCGCCGAACACCAACAAGTTCAAGGGTTCGAACCCCGGATCTGTCGGTTATTATGGTGGTAGACGACATCTCGTGGTCACGCGAATCGTCATCAAACCTGACCTAATGTGACCATATGGGTTCTAAGCTACACCAAACCTTAGGCTCACAGTTACCTGTTCCTCTTCCATTCTCATTTAGTAGACCTTGGGGGCCATACAACACACTCCTACCACTGCACTCATATTTTTAGTATGAAGGATAGCACAGAATAGTAATTATTTTCTGTGCACTAAATTCTTCAGAATGAATGAAGTCGGATCTAGACTTGACTTCATTTGACTATACTTTTGAAAATCGTTTTATTTAAAGCCTCTAACCTTCCTGTAGGAGAGAATCTCGTAGGTCTGAACCCGGGAGTTCAACACCACCTGTTTGATGTGATCTTCGATATAGTGTTTCATGGTCTTTTCACCATCTCATAAACTGATTATTTGTATGTTTCCCAAATAATACCAATCTCTAGGACCAGGGTCGGTAGGGGCAGTTGATCTGTTTTACTTATTCGAGTTCAGTTCCTATTCAAACGGTCGAGCAGCGAGACACACTTTGTCCCTAACCTCAACAATGGGGATAGAAAAACCTCACTATATTCTAAGTGTTGTGAAAAAATCAGTGGTCGAACAATAAGTCTGCGTCCAGTATGATCGTGTTTCTCACCTTCAGAGGATAACTGTTCTATCTGCTAAAAAATTACTTCCAATCTTTGATGGCCAAGCGGATGTTTTGATTAATTCACAATTAACTCATATTTGGTTGGGAATGGATCAAGGGAATTGTTAATTTGCAGTCACGTCAGTTCACACCTCTAAAAGTATGGATGTGTGTGTGTGTGTGTGTGTGTGTGTGTGCACGTGATTGATCAACTTGTCACACGACCAGGTTGTAAACCACTTGCTGATGACAAGCGGGCCAGAGAAGTTTAAGAATGTGAATTTATTGTTTCTGAGCCCACAGAGGGGAGTCATACAGACGGCCAAATACGGCTTCGGTTGGGTTTAATATGTGATACTTGACAGTTCTTGATAGTCTGCGCCTAATTTTGTAGATGGTCACACTCATTGAGTGTTTTGACTTGCCAGGGTGTGAACGCACCGCGCTAGTAATTATCTTAATTGTTCCTGGGATCAACCAAGCCAGGTGGTGTACACGAACGTGATCGGACAAACGCGTGGCCGCGCGGCCAAAACACCTAGTTGCATAGGAGCAGGTGAATGAATACACAGAATGAGGCTGCAGAATCTGGCAATGTCCTTCTTAAACATTTTTAATTCGAATAATTAATGTTACATGTTCTCTGATTTCATCAACTCTCTCCTGAACGTGAATAAAAAAGACCATGCGCATGATTATACCAATCTAGAAAGATATTTAGTTACTCATGCTACTCATGCTCCAATTTTGCGGTTTCCAGATTCGAGAAATACTTTTGACTGATTTCCCTTCGCACTGTACCTTTCACGCACAAAGTTCAGGTCATCCAGTCAACCTTATACTCGTGAAGTATCAGATTCCGTGTTCCGTCTCATTTAAACCGTTCAGTGGTTCGAACTAGGGTTTCCGACTGGCGGGCGTGCATGTAACCACGGCCCCACCAGCTCATATCCAGACTAATCACAATTAGCGAGTTAAGTTTGTCCAGATGTCATCCACGATGACAGTCGGAAGTGGCCGACAGCTTCGATAGGAGACATGACGTATGTCTCGTTAACTCCAAACAAAAGAGTCTAACAGTGCAATGGTTCAAGTTACCTCATTAGCAAATCCGTTGACTACATTTCGTCATCTGGATGTACCTACTACACTAAGTAATTAACAGGTTGCTATATTTGTACGCAGATGAAAGAATAGGATTTTTTCGAATCCGTGTAACGACAAATGAACTCTTAACCCTAGCGTACTCTAATTTTACAGGAGGATGAGGTCGCAAAAGATAGAAAAGGTAATTGACCCGGGGACACGAACCAGTCAGAGGCGGTCGTCCAAAGAAGTAGCAACGGCAAAAGTTTTCCCAATAGACCCATCAAAACCCGAACTTAAATCAACAGCATGATTGCTCCGCGTGGGAGCTACATTTCAAGTCGTAATTCGGGACAGCCAGACCAACACAGACAGAAAGGGTGCTAAAATAATAAAAAGAAGAATGTTCAACACACTACCAAATCCGGTCGGGAATGCTCAGCTAATCAGAACATGGATCTTGCGTGAGTGTGCTTTGGAAACGATTGATGCACAGGACCAAGCAAAAGCTTGGAGCTGAGACGATTTTGCTGTGTAATAAAAATGTGAATAGCCCGTTTGCCTTCTTGCGAAATTATGGGTTCTAATGAGTTTAAAACACATCAAAACGTGTAACCAGTAGGTGATGGAACGGTAGACAGTTTTAGGCGTCTCGTCTCTGTTGTTATCTTGAGCCGACATTTGTTACCGATGACGGTTTCTGATAAAAGGATGGGAATTCGACATTTAAACTTCTTTCAGTCGCATTGCTGTGTGTTATTTTTCTCAGAATTGATAACTATTGCAGACAAGACTAATCTCAGGGGATTTTTTTAATTCCGCAGTAATGACTTCGTCGAAAGTTAGCACCAGACAGCCAACCATTGACGATTCTTTCCTCTCAAAATATCCGTTCAATACCTGTTCTATCCATTGGAAACGGTGACTGGCATTATCGGAGGGGGGGGGGGGTTTGTGGCAAATACTTCGGTTTGCTTGTTTTCTTGAAAACCGTCATGTAAAAAGCCATGTTGGTTATAATCCGTCAAGTCGCGTTGACCGGCCTGAACGTTTTCAGTGGTAAAATAACCATGTGGACTTTGTAGAGGCAACATTATGACCGTGCCGACATCAGTACCAAAACAATTTACGCAGTCACCGCACTACGGTCAAAAGTACATCAGACAGCATTTGTTTTCGACAGAAATAGTCAGTCAAGTTAGTCACTGACCCCATTGACAGGACCCGTGTCTTGTGCGGTTTGTATTCGTGATACTTTTATGTTGGTACAATGTTTGTGCCCTTGCGCATGCTCGTTGTGCACTAGAACGTGGGCCAAGTGCATGCACTTCTCTCTCACCCCAGTTGTACGTGTGTGTGTGTGTGTGTGTGTGTGTGTGTGTGTACGACCGTGATTACCATCTGTTTTCGTGGACACCGATCCCAAATTGTGCTCTCGTGGTCTGACCTCTTTTCTCTACGACGTCCGGATAGATTTATTCATTCCCCGTAAACTTCCAGAGCAAGTACTCCAGTGATCTGAGTTAAATAAGAAGCAAAAGAAAGACCCTGGAGCTTCAAGTCTCGTTCATCTACAAGGAGCTCTCCTATGTACGCTGTACAGTCCTCGTTGAGCGTGTTGCCTTGGTATTTGTGAGCTTAGCAACACAATGCACGTGACGATGGGATCGGCTGGAATGTAACAAACAGTACACACAAAGGAATGGGGAGATACTCCGAACCCATTACAATGCGTAGAAAGGTACGAGTGAGAGGAGAAAACATGAACAGCAAAGGCCATGGAGCAGATAGGCCTTCACAAAGAAAACTGTGACTGGGGGCGGGGTTCTGTGTACATGTCAGCACAGTAGGTTACGCTGCACCTAATTACAGAATTTCTTGAATTCTACCCAATGTCAATTACAAATAGGACGGGCTGTACTCCTTGGTCGATCAAATGAATCAAGAGGGGAGAGATAAAAAAGGCTCCAAATCGGAGCTTACGATGGATCGATAATGGCACTAAAACTATAAAACAGTGAAGTTTGTGAATGCTTCTTAAGGAAGCCGATTGCATTCGTCAGCTGTTTTAAATTTATCAATAGAATTTGTCTACTTGACTTGGGATTTATATGAGAACCAACAGTGTTCAGGCTCGTATAGTAGTGCAGTTAGTCTACCGGACTGGGATCCACGAGATCCTGCGAAGTGATGGTGAGAGACAATGGATCATAAGGCTCAATTTAACAGTCAGTGACGTTCTTGTATTTGAAATCTTTCTTGTCTAGAATTCTTCAGTTCACTATTTTGCAACTGATTTTCTCTAGTCCCGGTTCTTTTCTCCGTTTGAGCAGATGGTGCTATGAGGTAGCGACCGAACTCGGGGCACGTTGGTGCAATCTGGCTAAGCCAGATTCATCGGATTAGGTATTTCACTTGGCAAATTGTACAGTACGTTCAAAGAATCTGGGGCAGCTGGAAACGGTTCTACAAACTTTGACAAGTTCAAATACTGGAAATTACCAATTATTCAACAAGGAGGTAGAAAAAAACACGAAGTTACGCAGGCCACATTTTCTAACAGTCAGCAAGTTTTTTTCAACAAACATAAACTAATTATTTCCAACTGTGCACGGATTCGTTAAAGACATCGTACAAACTCTTCAAAAACAGTTGAAACAATATTATTTTATGCGAGTTTGTCTACAAATCACGTGCCGTCACCAAGACCGTGTGAAAAGAGGACAGAGTGGGTCAAAGAAACAGAAAAAATATCTGTGAAAACGTTTTTCACACTCCATATGCACGTCATTGGTTATCCATCCCGAGTATAAGAAGTTGTTAGTAGAGATTGAAATATTCTAATTTAATGATTATTCATGAACAAATACTAATGAAACATAATTTCTTTTGCATAACCATTAGACGTCTTTATCTGCCGTATTGCAAGGGCAACTAGACACCTCTCTTCCGATTTCTAATTCGACTAGGAGACACAAAAATGATGTCGAAATATAGTTTTTTGCGAATGATTATTTTACGGTGTCCCACAAATGTAGTACAGAATTTAGCAACCATCTTTAATATTGTTAAGTATCCCCAATGCAAATAATCGACTATTCGTTTTCAGGATACAATCCCAACTTCGGGGCACATTGAGTCATAGAATGTAGAAGACATTTGTGAGGTAAGCACAAGAGTGGAAAAGCAATCCTCCTCAAGACTTCCATTCGCGGGTGTGGTTTTTTTGCAGCATTCTTACGGATTGTTACAAACAATGGCTGTTTGGCATTTATCACACGATCATGCGGCAGTATAGTTGGCATCCAGAGTCTCTGTTTGTACGATCCAAACGACTTTCTCTCGAGTGCATTCAGACACCCGTGTTTTCTTGGCTGATCTCACTCCGAATTTGTCTCGAGCCTCGTTCTGTCTTGTCGGCATTGATTATGCTAAATTCATTCCCTTTGGCTCTGTTGCACCGATGTGATTGTTTGACTGATCAGACAAGGTATGTGGAATCTTTGTGAGACTGAAGTTTGTATTTTTTCGCCATCGTACCTAATTATTCTTATTTAATTGTTAGCGTAGACACTTTTTAGAAGTTGTAGTCTGACATTAGGAGTATGATGACTAAACAGTACTGTTATAGGTATGCATTATTTGTTGGTTTGATGTCTGATTTATTTGTTCCTGTCTGGCATGCACATTGGAATAAGCTTTGAACAACATCATTGATTCACACAATTAGCTGTCATTGTATGGCGAGTTGCAAACAAAGCACCGTCATTATTCATTTATTATGTGAGTTGAATAGCACTAGGCGGTTTTCCGTACGTTCTTTTCCGTCTTCTGAACTACGGAAATGCTTGTGATTTTGGACAGACACGGATGACATTCGTATATCCGGTCAGATCCTCGTGGGATCTGTTCCATTTGCCGACCACATATTGAATTCTTGATGGCTGAACTTCGTATTCAGCTTAAAACACACCGAGGAAATTGTCAACGTAGGAAGTTTGCAATCTCGGCCGCCGATGTAGCAGTCGACCATGGTACCCCACACTGGAAGACCAATATGAGTTACAAAACAAATTACTCATTCTAGTCAGTTCAAAGTTAGTCGAATTTAATTGTAGAAAAAACAAAACTAGATGAAAGTTTTGTTTGATGACTACTTACTAATATTAGTAAGCAAGCTGTTACGTTGAAATCAGAAGAGTAAAATTGATCCAAATGCTCGACAGAATTTCTTGTGACAATTCAAGTCCTTCCTTCTAGAAGAATCACTCAAGTTCGCCAGTTTGGGACAGAATACAAATTCGTCGAGGCAGAAAGAAGACACTTCATCAAAAGCAAGCATTTCGTTCACTGTTTTCGATAGTGAACGTGAAACAATGCAGACTAGGTATTTAGCTTTAGAATATCTAGTGAGTCGGATTCGTTCAAGTAGTTAAATAAGGGACTATTGTAACAATTTGAATTCGAAATACATTATGCGGTGGGTGGCCCAAATATTTTATGCTCTGATGAATGTAATAATAATACTACTAATACAGATTTAAATAATACAACCCCATCATTGTTGCATAACACAAAAAAACAGTTTGTTGGCTCTGTCGTCGACCCGTTGATGGATCCAGGTTTCACTAACTCTAGTGGAAAAAACAGACCAAGCGAAGGAGGCACTAACATTCCTTCACTAGAACAAAACACATGTCTTTTACGGGGTTTTCTCTGGACATCGCTCATTGAAGGATCAGTCTGCTGGTTAATTCGGCTCATGTTATGCACTGACTTTTCATGCATTTTTTTCGTCCAGTTGATCGACTGAAATAACCAGCGCAATGTCCCCGCGGTTGTGCTGACCTATGAGCAGGATAATCGATCTGATGATTCATCATTCACTGTCTTTACGTCCTTCCTGTCTACATACCATAAAACAAGAGAAATTTCCTGAAAAGAGTTGCGGTCAATAATATTCCGTAGAGTGCGGACACGACAAGCGGTGCCGCGAACTGATCACCCAAGGCCAAGCCTTAAAACTTTCATGACGAAAGCAAGATTTGGTTCATCGGATGGCATAGTACACGAATGAGTAGAAAGCTGTTTTATCGAGCTTATCATGTATCAACCTGTAAAACAACACAATGCAACACAATTTCCTTTTATGGTCAACTTTGAATGTGGTAACCGATTCTTCCGCCTGATGCACAGAACGAAATCTGATGAGTTGCTTACTCAAAAGGGTTCGGAAAGTCTGCACTGAAAACTGTACAGATGAAGGACTTCGATTCGTGTGGAAAGTATTTCGGCAAAAACGGCTATCCTGAACCTTTCACCAACAAAACCGTAGAACACTAAGAGAAACGGTATGAGAAAGCAATGCTTGAAAGGAAGGCTCTGTACATCAGCTTGCCTCTAAAGACGGATATTCAAGTGGATCGTACAAGGCTATTGGCAAGACGTTCTGTGCGGGAAAACTACAAATCCCTTTCTACATCAAAGCTAATCTTGCGGGCAAGCCCAAAAGACAATGTGCCGGATTGTAGGGCCTCATTCTGCACCGGTTCCAGTGGGGCAGCTTGCGTTGGCCGTACAACCGGACGCCTATCCGAACGAGATCGTGAACACCACCCGGGCTTGGTTAAACACTGGAGCGATTGAATTCATCACCCTGACTGTTGTGTTCACCCTAGGTTGATTCCAGCTATTTAGTGAATATGACTGAATCGTTCAGAATAGTCTGCAAAGTCCGGAGTAGGCTATCAAGACTGGTGAAATTCCGGGTCTTATCTTCACCCGAAGCTGTATGCATTCGTCTCTGAGTTCCATCGTTGTGCTCAAAAGCAGTTCGCGCAAACACTGAAGCCTCCCTGGCCCACTCGCCACTCCCAAAACTTCCCGAAACCCTCACAGCTCCGGGTCGCGGATATGATCTGCGTTCACCTCCCCACTAACTCGTGATTTCAACCGCCATCCGTTACAAACACACACACACACACACGCATATATATATATATATATATGCAAGCACAACGAAAGACACGTTTTGGCTAGTAGAACGATAACCTGTCTTTCGACCTCTCATTTATTGTAAATCATATTGAGTGCTATTTATTGACATGGTTACGAATAACTGAAAACGTACTTGTTCATCACACTGTGTTGCTTCTGAGTGAAATCGGATATTCAGTACTCTGACTGCAGCAGTTTAGCTAGTTGAGTTGAAACATTGGCACGACCTTGAAAGATCGATAAACCAGTAAAGCCGGCGATTTTTTGGATAAACCAGATAGGAAAGAATGTACCGTTTTGCTATATACTTGCATTTCTGGTTTCATGTAATGTAAGAATTAAGGAATGCACATCATGTCTCCGTCTCAGGATCTCGATCACCTCATATAAGATATATAATCCAGTACCGAATTCGGCTGCATTATTTTGCTATCTGATATACGTATTCTTAAACACCTTCATCTGCTGCATGGTTGATTAATTGGACTGCAGTTAAAAGGTGGGTCAGTTGAAAACAGAAGGGAACAAAACGAAGCTCAGTTTCATAATCAAGTCAACAACTCGTGAATCCCCGGGTTGTGTTTCGGACTGTCCATTTTCTGTGCCCAGACAAACTGGAATGTGGAAACTTGCTTATTTTTTTTCTAGACACTCCAGGGAAGATCGACCTCGGCCACACTTGTCCCCATCCCGAACTGCACGTTATTGTAGTAAAGCCGGCTTAATGTAATAAACGTCACGGTCTCATTCGGGCAAATATACAACAAGCACACAAACCAAAGGTATCTTACGCCACTGTTCCTATCTCCCGTCATTGATATACCCGCTACTACTGCCAAGTGAGGATCCGGTTGGTGGTGTTGTTGGTGTCACGACTGGAGACGATGTTGACAAAACCATACCGCGCCGTTCACTCAGTGTCTGGGTCGAGAGAACAGTCATGGTTACTCGGACTTCCCGGAATGCTCGAATTGAGTCCACTGGAATTAGCCGTAAGATTCCATCATTGGGGTCGAACAGAAACCTATCTCCCATGCGTTCATCATTATCATCAGCACTACCCCCACTGTCCGAGTCCATCAAGTGACTACGTGATATAGCAGCAGTCTATCTCCGAGACTGTGAGTAGACGATGATTCAACATGCAAGTGCAGCTTCCCGTAGGTTGGGGGGTAGTCACTGGAAGAGTGGAATAAAATAGCATGTCAATGGGCGGTGAGCCACTGGCCGTCGATTTGTGTCAGAAGCTGAATCAACATATCTCCCCTTGGGATAGCTGATTGTATGTTCCAATTCTCAACTTCATCTCCGTCCTCCGGTGACTGTGTCACACTCATCCCAGTTGCCGTGCCCAAGTACTCTCCTTTTTGCACCTACAAACACACACGTATGCACAAAGCAAAGCCAGCACCCCTGTGAACAACTGTCCAAAAACAACAAGCCTAATCGAGTGACGGAATTCTAACGGAGTTCAATTCATTTAAATCGTTCCACGAGCATGAACGAAAAATTGACGGCCCAAGTGAGTCACTCGTGTCACCACTGTGGCTGCTTTTGTTGCGGTTTCCATTGGTGTTGTTGTTCTTGTTGTTGTTGTTGTTGTTGTTGTTGTTGTTGTTAGTGCTGTCACTGCAGCCATTGGTGAATTTGCTTCCGTCTTAATGACGGATGTATGCAAATGCCAGCAGACACAATCTACCGCAAAAGAGAAAACCAGAGCAAGAAATGGTGAACAAAATTCGATCTAAGTTATCTGACATTTACAAAAAGCTTATAAAATAGAAAAAAAGTATCACAATCAAAAACCGGGCTATCGAAGCTGCAATCTTTTGCGCATCTGTTCCATGATGACATGTGGAAAACAATGAAATACGCGAAGTGACTTTGGTAGCTTATTGCTTCTCTCAGGGAAATACCCGAAGCAAATCGAACAAACTAAGTAAATAACGCACGGGCCATTCGGAACGAAAAGCCCGGAACCAAACAAATGGCCGTTTCGTATCACCATTTGAATCAGTCCTTTTATTTCTTGTCACAAAAGTGGCAGGCATCACAGAAAGTGACACATAAGATCTTGCACAGCCGGCGGACTTCTCACCCACAAGATGGATTTTTGGGATTCCTTCTTCTGAACCTGTCCCCGTAGACTATTTTGAATGAATAGAAAATACTGGAGTAATGATTGTTCAACCGGGCTTTACATTTTTGTGTGAAATACCTTTGGCAGCTTGTCTAAGTACATCCAAGACACAAGTGAATAAAACAGCTGAAGTAACAAAGTAGACCCACGATAATATAACCGATGAGTGCTTGCTGAATGTCACGGAAACAATGCTCTGAAAGTCAGACGTCGAAAACCTAATTTTGTTGAATAATGTGTGCTAACCTATTTCGATAGGTAAATTTTGGTCCTTTGCTGATTTATGGGAACACTTTTTGGCGTAGTCTTGTAGTTCTACTCCTTGGGAGTGAGTGGCACAAAACGCGTCCATGTGTGGATGCAACCCCCCCCCCTCGAGATGGAACGCATTTCAAAGTGTGACAAAATCGAAACAAATATTTATCTTTTTTCTTAATCATATTCGTGAGTTTCATCAAATTCGGCATCATTTCATCCGTCCGCATTGCATTATCGCACGACTTCTCAAACAATTAAATCGATATTTCATTTTGCCGCCATTAGTCAAGCGCTTAATTTCGTGATTTTTTAACCGAAGGATCGTGACATGGACCGCTCCCAATACCAATCTTCTGCTCCCCTGTCGGTTGACTTTCAATCGTAGTGGTCCTTTTTCTGACTTACTGCGTTCTTGTTGCTCAAAAAATAAAACTCAAATAAAAATTATTAACAATAACAACATATGCTATTTGTTAACGTCATTATTACTGTACACTAGCAAGCGAAGTTCTAGGCAGATCTGAGTTTTCGGTTCTTCATCATATCTGATTACAGTCATGTTTATGAAACTGAAAACTACACGTCCATTTTCCGATCCACATTGTGAGTCTGTCTCATTCGCTGAACGGCTGTTTACTGTAAATATGCACACCAAATCACATGCAAGATGCATTGAGAAGTCGACGCTACATGTATTGCATTTGTTGTGAATGTGATGATATCACTGAAATTAGGCTGTCGATAGCTATTCTGATCGGAACTTGCCCTGGGGACGATTATAAGCCGAAACCAAAACGTCGACAAATGGCATCGACAAATGAATTGCTGTTTTCCATTGAGAGCTGGTGTGACGGAAGAATTTCGGATATAACTAGCTCCCGTGATTCCCGTTTCCTAATAAGGACTTTGCGATTTCAGTAAAATCACACCTCAATCATTAAGAGATTGAATCAATACTAAGTGCACCTAAGAATCACGTAATGATTCGTCACATCACTGTATGATAATGAGATTCTGGTGAGAACCCAATAAAGTGACGCAAAAGTGCGGGAAAGGTTAGAAAACAGAGTAAGGGGGTACACATACCTGACGAGCATCATTAGGCGCGTAGCCTCTCGGGTGGTGCTGGAGAAATTTTCTTCATCCGTCGCTGGAAAACTACACCATTGACAACAAAGGCTTAGGGGTTTCGTTATTATTTTTCGAATGATCATCTCCCTGTTGTAATAGAAGTGGGCTAAAATTTTTGCATCGGTTAACCTATGAAGTTGTACTGATAGTTGCTCTAATGACTTGTTTCCGAAACAGACACTTGGGCTGATAGTGAACACGAATAATTTGTTAGTAGAATTCACTTTCTCTCTAATCTGTGCTCCTCTAAAATGGAAGTCGCGTATTAATAATACACTTTTGTTATGTTTTTATTTTGTTTATACTTAAAGGTGAACTCTTCGCCTAAGTAACGCTCTCCTTCAAACCAGCATACACGAAATATTAGTAGAGGATTTGAGCGAGCATTTTTGTCTATTGATTTCTAATCAGCAGATGTCCCCAACATTGATTAAGTGTATCAGTAATTCGAACTAAATTAAAACGGTAAATATCAGTAACAATTTGGTCCAATATCCCAAGCAAATGATTCTTCTGAAGAGCTCTTAACCTTCCATCTTGTTGGTTTACCTGACAATAGGCTCTGCCCTTCTAGATTTTTTGATGATCACGTGTCTATATTAGAACTTGCCAATTATTCTCCTTATTATCAGTCCTGAGATCTCAAACTACTTGGTAATCTGAAGAAGTGAAAGTCTCTCCTCCCATAATCTGACGGTATATTGGATAACCTCCTTAAGGCGACTGCAAATGAACTGTGGTGAGTTTACGTCCAAGTCACGTGATACAGTCGAATACAGTTTCGCTCTGGTTCGCGTGGACAAACAACCAATGAGAACCATGATGACAAGCAGTCGTGCAAACATTCTGCAAAGGCGATTGGACGGAACGCATTCTACCATTCGGAATATTTCCGACATTGTATATAAACTTCTAATTTGTAAAGACAACTCGAATTTGCTTCCGTTCCGCTGCGTTCTTTCTGTTGATTTCATTCGTGTGGCTTGAGTTGAAGCCAATTCAAAACTTACCTGTAACTCGCATCTGTCGGTTACCGTCACTGACTGAATTATGCACACTAATCACAGTTTCAACTACTGCATGAACTTTAAACATGTTTGACCATATTAAAAGCTGTTTGCATATAGAGCTTTCACTGAGTACAATTCATATTGCGGTTCCCAACTCCGTGGTCTGTTCACATCGTGTTTCCTTGTCCTAGGTGGGATGACTGACTCGTGAATTACATCCTTTGCAGATTACCAGTGCTGTTGCTGATTGCCACGCTCACTTACCGGATAAGAAAAACGTGGAAAAACTAAAAGGCCTGTATCTGACTTTCCACAAGAATCATCGATATCCAGACGTTTAACGATAAGCTAGGTAGTTCATGTTCAACTTATGGCTGAAATTTCCTCGGATCCGGACGCTCCAGTTTATGCGCTTTGATCGTGAAAACTTTAGTTTATTTAGGTGGCCGTATTTTTCGACTAACAAGTTGTTTTGGACGGGCCAACTCCGTTTTTGAGACCACTCGTTTTCGCCTCACATTTTCGGGACTGTTCTGCCTGCGATTTACACAAAAAACACTGTATTATGATTAGCGGCCAAACAGTGCAAGATTCAGAATAACGAAATAGATCTGAGTCGAACTATTCGTTCGACAGCCTGCGACCTGGTGGAAATTGTTTATCGGTACGTCGAAAAAGCTAGGAAAAATGATGAAATTCAAAAATAGCAATATTTCGAGTGATACAGAACGCCTTGGAGGTCAGTTTAAAATGATGGAAAGTGAAATAATGTGCTTTGAAATTCCTGGAAAGACCTTCTGGGTTGACGTGACAACCAAAGATTGAAACAACTACAAATTTTATGTCCTCCATTCAATAAAAATGTTTTTTTTATTATGCGTTCTTCGAAAAAATATTATTGCTATCATATGCACGCTTCTTCTTTGTTCACTTTACATTTTCTCCTGGCCTGTCGGGATGGAGATTGTAGGGATAGCAGACGTAATGCGACAAGATTTGATCATTTGGAGATCATAGTCAGCAGTTGTCCGGCTTAAACGTCCGGAATCGAGAGGCCAAAAAAATAGGGACCCGTCACGATAATTTCCGACAACCACACGTGACAATCCCCATGTTATCTGCCAGTGAAAACGTTAGGATGCTGACACCAAAGTGTTATCAATCCGAATTTACACTTCTGGAGTACATGCCGCAGATCTTGCGGGCAAACCATTGCTTGAAATGCATGAAAATAATAGGAAGAGCTTTCGTTTGACATCAATTAAGACGTCACACGGAGTGCAGTGAGCAATTAGCGGGGCTGTTGGTATGAAGAGTAGCGGCCCATTTGAATGGTCCAATCCAATCTACAATGCGTACACTCTAGGTGAAATCACAAGGCAATGTGGTCCCTAGTCGTGGAATAAAAATATGCTTGCTCCATTCTTCTGATGCTCCAACAGTTATTTCGAACACGTCTAATCCGAACCATTTGTGAGGGTTCGGTACAATAAAGAAAAATGACTTACAGCAACAGTTCTCAGGTCAACGATCCGATTTAGATATTTTCTTATGAGATTTGTCATAATCAATTAGTCTCCGGTAGACTGAAATTTGTATTTTGGAAAAAAACGAGCGTGCATGTTTTATACCCTAGTAAACATCAACAAGAGATTTTCAGTAGATATCCAAATTATCAATATATATATATATATATATATATATATATACCACCCCTGGGACTGGGAAACACCGCTTCGAAGTTGTGTCAATTGTTTCTAATAAACGATTGCAATCCTCCTGGAAGATTATAAATTTCAGTCAGGAAGAGATCTAAAATGGATTACCGCTTCATCATTTTTTTTATGTTACTCAAACTATTTACTTTATGCAACTCACTCACAAAAAAGGGTAACAAAACATAAGCCGTAAGTATTACGGTGACTGAAAACTCGTTTTGAACGATAATATAGTTTTTTAGAATAGAGTCTAGGCAAAATATGCGAACCAACAGTTATTGTGCCTGTAGTTACCGGGTAAATAAGTTCATCAAAAAGTGTCTCCAATGTTCTCTTCTTCTCTTCATGACCGTACCGTGTTCGATTTCTTGCATGGGTTATTGGTGATCAATTGACTACACGACGCATTATTTATCTTGTCATTTACCGGTAAATATTGACCACAGAGGTAAAAATTACTGAAAAAACTTTTTCAAACTGTGTCACCTAAAAACACGGATCGTTTCCATATGCTTCGGAGAGCTGAGTGGAATATGAAAAAATAAACAAATATTTAACAAGCGGCCACACCTGTTTTGCATTGGCCGTATGGTTTTCTGTGTTTGGAGTGGTCATCTATTAACCAATCAGGTACCATCCTTGTGTATTTACGGGGCACATTATATTGAACTTGTTAATATTTGATAATCAATTCCTGGCGTCATTGTTGTTAAAGCCTATCAGTTGTTAGCTCTAACACTAAATATGGCTTTCGGATTCCCAATGTTCCATTATCAGTCCTTCTCTAGTGCCATATATTAACAGCTTGCAAGGTGCATTTCATCCATTGTCACTCATTCCCTTTACAGACACATTCATGCAAGTATCCGAACCTATAAGTGTTCTACCTTTCTATACTGCGCCAAATTACTGAATAACCCCAAATTGCAACATTTCAACCTAAAGAAAACCTAGAATAAAACCTTATGCATACTCGGTTTTTAAGCACTCATTGTACGGGTTTTCCAAGTTGAGAATTTACTCCTCGGTTATCTGGAACCTTCCGACTTTCTGCCGTTCAGTTTGCATAAGGCTTTTATTTGGATTGAATTCGCAATCCAGATGAAACTGTCGATGTTAGAGTGGGTCCAAGCATCGTTTTATGCCTCGTTGAGAACTTCTAGAGAGCGCTTTAGTGTGCTTTGGCTATTTGGATTTCTGTTCACAAGCAAATTTGTTTTTAGGAGATTTTGAAGCCTTTTGCATATGACGGTTATGATGACATGTAATCACTTCTGTGGTTGACAGAAAGGATTTACCAATACGGATTTGTGCATCATTCTACGTACTGCATATAACCTCACCTATTCCAGCATACGATCAATGAAAAACGCAAGCGAACAGGGTGTACTCGTGTTAGACAAAGCAGTATGTATTCCCCATTGAGAACAATCAAAATAATCTCTTCCTCAGTTTTTTTTGGTACACAAAACACACAAGGGCACATGACAAGTCTACGATCTTCAGCTGTTATCGGTTTGTTGACACACTTTCCTGTCGGTTACATGCTGACCATAGTATACCGAACACAGGATTGAGAGGAAGCTTTTTCTTTTTCTCTCGTTCACACACATGCACTTACGCATACGCGCACACACACACACACACACACAGTTTTGGATGGTTTCTAAAGTGTAGCAGCATCTCCCAGAAAACAACCCAGGCCTTATGTCAACTGCGCATTGCTTTATTCCGTTTAATCAACCCCCTGCTAATTTACCGGGATCATTTACTTTTCTCGAAGCACAGCCTATCATTGTGGTGCACACATCATCCCTGTTTTGTCACATCGCTAGATATTTTTTACTCTATTCGAATGTAGAATAGGCATCAAAAATGAATGTAACTTAGACAGTCACATAGACGCCAGCAGCGACACGAACAGGTATAAGATCGACATCATGGGCAACAACGCCAACACTCCTGAGGACTACAGCTAATCAGCGACAGGATCAACAATAACATCAACATCATCATCCTCAACAACAACAACAACAACAACAGTTGCCATTCCCGGCGTAAGGTGTTGAGTCGTCGGATCGTGCTTATCACAAAATTCTACTTATTTGGAACACCTTTCCGTCAATAGCGATCATTCTTTACAATAATACCAACTGCATAAAACGAGCAAATAGACAAAGAAATGATAGACAAATTCGGTGAATTTTCCGCACCTGATGAAATGCTGATCAGTGGGAAGAGAGAAAAACTGATCAAAACGGAAACGAGTTCATCAATAGGGAATTGGGATAGAAAAAGCACTGCAAAATTATGAAACCGTCTCGGAGATTTCTCAAGATTAGTTTAAACTAGGCAGTCAAACCAAACTGAAACTGTTTCCGGATGACGTTTAGAAACATACATCTGCGGGTGCGATTGAATTACGGGTTAGTTGGAAAGTACAAATTGGCAAAATCGGTACTTCGGACATTTCACGTTTTCACACTTCAGCTTCATTTTGCTAGTCCTACCTCACTGGACGGAAAGTACCAAGACAAAATAACTCGGTTTCCAAAATGTTAATATGAAGATGAGATAACTCTAACTTTGAGCTTCATCCGTGTTTTCTTTCACGTCTCTGGGCAGACCGATAGTCCTACTTTGGACGATGATAAGGAAAATTTTACCAAAGGTGCCTTTTCAATGAGTGTGAGGAACTGCTTCTTGAAGATCAGGCATTTTACTGCGGATTTTCAGTGGTGCATAGTCGCCGCACCTCGACCGGGGCTGTACTCGCATTAGTCAATTGTTCATGGACTGTTTTACTATATGTGCTGTTCACTTTGACCTCTGATGCTTCTTTAATTGTCGGCAATGCAGGATATAGCACCCGTTTCTGGGCTGCTTTTGCGCGATTACAAATAGATTATCTGTGTTGATCGAAGCCTACAAATGGACATTAGTACAACCAAGATCCAACGAACGAAGGGTCCAGCAAATTTGAATAATCACTCTGGAACACGGTTGACCATCAAGCTAAAATTTTGAACGGATAATAATGAACAGTACAAACATCTTCAATCAGACAAGGAGGCTTTCGGAAGCCTGTTGCTCTTTGGACAACTCGATTGATTGTATTACGCGTGCAATCGGACAAGAAACAAAAAGTACAACTAACCAAGAAAGCCAAAAACCAATTCATAGACCAGTAACCATAAACCTGGTTTTTTGTACTGGATGCGTCTATAGAAAAGGGAGTGGTGGCCGACATAAAGCTATCAAATGAGCGAGTTGAGGGACAATCGTCGGATTCGAACTCGCGACGTTCAGGATGAACGCCGCGATGGCCACCGCAGGACAATGTCAGCAGCTGCTCGGTTACCATCGAACAGCACTTGGAGGCTTGATTTTTAAGGACATTTTAGCACGCCGAAATGTGGACTTTTTTGGACACCGTTTTCTCGTTTGATTTTTGTTACGTTCGCTATATTGTTAATCCAGCGCAATACTAATAAATAAAGTATGAAGTTTTGTTGCAAGGTTTATTAGGATTTATGTCAAAGCTAATCGGAATTTGGTAGAAACACGACCCTAATGAACATGTTTACTTGTATAGTGTACAGATAATCTGTCCTCGTTACACTAATTACACTCATCATCAAAGGTGAATCACATTACAGACATTTGCGAACACGATAATATCTATCCAGTCGGATGTAATTCCCGAACAGTTTGATAAAATTCCAGGTACTTTCGACTTAATTCCGAAATAACTTGAGAAATGGTGTACTCAGTATAAGTTCTAATTTTCGGGCTGACGGCACAACTATCGCCACGCTTTGAGAACCATTGTATCCGGTCCTGTAGATTTCGGATGGCGGAAATGTTTTTCGCACGCGCACACGCACACGCACACACACACACACACGCACACATCGTTCCATTCTTTACAGAAAGTGTGCATGATGGAGTCGCGGATTCTCTTTTCTTAAATCAAATTCCCCTAGCAGTTTAGTTTTGAATACTTTTACACGGGTACCCTAGGGGCTTTTGAATGTCTGCACGTTTATGTGCATAAAACGTTCCAGCGACAAAACACAACAGTAACCCGATGATGAAGTCGACAACAGAATACGGATAAATTTTTTCGGTTGACACGAGTGGAGGAATCCCAAATGAAGTCGACTTCTAGACGTAAATGAGAAAACGAAAACTCCATTGCATTTTGTTGTGCGCTACACTGTTTTGCACTTTCTTCTATATTCTACGATGGACTAAGTTTGAAACGTTTCGAATTATCAGTAAATGCATTTCAGCAGAAATAAACAAACGAGACCCAATTTCACTCGAACGAACCGTACTTTATCTCTGTCCAACTAAATCGCCGTGGGCCTACTCTCATTTATTCCTCAGTCTATTCACGAACAGTTTATCAGAAAAAAGAACAGTCAGATGACATTTTTGATGTCAACACTTTACAAATTGATAAAGGAATCGGTCAAATTACTGTATGTTAAGTCTCGGTCTCATTTCTGTCTTTATACGTCTGTATGAGAGCATGAGAAAGCGTAGCTCACACTGTTCTCGTCACCATCCGGCACGTAAAACGGGCTCAGTGCCAGGACGAAATGGTCAGAACTGGTTCACTGCTTTTTTCGTCTGTCTGCCTTTGGGATTTTTTTTTCTCGCAAAAATGCGCGCGTACAATAGCACAAACACACACACCTACACACATACACACACACAAACACGAGAACAAGGAAACCACCAGATGCGGGCAAACACTGACATGGGCAACCGACGCATTGACGTAAGCCATACGTGCACGTCGTGTTGTGGGATGCCGTCAACTGAGTGGAAAAAGTCATACGATGATGTTTTTTTTTGCCCCAATCGTGACTCCTCGACTCCCCCTAAACCCCTCGTCTTGCCCACAATTATCTCAGTGTGTGCTCGGCTGGACCAATCTGTGTGCTAGCATCTAAGTACAACCATATCTGGTTGGTCGTTTGTACTTTGTCTAGTTAGGCCGGGTTTTTTTCTCGGGGTTGTTCTCTTCTATCTCTTCTCTTCGTCTCGCTCTCGCTCTCGCTCTCTCTGTCTGTCGGACTGGGGTAACAAATGACCTAGTTCTACGACGTTCGATCACTAAGCTGAGCCATGCCAGTAGGTGTTGTGTACGTTTGTACTCCCCTCGTCGTAGTTGGTGTAAAAATAAGCACCTCAATGCTTTGGTCCATAGGAGGATCAAGCGATCGTGGGTGTGGGGGCTGGTTCTCATGATGACGACAACAATGACGACGACGTCGACGACTACGACGACGACGACGACGACGAGGAGGAGGACAACAGCAACAACAAAACGATCCAAATAGTCGCGAGAATTCGACCAGAGCAAACACAAGCACAGATGCAAACGAACACAGGAAAACGGCTAAAAAAAAACAGGCAGTGTCAAAAGCATATATATCTGGGAGGACATGTGCGGACCGCCGTAATAAAAAAATCCAGCCTAACCCTGAGACTGAATAGTAGTTGAACGAACGGATCGCGTTGGTCTTCTCCGACCTTTTTTCCCCCAACACTTGTGCTCGTCACAGTCTGTCTGGTAGCAATCCCAGCGGATGTGTAGTCAAATGTTGACTCTCCCGCTCGTTCGTGTTTTGTGTGCGCCCGCGCGTCCTCATTTGCTTGCAGCCGCGGGGACAACAGACTACGAGAAATGTGAAGCAGTAACAAAAAAAAACTGCCCAAAACGAAGACCAAGTGATTTTTTTCTTGGTGAACCGGTTTTGGGACATTCTGTCTGGATTGGTATTCTTTCCTACACTCTCTCGCACACAAACCTGAGACAGAAAGAGACAGAGGAAGATTCATAGAAATATTTGTTTAGCCGTGCTCTAAACGTGTTTGCGTGCATACACCCAGTGGAATCCATGTGGTTAACTAAATTGAACCCCGTGACACTGATTTCACATCATGTATCGTGTTTTCTGTGGGCTGTATGATGCAGGAAATGCGTACTCTCGTATTTGTTGCTAATTTTTCAGTTATCAGTCGTCTGTTCGAGGTTCTATTATCTCCCGAATTTAACAAATTTGAAGTGATCCGTACAACAACACTGAATGTCAATCTAACTCAATGATTATTGCCATAAAGAAGTGATAAAATAAATGTTCGGATTTTGGAGTTAGAAGTGAGTAAAAAGCATTTACGGTTATGTAAGTAGACTTGGTCATCTGGTGATTAGGAAATATATCGTGAAATTGAGGTATTTTGTACAGACCTATTCGAATACAAAACATGCGGCATGAACAATTCAAGCCTAGTTACCACCTCATGAAGATATAAGCCTTCTTTGGTACAAGCAGTCCTAGAGGTATTATCGATTTGATTAAGGCTTTGACTGTGAACTGGTCACTCTATGATCCTGATATTGGTACTGTAACGACAGAACATGGCTGAGATAAGTAGGATGAATTGGTGCTGTAGGATTATCAATTGCAGATGATTGTCCAAAATTCTGTGAATGATTAATTCATATGGGCCTCAAAGTATCTGCTTGATTCCCTGCAAAGCCACAAAGTGCATTTTCCCTGCGTTCCAAAATCCGTCCTTGAGATCTCTCATCGCGGACTTGACGACCGTGGTCCCACGGATTCAGCACATTACAGGCGACTCGCCGTACAGTCTTATATGCTCGGACTGATGCACGGTGATATGCTGTATTGCACAGATGGGTGTATACAGAAAACGATAGCCATTCCTTCAGACAACTTATGCTTTATTTAAGTTCGGTTTAGATATCGTACAATTATTAGCCATTAGTGAATGGGCTGATGATTACTTTGCTCTGACTGACTGCTTTTCGGATTCCATTCTGAACGCAAAAACTACGGATTTTCCGGTAAACTTTGCACTCAGGAAGTCCTATGTTGGCATTTCTGCTCTTATTAGAAATCATCAGTGGCGCACATCCATCAACTTACCCAGGATTGAACTCCCGGGGCCTTTGTCTCATAGGAGAGGTTTGCGTTACCACTATGCTACTCAGCCCCCTACGGGGTGATCCGAATTACTGGGTCAGGTTTGAACATGTGTAGTCTTGAATAGTAGCCTGAATAGTAGAAGATTGGGTCATACTACGAGGTGATTAATCTAGCATTGTCAAAGTCCGACTGACTATTAGGAAACCACTTTACAGTTGCTTCATGCATTCCAGAAAACGTTAGTAGTGCATGTTCGTCACGCCCGACATGCGATGCGAACTCAGGATGGTGGACACTACAGATTGTCGCAGTGGCTGGACCATACAGGTTGGCTCTCGAAAGTGAACTCCATATGGTGCACTGTTTATTCTTTCCAATCTTTTCAACAATTCATTAACCGACTCCAAAAATAGATGATTACTCCATAGTGCACTTTCTTTTTTTATACACGCTCAACTTCACCCGGGTTTCACATCTCTCCCTTATTTCCCGTCCAGTTGGTTTCGTTAACAAACAGATATTAGCCGTGGTCGGAACGGCACAGTTTCCCAACTATCTTCCGGACAATAAGTCATTGTCTTTTTCCAGTTCACGTTCAAAGAATAAGGCTTCGGACGACGTTGTTATGTTTTAAATGAACCTTATTGCAAATGACTTGGTCTTAGGTGCAAAGATAATATGATTCACGTCAACCAGCGTAACTTTCGAAATTTTAATTCTTCCGAATGGCATGATAATGCATTACCGATGTCATATGTTACACGATGGTTCGCACAGCCTAAATGAATAATCCATAATGGGGTTTCGCATTGCTGTGGAATATTATCTAATAGCACATTTACAGATTAAAGATGACATCACCATTTTATTGTGCCTTGTGATCCGTCTTTACGAATGACATCTTGAACCTAGACCGTGCTAACAAATAAATTTCAATAATATCCGACTCTCGTTCAATAGAAATCAATAGTTCCCCTTAAGGTTTAATCGTCTCAGTGAACGAAATTAGGAAAGATGCATTTATATTCTTCACATGTCGGATCGCGGAATTCGTGTCATCCAAACATGGTGAAAAAAGAAAACAGTGTACAGGAAAGAAAAAGAGGCACTTTTGTGTAGGGCTCATCAAACATGTCATTCCTTTCAAGTTCTTCCTCATCTTTGATTTTCCACAAAACTTTTGATTTCGCGGAGGGTGCTAGATTGTCAAGCTGCTTAGGTTGAAGCAAACAGTTGATTAAAAGAACCTCATCCAGAGATTTTGGTCCAATAGACTGTTTTTCCAGGTGGTAGACGGTGTTCGCAAACTGCTGAGGGTCTCTGACCGGCGGTTCAGTTCGAACGACTTTTGATCATAACACAGTCGGGAACCGAAACCTGTGACTAGGACATCTCAGTTCCCGTACAACGTCTGGAAGCTATAAGGGAATTGCGGGTCAAACTCGCCATGTTATTTTACCACCAAAGGACTCCCGCGGTATTTTATTGGTAGAAAACCTGGGCGAACAGTAACCCCGTCCTCGGCAATTCCGCTGTTTGCACATGGTCACTTATTCGGCGAGAAGTGCTCCACATTATTCAAAGACAACTTCCGATCCGCAATCCTAAGCACGCAGGAGGTAGTATAGAACTCTAATTTTCTAGTGAATCGACAATCAGGCCAAATGCTTCTCCAACCTGGAACTACGGGTATTTTCAGATCGCATTCCAAAACAGTCGGAAAGTTTGTGAAAATGAATTATTTTTGGAAATATCGTCTTCATTCCTGACTGCCTTGGTAAACTCTCTCCTACCTCTTTAAATGATACTGTAATATTGTTAAACATACGCATATCTGTGATAGATTCACGAACATCGCTATTTTCCACCAATCACCGTCCTGTTCGGCAATTTTTACCTCACTATTCCGTCGAGATTTTTCTCCGTGTTATGTTCAGTGGCGGAATCGATCGTATTCCACTTCGGCTCTTAGAATTGTTGGTTGTGAGATATTACTTAAGAAAAGTAACAATCACCTGTGTGTCAATTCAGGTACAAATTGCTCCTTTTGTTTGGAAGATAAAATGACACGGTCGACGATATTTTCGTGATAAAATGAATGTCTCCATCAAGACGGACTGCCTTCCCCGATGACCAAAACGGCGGTCTGCTGCAAACATTTAAAGGCAAGATTACCTGGGAATTTCAAGAATCCACACGTCAAGTTAAAATACACGCCATAGTCTAGGAGGCACGTGACCACATTCGGTATCATTCTAACGTCAAATAGATTGTGAACATTAGACCGTGCATAAATATTTTCAAACACTGACTGACTGTAAAAACTAAACTAGGTGGAAACTTGGCATGAACTGAGGCAGAAATCTAGTAAGGCGCTGAACGCACGACTTTAAATACACGGATAGAGAATAGCTAACTTTAGCCGAAACCCAAATTACATTACCACCTATTATCAACATTTAGTCGAAAATGTAAACGGCGACTTCTTTACGGATTCCCACAACGAAATAACACTGTCCTGATTTGATCGCGTTTTCCTCACGCACGGAAGGATAACCAGGTTAGTCGGGACCACGGCCATATTCCTAAAGTACATGGGACAAGCCATGTCGACTCGAATCAGTACAAATTCCACCCGAATCACAATCTCCATAATTCAGCTTTGGGCAAGACATTTCGATAATTCACAAGTCCAAGAAAGACAGAAAGCAAAAATCGTTTTTTGCTTTAAGTCTCATCGGAAAGGTCGCCATTCATTAGTAACTACTAGGATAGTGATCCTCGAACGGGTGTGCGTGACCGATCTGAAATGCTTAGAGGCTGAAAAACCATGTAGGCGCATCGACCACCAGCAACGCCCACGCAACCGGGCTAATATGGTCGTCCATCGGATACATGCTGTCGAAATGCAAAGTGAACGTTGAAGTTCATCCCCGTTGTGACTGTCAACGGGCTAAAATACGAAGCTGTCAACGAATAATAGGTTCAGACTAAACGTCGGTCACATTTGTCAAGGGCACTTAAATTCAATTAGAGATGACTTTATTTCCTCCGACAGCAAAAATATTCATCGGCACATCTGTCCCCGGTGTGCATTTATTGATGAATAAAACCGTTAGTTTATTAGGTTCGAATGTTCCATCTGTTAGAGTGAAGGCTATTCAGAAAATTCCAGGCCAAAATAATTGTCACTTACCGGTAGCGAGATGACCGTTGCCGAGTAGTGTGGACCTAATTGGAGTAATTGCTTTAAGTCACGTTACACATTGGGATAAAAACAATCCGACAACAGATCCGGTCTGCTTACATGCACAAACCAAAGACGTACATGAGACTGATTATCACAACGGTTCCGGTGAGTATTTTGAGTAGTCCGGCGGACAACCAGCTGCGAGTCTGAATCGTGGAGCACAGGAATTCTGGAAGAAGCAAACAAAGCACCTATTCTTGAATCGCAAGTGTGGTCCGCCTGAAGGGCTTGTCCTCACAGAGTGCTTTGGTTCACCGAAGAACAAATGTCTTCGGGAAAACGATTAAACCCATAATGCCCTGGGACACAATAGCGCGGATTATGAGGGTATGTGAGATCGACACTCAATTCTCCAAGCATCCTAAATGTTCAGTATTATTATTATCACTATTACCATTATTATTGAAGACATCCCTTTTCCTAGGTGAACTTTATTAGAAAAGCCAAAAATACTCCTTTCTACAAATTATTCAGGATCCTTTTACTCCATCATGACATATAGTTTACCAAAGTCATTCTGGTTCTTTTCATGGTCAAGAAGAACGCATTTCAAACAGGGAAATGCAAAAATTGTTCAACAACAATAGTACTATCATTATTGTTATTATTAGTATTATTACCTTTAATGAATTCTTTTTTTCTAGTCCTCTCAGTGAACTTGTCTAATGCTTCACAGTTGTTCATTGACTTTCATATCAGGCCCGTAGTTGTTTGGAATCTGCCAAACTGGAGATGTTATTAGCAACTTCAACCATAAAGTCATTTGTACTGTTCGACAATAGCCATCAGATTCTCACTAATGCAAGTCTTCGAACTAGAATGGCTGTTTAATCACCAATCCACAGTGTCAATTCAGTGGCACAATTGCTGTGATCAAAGACCAGCCAACTGAACGTAATGAGAAACCTACAGCGACCGGAAACAAACATGTAGGTAGAGGGCATATATATATATATATATATATATATATATATATATAAACAGACGGGAAGTGCACAGAAACGAACGGAATCAGCGATCCCATTCAATCACACATTCACGTTCGGCAACGAGTCCTAGTTTGGATCGAAGTGTCGCGATAAACGTATTAACTCAGTGTGCGCCTTTTCAACACTAAAATATATACATATATTGGTATGTCTCTGTTCCACCATGGTTATCACTGTCCAGCAGCCTTAAAATCACTGGCACAAAGAGATCAGAATTCAAGATAGCTGCTTATGCCGTCTACCATAATGGCCATGCCAAGCAGAAGACAAACGCTAAGGGTACAGACCGGTTGATAGATCATTTTTTCTTCATAGAATGATACTACTGACCAACCTACCTGTCCACTTTTCTTTGATAGAAACAACAAGTCAGTAATCATAGACTATTAGAATGTGGCCTGAATTTCTTCTAAAATAGCGAGGAGATCTCAATGAAATTCTTGAAAATCACCCGCAGTAAGCAAAAAGAGTGACGAGGAATCAATAAATCGTGCCATGCATTCCTAAAATATATACCGATAAATTTGCATAGGATCGATGGCTTGTCCTGGAGAATACGTGGTTGCTTTATCTTGTTTGGGCGTATTAGCAAAGCCCATGCACAACAGCAAATCCTTGTGATAACAGCTCGATTTATATATATATATATATGTATATTTATATTTATATATATAAGGGTGTTTGGACAAGGGAGTACCGGGTACGCATACCCGATGAGCGACAATAAAGCGGTCGTGTGCTCCCGGGTAAGTTTTATTCACTCACCCACATACTACTTACAATTTATATATGTATATCAGTGTTCTGGAATACCCATATATTTTACTATCAATCCACCAGTTTAGGATTCCAAGTGGTCATCTCTACATACGTATTAGGACTGAACAAAACAACTGATTTACTGAACAATTAGAGGAGCTCACAGCTAAAATGCAAGCAAATAAAATTCAAATCGATTAACAGAAGGCAACAGAATGGGAAATAAGAGCTGTCAGCCACAGAGTTGATCGGTCGCGTAATGAGTGATCTAAACCGACGCGAAGGTGACTGACGGTAGACGATGAGTTTATTCATTCAGATCAAATTCGATCCCGAACTTCAGCTTGTCAGAATGGGTTACAGCTTAAAAACAAGCATCTAAACTGATCTCATCAGTCATTGTCCTGTCGTGATCTCCATCCAAATTAAACGTACTAATAATCAAGAATGATCATTCCCTCAGTATTCAACCAAATATTCTTATCCTCAAAACTGAATTTCAAACTCGTGTTCGGATTTCAGTGGAAAAAAACAATCTGCTTCTAAAAATTTGCTCCATTTTTTATTTGTTCGGCTAAGCGAACTGTCTGTCACTTTTACTTTCCTCCCTCGAGGTTCAGTTTTCCCCATTTGAACTCCACTTACTCCCCCGGTTTGTGTTTCGTCTGTCACGTGTCGAAGGGTTTCATGGCAAATTATCATGGTACTTTAGTCGCTTCAAATGACAACCTCACATCTGCCAGCCGAAAGAAATAAAATTCGGTTACACACCCAAAACGATTTCACTCCAGTAGATTCTACTATAACTCTTACACACACACACACACACACACACACACACACACACTCGTATGCACACACGCACATCTGTCCAAGGATCGACTTATCAGTCTGTCTCGTTCCAGTTGTCCCACTGGATCCAATTTCCAACTCACTCGTTCACGAATTTTGAAGGTGCACGAAATCCGTTGTTTCTTATCGCTCGTGTGCATGCTGGAATGAAAAAGGTACGATAGAAACCAATGTCAAGTCACATCAAGTCAGGACTGGCATTACGCACAAGGATGGGTGGGGTGAATATTACTGTCAACCTGGTCCAGTTTCCCTGGCAGATGGGTGAAAAAATACATCCCGTCTGGAATTAAACCGTTTTTTTTCACCAAGTCTCAAAGTCCAAGCACAAAAACATCTGAGCGGCTGTTCGTGCGAATCTTCCCCAAAATCTGTTTTTCTCGCAAATGAAGTCTGATTACGGAGTACATTTAATGAAAAGTCTTTTCGATCGAAAACTATCCATCAGCCAACATAATAATAGGATGTATTACATAAGTAAATGTAAATTTCTTCCACGCAGAACGTAGTAAAATGATCGGAGGTTGGTAGAAACGCACGAAAGGTACGGCAACTGGTGTGACATCGAGTATGTTCACCCGGGAATGTTGTTTTTTATTTATCAATCACTAACTGACAAAAACGTATTTGCACTTAGGTTTATACATACAGAATTTGGCGAAACTCAGGTGACATTCATCAGATGAGCATTTTCCGCTTCAGTATGAAATATATACTTGAATTTGTATTCCCTTTATTCCACGACAACTGGCCGTAAGCTGTAAGCTTTGGTGTTATCCAGGTTGCAAATAGGTTAGAAATTACATCGATGTCCGATCTTAGGCATCATATAGTTATCTCAAACATGATGCATTACGAGACCGCTAGGGAGAACAAAGGAATGTTCCTTAATAACAATTCGGCGCGTATGTTGTTAGAAGTTTGATGGTAATCGATGACCTCGCCACTTTCTTTCAGTAATCTTTTGGTCATTTTAATGTGCTACCCGGCAGCTCCAAGGTGAAATTACTTTTAGTCCGTACTCCAAGAAATCTAGGAAGCCTACGCAAGCATCCCTTGAGTAGATAGCTCATTGAATTATGGCTTCAGAGCATGGAAACTTTCGGAAGGGGTCAAGATACAGACTTTGGTACGTTTTTGTATGAAGTATATATATATATATATATATATATATATATATATATATATATATATATATATATATATATATATATATATATATATATAGGTCAGAGGTGGTCAAGCTCGTGAGGTCATGACTTTTGGACATGAAGGTTGCGAATTCGAATTCTCCCAGCGCCGATCAACTTCCTTGCTTGGCAGCTCTCTCTCTCTCTGGCCTTCTTCCTGAAAAATGAGGCGCCTAGTTATTTCATTTCTAAAGGAAGTAAAACGGTAGAAAATAACACTTTCCCCCGATTCGCCACGGACTGAATGAAAAACATCACTTAAGATGACATGTTCACTGAGTCATGGTGGAACAAAATATGGACATTCATTCAGCTAGATTATCCCTTTTTTGTACTGCCTGCTTTCTTGGAATCAATGGAATACCTCCGTCACCACAACGACAAAATTTCCACTATTCACTGTGCATTCCTTTATGATTCTTTTGAGGCTTTTTTCTCAGTTTATTCAAGCAACAGTAAATCTCTAAACCAACTTAAGGAAGCCCGACAATTTTTCTGAAGAACTCTCCTCTAAAAATTTCCATTTTGGTCGTGCTTTGCAGGTCACCACACCCACACATCCACCACACAGCCATCGACAAAATTAGGGCTTCGCCAGATTAAGTCCCTTAGCATTCTCTAATATTACAAGGGATTGTCGTGTGCACTGTTGTACTACGTGATTAATGCGCGTTTCATATCTAGTGACAAGTGGAACGTTTAAGTAACACTCCAGTGTATTCGAACAATGGTGCACGAAATATCGGTATAAATCTGGGTCGTGATTAGTGACTAGGACTCCTCCGGTAAAATTTTAACATAAATATAAATAACGCTGGTCATTTTCGGATGCGATTGATTTCCCCCGCGAAAGTCATGCTCTTTGCATAGTTTATTCATTTGAGTTGATGTAAATAGTGACCTTGATTAGTTTAAAATGATGGAGAAGCTGCAACACAAAAATCTTAATTGACCGAAGGCATTTAAACATTTCATTGCCCTTTAAATTATGATACTAAAAGATTTTATTGTTGTCTTGCTCACGGGCTCACTATCACGGTAACCACGCAAGTGATGAACTCAACCAACCTAGATGACCTTGACACAAGCTTAATTATGGAGCAAATCAAAATTTCGTTGTTTATAATCAGCCATGATTAGCAGACCACAGATAATGCGAAATTTTCAGACTAATAAATAATCTCGCAGCATGTAGATACAAAAGAAATCTTGGATAGAATATTCGGCCGAATATTTATTTTGTTGAACAAGCGAGTTCGTTATAATGTAGGAATGCAAACTAGTTTAAGTCCGGGGTGAATTCAAAACTTCTTACGAAACTGTCGTAATCCAGTTCGATTTCATTTTTTATGTTCACGCGAATTCACTTTGACAAGCAACTTGCCTTATTGGAGTCAGCAAGCGGACATGAGGAGGAAAACCTGTAGACAAATACACAATACTTTCTGATGCCTATATATATATATATATGCATATAATGTTCACCATAAAATGCGCTCTCCTTGCGTAAAACAGTGTTGCTTTAATGCGTGATATAGTCAACCAGAAAGTCATAAGGCCAGTTACGGAGGCAAATGGGTTTAAAATGCAGCTAATTACCAACCACTCCCGCAGGGATCACATAAATCTCGCTCCGGGGATCCCGGACACTAAGAATGCTCAAGTGTAGTTGGTCTTGGTCGGCAACTGTGGTCGCCAACTGGATGTTCATCGCCACCTTAGTTTGCAATGTATCGTGGATTCAGTGACCATGTATTTCAATCAACAAAACACGCTTATTTTTTATGCTAACTCAATCTCACTGAAAGTTATAGTCAGATTATTCAATGAGCAGGTGTGTTTGATGGACATACAGTAGAAATCGATTACTTGGGTCAATAAATCAATGCTTCCTTATTAAAGAATGATCACCTAGGAGGTTTAAAAATGCGTTTCTGAGACTAACAAGCTTGAAAATGATATGAACAATACAGTTTGGCGAACGCCTGGTTGGTCATCCGATGGAAAAGTCACATAACGAAAGAAAGTGAACTTGCTTTTCCAAACAAAATAGTGCCATCGCCAAAGTTCATCTAGAATTACTGGCCCGATGCACGTTGGGATATCTGGACAAACGCTAAAGTGACATTCCAAGTTGACATTGAACTTGCCCCTTTACTCCCTCCTCGGGTACTCCTTTTCTATGCTGAACAGGGCACAATGATGTCCTTGTGGTCACCGTGACGTGTCGATGAACGTGTGTCATTCGAAAAAAGGCTAGACCACATGATAGTGAATGCTCATTTGGGAAACGCCGAGTTCCAAAGGCAGCAAATCTCCCAGATTCTAAGATAGAATTTCATTAATGCATCAATTTTTTACAATTTATAAGGACAGACGCTTCATTTCCCCCGACTAGTTGATATTGGTGCAAGTTTAGAAAATGTGAAACCAGTGCATATATGGAGGCCTTTGTGTAGTACACTTACAGGGAAGAAAATTTACCCAACGAATAATTCACTTCGGTGACATGGTTTTCGACCGAGGGACCTGCTTGATTTCAATAGCATTACTATCAAATGTTCGATAATTGTGTATTCGGTCTAAGCAGATCGGTGATTAGTTTCTGTTGTGCACAACTCAGCAGAATACCGTATAACTCTGAGCAGAGAGAGAGGTTTGTTTTTTTCAGACTGCTCGTTTTCCTCATATTTTCCTTTGCCTGTCCGCCACTGTTTCACCGAATACATCATGACGTCAAAACAGGCTTCAAACAGCATAGCTGCATGTCATATTTGGGAAAGGAACTAACCTTAGTTGTCAGCAATAAGTTTGCTTACGAACTGTTGGACAAAAGTTACCCGGAAGCGCAAGACCGGTTTTACGGCTACTGTCATTCGTCGCGTATGCGCATTCGTTACTCTCTTGTCCATCCATCCCCGCACTGACCGACGAAAATCTTTCGACGATTCATCTTTTGATTCTCAAATGGATTATTCATCTGTGCAGACTCCTATCGATTCAAACGAGACAACAGAGAACGATTGAAATATGACGAAATGAAAAATATTACGCATAGTGCTTTCAAACGATTGGAAACAGTTTTGTGGTCAATTCAAATGACGGGAAACACAATCAGCTTTTATGGAATGGAATGTTGGTTAGTTAAATTTAGTGACAACACATGTTGGATTCACACAGATGTTTTCGTCACTTAACGTTCACTGTCCATCTTGTGCAGCCTCGAGCTGCTTTTTAACGCTTTTTCCCCGGAAGAGAATCGGCACCGTTTGAGGAATGTATGCAGTAAACCGGGCTTATCACGGACGAAATGCATGGTCCGATAATCCAACTTGATAGCCAAATAATACATTTCGTCAATATCAACATTCTTAGAGCTTTATATGCGTGTATTCTACCCCACAGGGTTGCTGGTTAATAAACAATGAACAGACGCTCGCAAATGGTAGATCGTGGGCTCTAAACGACTGGAAAATTTGGAGTAAGTGAGCATCTGAAAGTCTCGTAGTTTGCTTTATAGACTCCATGAAACTTAATACTGGTGATAGTTTCGCTGCATAGAATAAAGTATTCTGGCGAAGTACGCACTCTGATTCACTTTTGCTTTCTGTTATCCGGCGATGACCAAACGGATAAGGTCGTGGCGTTTGCACGTGAAGGTCGCGGGCTCGGATCCACCCACCATCGGTCAACTTCCCCATCACTTGGCAGCCCTCTGCTGGCCACGGCCCCCTTCTTGAAAATTGATGTACATCGCTGTTTCATTGATAAAGGAAGTAGAAGATAAAAGATAGCCCACCGGAATGCCGGATGGAGTACCAAACATGGTTGTATAAAAACGAATTTCTAAAGGATCTTGGTAGACACGCCTCTTGATCTTTCGTGATAAAAAATGCAATTGCAAGAAATCGATTTTCCAGTTTGGTCATTGGAATGCGTTGCATCTAAATTTCGGTTGCCCAGGGACTCGAAGATAATCAAAAAAATAACATTCAGCCACTATTAGTCACTATCTTTGTTAGCTGTCATGGCAGTTGCGCAGTTTGTTTTTTGTTCTTATCGATGTACTTGTCGGTGGAACTGAGAAGAACCATGCGGACGGAATAGTCAGAAACTATTGAAAAATCTGGCAGTCGGTCCACTTGTTTCGGTGACGGTACTTACTTCGTCAGACTAGCGAAAATGCTTTGAATGTAATCAGTCGAACAAATGAATGACCGGTAAAAAAATTAGTTTGAACAACCGGATCGCGGTGATTCGATCCACATTGTTGTCTACTCTGAATTTATGATTGTAATTTTTTTCCCTTATAAAAAGTACCTTATGTACAACATGAACATAGACAATTACATGTATACACGCACGCAAGTAGACAGGCAGCTTGGCCGACGAATAGAGAGCGAAAGAGGGAGCCGGTTCAGCACCGGCTGACTACGATGCTCATAGGTATTAGTGAATAGATGAACACACGAGAGTCGGCTGACCAAACCCACCGAACGTGACACCGGTACCTAGTATCATACTGATATCCAAGGCTGGCAGGCCTAATGTTGTGGTGAATTTCGAAACAGATTTCCTATTTTCACGATTCCTAAATGTTTACCGTGTGTGTGTGTGTGTGTGTGTGTGTGCATGATGTACGTGTTTGTGATAAATGGGAGCAAGAAACGACTGTCACAAACCTACCGGTGCTCATTTTCTTTGCTGCCAGCTTGATCAGTGAGGTTTGTTTTACTTAACTGATGCACTCGAGTAAACAACAAACTTACTAGTATGTTTCGTATACGGATGCATGGACAAATTGTCATTATCGGCACACTTTAACCGGTTCCGCGGTTACTGCCATGTGCCCGATATTCTTTCGATCAATTGCCGATATGCGAAACATAATGTGACAGGTTCAACAGGCTCGCAGCTCGAACGGACGATTAGGCAGGTCCAGGTACCGACAGTCCTAAAATGTATGCGGTACCGATTAGTAGCAGCTCTAACCCGACACAGCCTAAATGGTGAACACAAAAAGAGAGAAGTCCAATTTCGTGGAAGCAGCAGTATATTAGTCGTCTTTCAGCAAACATATAAAGGAAGTTACACAGTTGGCAGGATCCTTCGAAACTCTCTTCAGTTGCCGATATGTATTTAAGTAGTTTTCTCCTGGCGGACCTTCTGATCTGCTTTCCTTGGGGTTCTCTGAGGACCCGAAAATTGTACAAAAGCAGAGGTGGATCAGGAGACCGTCAGTGTGAAGGCCATACAATGGTTTCGTCCGTGTTGTAATACTCTTGACTTTGATAACCCATAATTTGGGACCTTTTGTTCCCTTCTGAAGTTCATCCCAACCCAAACGATGAGAAACTATCGACGAATCAACTTGTGATTCTTAAACGGGTTGATCATCCTTGCACGTGAGATTCTGGTACGAATACAATCACTTGTTTCGTTGATGGTCACACTAAGCTGTGAAAAATGACAGCGCGGTATTTACAAACAGCCCGACGAATCATTGAAAAATGCAATCACACAATTCAATCAAACTTAATACAACTCAGTTAAATGGATTATAAGCAGGTAACTATCCCGGACTAAATGAAGTAAGGAGTGTATCGAATAAAAGATGCACCAGGTATTGGTTTATATCATTCACAACTAGGTAACCATCCATTCCATTCTATAAGTAGGTTCTAAATTTCAGTGGTGTGGCCGGAATGTACATAGGAGTGGTGTAACGCCGAAAAACGGACCTGTAGTTCCCTTTTGCCTCACCAAAACCAATTCTAGCCGGACGGACCACGTGATCATGATACAGTCAATGTTAGACATGACTATAAGTGATCGTGCGCAGAGTAATTACTCACAAATTAATGCACGTGATTTGAGTGCACGTGATGTCTTCCCACGACATTAAGTCGCTTTTGTACGAATGTACCGGGATGGCTGGTTTAGCTGTCTGCTATCCGAGGTAAATTGTATTGTTGATAAACCTCTGGTGTTAATATTTTCCAAAACGACCGTCCCATATGAACTCAGTTTTTGAGTTGAATGAATTCACTACTTGTCTATGTTTCTTCGAAACCCGCATTCACTATTTTCCCCACAAGATAAACGTTATTTCATCGTTTGTTTGGGAATTCAGGAATAAATATTGAAAAACTACCAAGAAGTATAACCATAAAAGGGGGACATGGAAATTTTTTCTAATCCATATAGGTAAGGAAATCAAGACAGTTTTGACTGTTTCGGTGTTTGGAATTTGGATGCAGGTGTTGTAATGAATTGTGATCATTCAAAGATTTCTTCGCATTGATCTTGTCAACAGGTCAATTGTACCAAGTAAACTTGGGCTGACGGAGTTAGTGCAAACAGTTACCGCTCTGAACTGAGTAGGCATCCCGTTAGGAGATATGGCAGGGCTGTGTTCGACAAATCTATTTGTAGTTGTAGATGACTGCTTCCAGTCCCACTGAGAGAAATGTGCCAGCATGTAAAAAATAGGCCCTATATCATTTTATTATCCATGTGGTATTCATCCTGAATAAAAAAGAGACAAACGACAGTTTTCACCTTTCTTCGACTTTTTCTGAATATGCGAAATGTACAAACCACTCACACATTGTACGTTCTTAATTCGATGCCTTGAGTCGGGAACAAACCATCGACCCTCCTCTCACCGGGCAGATTTTCAACCACTGAGCTACAGTGGTCTCGGACCTTGAAGACAAATTACTCAAATGGACATCCACTGTTCCAATGATGAACCAACCAATCTGTCTTTAGTTGTTGTATTGACTTTGTCGGAAGATTCGATTTAGTCTTCGATTGTTATATAGGATAGGAAATCCACTTGCACGCTATGCATCCAAAAGTCGACTCCACAAGCCGGACATATAGTACGCATTTCCGTCGCGCTCTTGGAGGAATCAGTACGTTGTACCTCGTTGGCAGCCGGTTTAGTGATGAGCCACAAAGCGGTGCACTTAGTAGTGAACACCAAACCGAGATAAAGATGGTCAACAAAGAAAGAAATTGCGCTAATCAATGCAATTTCATTTTCTACCATGTGAAAGCTTGATCACAACAATGTCGATACGCACTCGGTTGTTCCGAACTGGGAGAGAGGGACGAAATGGCCTAATTTCCCCCCCCCCCCGTGTCATACAGGATAGCTATTCAAGGGGCTCAAGAAGCAATGCTGAGGAAGAGATTTGAAAAGGAACGGCGAGTAGGGTGACGGATTTGACAGTTTCGGTAGCATGAATGTAGACAAAAATAAATAGGCTTGCGTCTTTTTCTTACTCTCTGTGTGTGTGTATGTGTGTCTTTCTGTCTGTCTGTTACATTCGATAAGCAATTTCAAACAGCTCGAAAAAGGTAGCACAACTCTCATGTTCACTGAATATAGAAAAAATCGACAGAAATCGGTGTCTTACGGACAATTTCGGTCGAAAACACCGACAAGTTTTGTTTTCCTGTCAATAAAAAAGGTCAGCCGAATCTAGGCACTAGTTAGGCTCCGTTCACCCTAACCCATGGTCGACGATTTAGGGAAATCATGAAGCAGAACGAACTGTTTTTTTACAGGCCAGCTTCACAAAGACAATCTCCCAGACTAGGTCCGTGAACAGCAATTCCGTCCATGTGTTAGAGGTTAGAAATATCAATCACTCAAATCTGATGGATTTCGTGAAAACCCTATTCACCGAAGGGCACAATTTTGATGTTTCCCGCTGTTCGGGTAGTTCAGTATGGACTTAGGATAATAAATGCGTGTTTGTATGCGTAAAAATAGTTACAATCATTTTGGACTGAATACCGTTTTCATCAATCTGTTCTATTATTGCACAAGTTTATTAAACCATATGAATGATGGAGATTGTGGGTAGAAAAATTCAAAGCACCGTTCAATTGATGACGGTTTGTAGACCGGCCAAATGCAGAAACAAATTAGAAATTGTTTGATTCATATCTGCGAATTCGGGAATCGAAGAGACTTGTGACGGGAGGAATTAGTTTGATCTGTTCCATCCGGATTTGGTCTCGTGTGAGAGAACGAGAGAAACGTTCTCGGTGCAGATGTACGTCTTTATCCAACCTTTCCATATAGCAAAGCTACTGTTAGGTTTGTTATTATCTGCCTTGTAGTCAGAGTTCAGCATTCCATTAAATGTAACTGTCTCGAAGCCACTGTGAATATCAGCCCAAGTGCCGCACTGATCACTTGAGTATTGTTACCATGGGTCGGCAAATGAGGAATAAAACCAGCAAGATCTGAGTATTGATAGTTGAAAAAAGAGGACTTATTAGCACGGTCAAGATTAAGCGCAGTCTACTGGGCCAAATATTGGATTTAAAATTTGCTGCCCTGAAGCCATTAGTTGAAATCGACGTGCTCCTACAACTACTTAAACTTATATTGGTTCAACCGAGAAAGCACTGGCCGGCTATCGAACTGAGGCGTATATCAGTGCATTTGTGATACATGGGAAAATGTACCAAATAAACAAATCCCAAGAATAAATACCCATCCCGTTCAGACACTGGATTTGGGTAAGTCGTGCCGCATACTCGAATCCAGTTGTCCAGCCTCCTGCCATGGGATCTGGGCACGTTGCTCTTAGTGCTAAAAGAAGAGTCAGATTGTGTGAGTGATCAATTTTTCTCTATTGTCGGCTAGTTGGCACTTGTTAGGAACCCGCGGTGCTGTTCTGGCAATGCGTGCTTCATAGTTAGTCACACTTTAGCCAGTAAGCTATTCGAAAATGATCAGTTTAGAAGGAGAGGACATATGGTAGTTTAACAGAACGTAAAATGTAGGAATATTCGCGCCCACCGTTGCTGAGTATCAAGCGTTGACAGAGAATGACGAGAAGACAAATTCGGGAGCAACAACTCGATGGAGTTTATGAATTTTGCCTGGAGACAGAATGGCAAGGAATAGTCTCCAGAAGAAAAGACTATGCTAGTCAAACAGTTGTACGAGTCAGTCCGAACAATGAATCAGTACTGTAACTCTGAACTGGTAGGATTTTTTTCCTGGAGCGCCTAGGTTCCCGTATATGAACCCAATTGTATACATGTGGAAATGTTTTAAAAGAAACATGGCAACGGAAACTCTTCCAAGCGTTTAGTCTACAGAATGTCCGCGCGAAATCTTGAGGCTATCGATAAAATCCATTGACCAACCAACAGACGGCACGCTTTGTGTAAAGTCGGGGTTTTCATAACTATTACAGACCGACGGTGTTCAAGCGGATAAGGTCGTGGCGTTTGGACGTGAAGATTTCGGATTCGAGTCCTCCCACTGACGGTCAACTTCCCCACTTGGCAGCCCTCCGTTGGCCGCGTCCTCCTTCCTGAAAAATGGTGTACATCATTTCATTAATAAAGGAGAACAAAGATAAAGGCAGAACCACGACACCCTGGTTCGGAGACCAATTGATTAACTTCCCTTCCCTTTATGACTTCTATGGTCATCATACAGATGAACGTGATCGCAGTTTGGACGGGCATCACGCATTTTGACGAAGTTGGACATTTATTTTAACGCCTAGTTTATGCCACTGGAACTGGAAGAGCCAAATAGATGTGAACGAAGCAACCAAAGAAATGGAATGATCAGTGGACACCGTGCGTGATGAATCACGTTCACAAATCACACGCAGATGAATGTTTTCGTAATGGACACGGCAAGCTAGGGACTATCGATTGAAATGATCAATAAGTAGACAGATGACAAGCAAAACGAAGTTAAGTTTATAATGACAGACCTAAGTGTAATCGAAATCAAATTATCACACTTTTCTACTTGGACGACGCGAATACGGAGTCGCCTGATCGCACTATGCAATGTGTTCTATATCGCTACTCATTGAAGATTCACTCCAATACAAAACGGTGGTCTTCATCCTAGTCCACTCTTATGTCACGGATATACCAAATGGACTTAAACTGGCGTAATTGAAACCTCATGTACTAGTGAATGGTGGGACGGCTGCTTGTTGTCCGGATGTTTGGTTACGATGCCTTTGTCTTTTATGTTCTCCCTTCCTTTATTAATAACATTGCAAGAGCGGTCATTTTCAGGAAAAGAATCGAGGCCAACAGTGAGCTACCAGGCGGGGAATTTGACTGGCAGTAGGAGCATTTGACTCGGTGACCTTCATGTTGAAACGCGGTGAAGTTAACCTCCTGACAATTACCAGTGTTCAACAGTGATAAAATTTCCCCGAATGGGAAATTCCGATCGTGAAATGCCCACTGGCTCAAACTTCCTCACATGATGTCACCTTGGCCGCACATTGAACCCCCCCCCCAATCTGTTGGAACATCCCTATCTGATCTCCTCCCAAAACGATTTTGTGTCAGTCCCAAGTGCTCTCTGCCCAACCCAGATCAGCCTGTAACTCTGGTGGGGCGATTTTTCAACTCCGCGTCCAAATGAAGTTTTTCGCAAAAAAGCACCAAAAGTTTTACTTAAAAATGGCATTTACGCGACAATAGGACAAATGCATGGTCATTTTCTACAAAGTTATGCACTACCATAAATTGGCAAAAGAATCAAAGCACAGAATCCAAATAATAGGTGAATGTCAATCAACGTTCCAGTTGTAGCGTTTTTAGCGGTTTTCTGCAAAAGCCGGAACCAGACATCCGGTTGAAAAGCACCATTTCGGTAGTGGTTGCACAGTATTCATTCAAATAGAATTCACAAAGGAAATATTTGGCTGCCTATTTAGAAGATTCCTTAACTTGTTGTCTAAAGTTGGGCTACACGATTCATTGGTCGTTCAATTTGCAAACAAGCAAGTAATGTTATTAAGTGGTAATTAAAACCAAACCAAACCAGTGCACTATCAGCGGTTGTTAAAACAGACGCGGAATCATTCATACCTGACGACAGAAGCGTCGTTTTCTAGTAAATTGTCCGGTTTCAGTTCCAAGTGTGAGACCAATGTGCGGAATTACCGCGTGTGAGTACGTTTATGCTGGATAAGACATCGACTGTCCTGAGGCTAAATCTAACAAAAGAATGAGTGAAAGACTGAGTATTATCTGCACCCAAGGCTATAAATTTACGAAGTGGACGTCGACATTCCTGATACTCGACGATGGGTGAACACGACTAGAAACTGTGCACCTAAACGTCTTCGATTTTTTACTAGAATCTCATTTTAGTCGTTAGGAGCATGAATGGACGATAAGTTCATTTAAGAATCACATGGTGTTTCGTCAGAGGATTTTCATCGGTCCGGCAAGGCAAACGTTCACAAACGCGACACAAGACATGAGAATATCGGTTTTTCTTCTCAGTAGTATGTTCCCCATACGGATGGATGAACAAAATTTCTCCGGAAGCATGTGATCGGTTTCGCGTTTATTGCCGCTCTTTAGGTATGTGTACCCGGTATTCTTCTGTCCAACCATCCCTATGCTAGTGCGCTCTTTTCTTAGTTCATCCATAGAATCTCATTTGAATCGAGGTTGATAAACATCACGTCATCGGACTCACTCCTAACGATTCAAGTGAGATTCTATTGATAAACTAAGAAAGGAGCGGACTAGTATAGGGATGGTTGGACAGAAGTCTTCGACTTTTTGATGCAAATAATCCCCTTTCAGTTCCGATGTTGTCTCAGTGCACGGAGTTTTACTCAAGCGTGAAGTGTTTGGAGTAGCCAAAACAGTTAGTGAATGGTCAAATAAGTTAATCACAGTCTAATGAAATTTGTCCGCTCGTATTATTATGCTGTTACCAAAGATTACAATCCAGCACTAGATGCTTCATTGTTTATTTCCAATGTAAACCTTCGCCCACTTTCATTTATGCCATTGCGAATTTGCCGTCTTCGTTCAAAATGAGCAGAGTATTAGGTCGTGTTATGGACTTCTTGACAAAGGCACTGGTGGTCGTTATTCTTACTCAAAGAACACTGAGGTAACGGCTAATTAATGGCTTACAGGCATTTCGTACGGTCTTCGCATAAAACCAGATTCCGGATTCGCTTCCGTATACCCAGTCGTTTTCTTATGTTCTTTGCCGGCCACCATATCATCAGCTGCACCCAAAGATCCCCCGACGGGATAGAATGATTGTTGACTCCATTTCAACGCTAATCTCAGTGTCCGAAAAATCCCTGCTCATCTGAGCTCATAATCGATGCCCTGTCTACCGTAGGCTACAAAAACCGTTTGAGTTACGATAAAACGCCAGCATTGGCCAAGCGGATAAGGTCGCGGCGTTTAGACGTGAAGATATCGGATTCGAGTCCTTCCACCGCCGGTCAACTTCCCCACTTGGCATCCCTCTGTTGGCCGCGGCCTCTTTCGTGAAAAAATGATGTATATTGTTATTTCATTGATAAAGGGAGTAAAAAGATAATAAGATAAAAGCAAAAAGGGCAATCATCTGCGTTATCCAGGTCTTCATTGGCTGACCAGTTGTTCTGTTTGCTCGCTTGACTACGCGTTCAGATGGACCTGACTAAAATGTGTGCCAGCACCGCATAGGCGTGTGCAACAGGAAGCGCATGCGTCTCTGCCGTTCGATGAATCAAGACTATGACCACACGAGAGAGCACGTCGCTCCCAATTTTCCATTCAACACCATCATAGTCAGCGAGAGTTTAATTTCCGAAATAGTACAAACTCATTTAAGATCACCTTAGGTCAAAACGATTTAAAGTATACAAGCTTCTACTGAGACATTTTTCTATCACTCGAACAAAGAGGAGGACTTCATATTGGTGGCAGGTCAGTTTGATAGTGAGCTGAGGTTGTAATTGTTTCATTATCAAAGTGACTTCCTTGATGCGAAGGGGTAATTTATTTTATTTTTCTTTGATTAAAAAATTTTTCTTCTTATTGAACCTCCGACTTCTCAGATAGCCTTGAACTAAACAATCGCACGCCAAGTCACCTTTGTGATTCTGACAATGAAACCGCCGTTTTCTGTTGATTACACCGACCGGGGTCGGTACTTGCGTTAATTCCCTACTTTTGGACATTCCAGATTGTAGTGCTTCCAGCTGTATTTGACGCAGCGCCCGTCTTGTACGTGTTGCAGTTCTTCGTCCGTGCATTTGTTTTATATTGGCGTGTTTGTCCGCCTAAAACGTTTGACTTGGTAAAATTTTCTTTCCGACCGATGAACGCTGGCCTAATTTTACAAATCAGGACAGGGTAATTACAGGAACTCAAAAGTATCCGTCGACTAGATTTCAGTTTACTGGCCAGTTATCATGCTGCTTGAGTTATTTAAATAAATTGCTCTTTTGTAGTTTGCAAAACGTGATCCGACTATGTCCACCTATTGAATTACGCGTACATATTAGGCATCGAAGATTCCCTCTAGGTACTTGGCGGTTGCCGGAGCTAGAATTCGAAGTTAATCGATATTTTACGGGTAAATGTCAAAGAAATCTTTCGACCAGATGGACCTCTTTGATGTGCTCATCTGTTTCTTGCGTATGAAGTTTTTTCATGACCATTAGGTTGAAACAAGTTTAACAGATAGTATTTTGACTGCTTTCTTGGTTTCCGTTGTACTAAAATACAATCAGAACTGTCTTGACAGTCAAAGAAGCTACTCCGGATGCAACCAGCTAGAGGGATCAACCAGTGTCATATCAGTCGGTCTACACCGTGTGTGGTTTAGTCACGTAATTAGTTTCCCAACCAACTCAACTGTCATTATTAGAAGCCGATCAAAGTAAGTGTTTTACTTGGGTTGTGGCATGTAAAATATGCAATTCATCACATACAACTAATCCGAAAACAGTACGAAAACCTTGAACTCCTCTGCCATCAATAAAACTGTTCGTTGGGAACCCCCAGGCAAACAGTGCAAGTACCTTCTACAGAATCTGCTTCTAAACCAACATTATTTCCCTTGGAATACTGTCATCCAAACGTGGCGCACGAAGAAGATTTGAAAGCTTGGAAGCTGATGTTCTGACTTGCTTGTGCACAGCTCAGGGTTACCAAATGTTGCTACGATTAGACACCATATCTACCGGAGCAGTCAGTTTGGTCACGATAGACCCGAGAACATCTAATCAAATCACCCAACTTCTTCTATTTTCCAGCATCGATTAACTGTACGGACTCTAGACTGAAAGCATAAAAAGCTCCATATTTAGTCTCAGATAGACTTTTAAAGCAAGGATAATATTAGATAAAATTATCCCACCACGACCGCAACTATCACCACTCACCAGCATCAACAACAAGAAAAGTAGCAAAGTGTGCAAAGACGTTTTCGACTCTGTCTAATTACAGTTGTTTGAGGTGTTAACTTTCAGTCAACGTCACTGGTGATACAGTGATGTCCGTCTGTATTCTTTCTCAACTTGATTTTTTTTTCTTGTTAACCAAATGAATATGCCTACAGTGTGTGGAAGCGTTCGTATCACCGAATAACGAAACAACCAGGCAACTCACCACTGATCAAATCAGCGAAACATGTTACTGGTTAGCTGTATTCTCTTTACAAGGGTATTGCTTATGTGGCCGAGACAGAATGGATCCACGGTGGACACACGAACCGTCGGGGTTTCGTCCGTGAGAATCATTGTAGGAATTGGGAAGAGTGAAATTGTTTCCAACACCATTCAAAGATTTACTCAACAGACCGCGATATGAGCGCGTAAGCATGCGTTCGTAGGCCGAACTACGCGAGCGGCTAAACGTACGAAAACACACAGGCACAATGTACTGTGGTTGAAAAGTTGCACAGCTCATTTTACATTCTCGAAACAGCGTCATTTTTTGATCCACGTCACTTTGAATTTTTACAAGCAAAAGTTTGTTGTTGCTGTTGTTGTTACCGTTCCTGGTGCCGTTGCTGCTGGTGTTGTTCCGGATGTGTCCGTTGTCATGGTTGATTGTATTGGTGGTTTTTGATCTCATCTCTATCCAGATTTTGTCGAACCGTATCCTGTCTACACATCCTGTCTGTCTAACGTTTGGGAACGCAGACATTGCACAAAAAAGTTGGGACTCACCAGTTCCCGGGCTTCGAGTCCTGGTTAAAGAGAGATCCAAACGCCAAATGCATAAAATCCGTTCCGAAAGGAGGAAATGCTCGTATCACGCCCGTATGAACGCTACTTTTTCTTCACTTTTTTTCCCGTCTAAAATCCGGTTGGACAGATCCACAGAAGTGCCGCCATTTCAGTCGAACCAGGCCTCATCTAGCCGCGGTGATGTGGTTTTTTGCCAATCTGGTTGCGGAACTTTGCGGGTCCGCCCGTCTAGTCTGCTCTGACGTTTGGACGCGCGTTAATGCATTCGTACGTGCTCGGTTGTTCGTATGTATTTACATGCAATTACGCATATTCATCCGGAGTTTCGGCACACGCAGTATGTTTCCGGGCCAGCGTACTTCCAAATTCCGCGTGTGTGTCGACTAGCCATACTTACGCCCATCGACCTAGATTTTGGACAAAAAGCTGCCATTTGTCGTGTGTTGAGTTTGGATTGCTGTTCCGTCTGTGTGAACGTTGGTTCGGACCGCGGTGCCACATGGCTCAGACACCTCGTCTCAGCTGTCGAGATCCAATTTGTGTGAGACTGCGTCGTGCGCACCGCGTGGCAGAAGTGCCCCCTGGTGTAAAACAAAGGTTGCCTCGACGACCGTATTCCGCAATGAGCGGTCCAATAGAAAATTGGGCTGTATGGAAAACATGACTGGAATAATTAATGATATCGCAACAGTATTAAGAACTGTTCTAGACATTGGAAAATTTGTTTCCATTCTCGATTCGGAAATTCGACTCCGAAACCCGACTGAGTCATCTGTTTGATAAGCAACGAGTCACCGGTCCCCACTTACTTAACATTACAAGTTTCTGGACTAGAACAATGTAGTACCAGTTTGTGGTGTTTGGACCTAATTAGACTAAATGCATTATGACATTATCAGATAAGGCGTCTTGATTGCATTCCGGTCAGAAGAACAAAAATGGTGTTTCGGAAAACGAATTAGAGAATTTTTAAGCCCAACCGAGTCGTCCGATCGTGATGTCGACTACCGAACTGGAAAATCGAAATTCTAACTTGACTAACACAGGCTATATGCGCAACGACGTCAAGTCAGTAATGGACAAGCTGTGGACTGGGGAATATATAAATCGACAAGAAGAGTGGCAAGACCTAGAAAAAAAGATGCGTGTTGGATAATTAGCAGAAAGGAACATACTGAAAAAATGTGAAATATTCTAAGTAAAAGTTCCAGGTTTACAAAAATAGAAACCAAGAATAATAAGACCGCTCGAATGGAAACACCTATGACTCAAAGTTTATGACACCTCAAGCAAAGAGACAACTGACTCGTTGGCATCTGAAACAACTGCACCTATAAGTGCCATCATCTCAACGATACATGGATTGCCAAGAATGCACAAATCAGGGGTTCGATTTCGACGTATCCTCGTAACGTGCAATTCACAGTTTCGTACCACATTAGCGTCAATTCGTTGGACTCTGTTAGATTAACAAAGAACAAACCCTATGAGATCGAATATGGTAAGTCTGGATACACAGAGTGTGCAAAGAAAGTGCATTTTATCATCAAACGTAAACATTCACTAACATTGTAATAAGAGAAGCGGTCATTTACGTGTGAGATAAAGCACGAACCAAGTGAGTTGGGACAACTATTATTTTTTCTGTAACTCGTGTGTCCAGTTGCATCTCCCTCAAAGGAATCACTCCTCGAACTAGTATTAACCGATGTTTCCATGACGAGTTTGAAAATCAATCCACTGCAGTCGTTAATCAAAACGAAATTTTGTCATTAAAACAATATGGATGGACTGACGTAACTCAGCTGGCGAGTACGTTTATCTGCCTTCATCCGAGCGCGTCAATGACTATTCAATAACTTAATGAGGCATACTTATAATGTGTACAGAAGATGGGTCAATATGGCGAAGAGTGAATAGAATGCAATACAGACTAGACAGCAGAAGTGCTTTCACAGTCTCGTAACTCAAAGGGTAAAAGTGACCTCATTGTTGGCTTTATAAGCAGAGTAAAGAAAGCATGTGTCGAATATATTCTTGAGGAAGAATTTGTAACATTAAAAATTTTTCCCCTTCAATGGGTATGAGGAACGTTGATCTGATTTTCAAAAAGAATGTAGAAAGCCTCTGTTCAGTAAAATAATGATGGGGAGGAAGTCAGAACATATCCATTTGTCATTTGGGATTGGCACACTGACAGAATTAGTACGAAGGAGATCGACTAATGTTATCGACAAAACGTTCCATGCTTCTTCGCCACGGGTTTTGTTTTACACGCAGACCAGCAATGTGTTTACATTTGGAACAGGCTGCATCCGTTTCGATAGCCTCATTCAGTGTTCATTTCTTAACGAAAAACGATTTGGTCACTACTGGCTAGCGGAAAGAAAATTTCATTAGAGGACACGAAAGTGAAACAAAGGCCGACTGAAAATGATTAGCCAGAATGAGTTATTTAGAAAAAAATGTGTTGGATGAACCTTGCAGCTTCCAGCGCACATTGTCGGTCCGAAACTTCATGGAGAACACTTTCAGAGTGGTTTACTGAATTTCGCTGTTTATCAAGTGGGTTTCGTCTCCAACTACTGGGGACAACGAAAGCTGCAGCTATTGGGGTTCACACAACACCTCTCCCGTAATACACACTTTTCAATTGCCCTGGCCTGGATTCGACAGGACCCTCCAAACAGAAGCCGATGCACCGAGTAATCTGATTGCGTAACCGGAAGTGGTCAAACGCGCGCGAATTTGGATACGTACAGATTAAGCCTGATCGCCTTCTGTTTCACTTTTTTCCAACCAAAAAGGGACTAATTCCGAGTGTCAAATCCATTTGGATTAACATATCCCCGAAACCAACCAACTTGTCTGTATTATTTGTAAGGCATAATAAGCACACAAAATATCCTTTCTATGTAACTATATTTAGCAAACAAAGGAGATATCAAATCAATTCCATTCGGTACTTTTAAGTTCTCAAACCGACGTTGACATACTATTGATAAAGTCAAAGTTTTGATGAATTGTAATTACCAAATTATATTTGACATATTGAACTGTTCTAGTAAAGATCATCGAGTAGATGATAGGTATTACTAGTTATCATAGCACACACAACCGGCTTGATGCGTATGTACTCGAAGTGATGTACAATTAACTTTTTCAAAAATAATTCCACAGCTCGAAGGTCACTTGTTTTTCTGTATTCTGTTTCGGTTGACTGACGTCGTGTCTGGACTGAAGAAGCTAAGATGTGCGATCGCACGTGCAAACGAACATCTAATCGAACAGACACGGACACACACACACACACACACACAGGAACAGACGCACATCAACACTCGTGAATGAGATGCAGGGAATACTGCTAGCATACCACCTAATTCACATCAGTTTGTAGAACAGTAAATTCATCACTAACAGGACTATGTTGAGCCCACCCCCCCCCTACTGTTCTGTGGCCCCACCACAAACACTACCATGCTTAAGGTGATTCTCGCGTGACACCACGACATCAGGTGAGCGATTAGTTTGTTTACGCCTTCGGGCTACACTTGGCTGTTACGTCACTCGTTGTCCAAGGCTGTGGTAACGTGAGTTGATGGCCAGGTTCCATCATCTACACCTTTTATGGGATAAATGACTACGAAGAGACTCATCCTTTTGTAATGGGGCTTTATCATTTCCATAAATCGAAGCAAACTTCTAGTTTCTGGGATCACCGATAGATTTCAAAGCCTCTCAGTCAAAGACGGTGAGCTGCTCGAGATCCTTTGGAAAGAGTGTTATCCATCTGACATTCTGCTAGGGCTGAGCGATCAAGAAGTTAAGAATTTTGTGTAGTCTTCATTCGCTGAATTTTGAGTGGGTTGAACAACTAAAATACTCCGAGACTCGATTTCCAGTGTGAAACAATCTACGTGGTGAAAACGAGGGCGAGACATGTTGGCCAAGTGGACCAAGCGTTTGTATCCTATCCGGTCAAAAGTTTCAAGTTCATATCCACCGATCGTGGTTGGTGGTAGACGGCAAATGGCCGTCATTCTGCCGATTGTCACGCCTGATCTATGGTGATCTTACACCATTCAAAAGCTTATGATCGCAGTTGACAGCCTCATGATGCTGAGTGTTTTGTTGGCTGCAGACAATACTCCTTCCACAGCACTCACGTTCTGTGAAGGTAAGAAAAAGTCTGCTTCTATGGTGTTTTGATTGTCGAGCTTATGGTTTGGATTACAAGCGGTTCAATACGTTGCCTATCAGTTGGGGGTTATCGCAAATGATGATAAGGCAATTGTAATTTAGACGTCAAGCTCAGGGATCAGGAAATCTTGGAAACGAACATCGTGAGTGAGAAACAACATTGAACATCACACGGGTTAGGAATGTTCACCTAAAGTTACCCCGATCTGCTTCTTGGCCAATAAAATAACAATGTACATCATCTTTCAGGAGGGGTGCAGCGGCCAACAGAAGGATGCCATGTGGGGAGGTAGTCTGTCGGTAGGAAGACTCGAACATGCTACCTTCATTTCTAAACGCCACCAACATATCCGCTCGACCAACGTCGCCCGCTTTCAGTAATACAAAGGCATTTGTGCAGTGCTTCTATGGCTTCTAAATGTTGAGCCGCGCGATGATATCGCATGGTGAATTATTTCATATTTGGATATCTCAATCGATAAGCGAAGAAAAATTTGCTGAACCGCCTGTAAATTGTGGCTCAGCAAAGCTGTCATCGTCCCACTCTAGGCCAAAACCTATGTTCCCCGGGAGGAGTTTGACTCTACCCTCTGGAGGGCGTTCTGTAAAATATCCTCATCCTAAAGAGGGAAATGAATGCGAATGTAGGAAGCACTGTTGTACGTAACCGGAGATAATCACTCCTCGATACGTTTTTATTTCATTTTTACAGGGGGATGAGTGTAATTTTCTCTTTTTTCTTCAGGTTTTTTGACTGAAATACGAAATTTTTGTGTACAAAAGTCTATGCAATGCAACGGAATACAATGCAATACAGTGACAAAGGACTGTACAGCACTGTCGATTAGTCATTAGTCGATCTCAAATATAACTGGGTTTGACATATCATTTCCAAATACCACAATTGGGACATATCAACATTGTCGAAGGTTGCATAGATGGCTAAGAATACAACGACTGTTGATTTTTGTAAAGCAAAACGGCACCCTAACGACTGTTGGGGATGAAGGTTTAATCGATGCAAAGAAGACCTCTGTGGATCCCAACCAGCCTTTCGCGAGGTTGATCTTGACACATGGTATGCAGCCTGGGTGAAATATCAGGCGCCAACACCTTCGAAGTTCCTGGGATTAGGCTAATGCCATCGCAGTTAACATCTTTACTATGAGAATCCCTCTTATAAATGGAGGACAGGAATCGATTCCCCTCAAAAATAGGTGACTTTCTCGAAATACCAGAACTTCGAGATGAAAAATGGGAAATCTCTGACAGGCTCTCATCTTCCGTTTTTAAGTGGAGCTAAGAATAGATCTTCGGAATGCAGTGCGTTGTAACGACTGGAGGCTTGAAATTTTTAATAAATCTTCTCCCCAGAGGCAGAGCTTTTGAAGCAATCCACAGAAAGCGTTCCAGCCTAGCTACGAAAATAGATAACGTTTGAGTCCAGCTGAATCAGGGTTTTAATTATCCCGTCCAGTGCAAAAGACGTCGCTGCTGCTTGGGACTAGACAAACCGACAGATTCGGAAATCGATTCGCTGATGCTTAACGCTTTCGCACCGGTAGTTTGGATAAGATTGAAAGATTTCTTGGAATACCCCATAGTGTTACCATATTCCAACTTTAATAAACAATGTGACCACTAGGTCCCACCATCCTTAAGAAAGCCCGGGTTGGATTCACATCACGCACCTAGCTGCGGTTAATTGTACTTGCTACCAACCTGAATGGACTGGTGATTCTCAAGTACGTAACACAACCATGGATCAGGCCAAAATTCACTAAGGCAGAAGAATGCATGGCAATCTTGATAGACGGCCATTGTCCATTGGTGTTATTAGGCGGGGGCACTAATTCCTTTTCAGTCAATAAGTTTTTGAAAATTCCCACGCGGGTCTGGTTAAAAAATGATTGCAGTCTAACATGGTGGTCATAAATGGGAATAAGTGTCTTCGTGCATACAGAGGACCCCATTGGCCTTTGTTAATTTCAAGAAAACCTGTGGCGTCGGTATGGCAACTGCTTATCGATTAAAACATGAAGGTTGTTATTTCCATAGGACTCCAAAGCTTGGGCGTTGCGATCATAAGATATGACAAGACTATTGGTGTTTGAACACCGTCATCTTCTGAGTAGTAGTAAAATATGGAGGAAGGAAGGGGAAAAATATTGTTAGTAAAGCAAAGGTAGGGTGTAAGGTAATGGATTCTAGGGCCCAGTCTTGAAAACAGACACTAAATCCGAATAGGTTAAAGTGGCTGGAACAAGTTTCTCGTATGCCAACAAAACGACTGCCTCGAAGCTGTTCTGCAAGACAGATAATGGTAGGAAGATGGTTCGGGGTGACCAGTTGATGAAATGAGAAAAAAGCATGTAAACTTCGACGAATGGACTGGTTCGTGTAGATACAATCTACCAATTAGCCGGGGTCTGACAGATCCCACAAAGCGACGGTTGGAAGTAATAGGTGAAAAGATTGATTGCTGCAGTCAATGGCGTTCTTGATATCGATAAGCTAGTTATTCTGTATAGTTTGTCAATTTTCCATTGGAATGGTTTGTTGGGGAACATATCCAAAGGAAATTTACCAAACTACTAACTATACCGAGATATACATTTAACCTAATGAATTGAGCGAATGTCAAATACGGACAATCGATTCGATTATATCATACCCAAGGTGAAGTAAATGAATATTACATTTGTAGCAACCATAAGACGGTATAAGACTTCAGCAGAGTTTCTTGCGGGAAACAGATTAGCCTAAAAGTTAATAAATCGTACTATGTCATAAACGAAGCAACTTTGTAGCTTCTGATTTCGACTGGACACGTGACTTCATGCAGAATTTCAAAGCAAAATTAACACACAAAATGGCCCCGATCTTAGCAGAATTGAAAACATTTTTTTACGTCGACAGAGTTGTAAATTCCTATGTACCATTCTAACTTAGCATATAAGTATCAAATACGTATCGACAAATGTTGACAATGCTTGGTTCACTAAACTGATAGGTTAAGAAATCGAGAAACCAATTTGTAACTCCCTCGCAATTCTTCTAACGCACTTTGCAACAAAAACGCAAATTGCAGCTAGCCAGGAACAGTTAATTTTATCCTGTGCACGATTTAAGTAGTACTAGTACGAGGTGAGTATCCACGTCTTTCCAGTCTTTGCGAGGAGAATTTCACTTGCTTCGTCTGTAAGCAACCGACAAAAATATGATGGTGCAATAATTCACTTGCACGGTACCGCCAAATACATTTGAATATGCATGTATTGTTTGATATTTGAAATGAATGGTTTAAATCAATCGGATCTGCACCTTTCTTGCCCAAACACTCACATTGGCGCGCAAATCAATTTTTTCTCCTTTCGTTGGTAGAGCGAGCAAGTGAGACTCACAAATACATGCACATTGGGATAAAGTTAAGGTTAGTCATCGCCCGATCTAACGCCAGTCACAGAAGCTTAACAATTCCACTTCTCAGGCATTGATTCACCAGACGTTAAATAAAACCCGCTTTTTTGATGTCCCACGTACTGCGTGAGGTGGTCAAACAACAAGGGACCCACCGACGGATTTAATGGGTCTTAAAAGCGCCACAGTCAGTGGAAACGGGTTGGTCAATCATCTGAGGCTTAGGAATTCTTTCAAGAATTAGCCAAAAAAAGCATCATCCCTTGCCGTTTAAGCCCTGCTACTAGTAGGGGGAAAAATAAAACCGCTTACTTATCGTGAATTAGTCAGTTGTTTCACCTGAGATTCCGTTCTGCGTTCCAGTTTTGCTCCTAACACGGGAAAAAACACGATCCTAACTCTAGTATAAGCCAGCTAGTTTTGTGATCCTCTTCAAAGTATTTGACTTATCCTAGGTCAAAATATTGTAAAGCTCGAAGTTAGAATCCCGACCGGTTTCTCATGTTACTACGGATTTTTGAGTTCTTATGCGGTATTTGTGAGCCCAGGCGCATTGACCTGTCTGCAGTCATTGGTTGATCGGGAAATCAAATTTACTCGAAATCCCACGTCATAGCATTTTACCACGCGTTCTTGATAGTACAACTTAGTTTAAAGCATATTAGAGACTCTAGTCTAACTTATACATATGACCATACCATGTCCGACTCACAAATAATCAATTCAATCAAGCACAGAAGCTGAATCGAAAATCATTGGTCACCAAGACGATTTTCGATTGTTTTCCGCGTGTTGAAAACCAATATTATTAAGACAGCTTTTCTGTCAATGAGATAAAAACACTTGGCATAATTGAAGACCAAAACTTATTATGCTGCACTGATTGATTGATTACACACACACACACACAAATATACAAATTCACACGCACTGAAACGAACGAACAGATAGTTTCTTGGTATGTTTATCATACTAGCAATTGTAAAAGAGATGCATTTCACCATCGCCCTTTGGTACACTGATTTCTTACTCACCTGCCGCTAGGACACAAAGCATAAATCATACACAGTCTAAATTGGCAAGAAAAAATGTAAGGTTTGTAGTAAAGATTAAGAAAAGGGGAGAAGAATTCCGTCTCTATTTAGTTCCCTAACTCTTTAGGCGTTCCTACTTACAGTTGGTTATCAGCTGCTCCCATTGGCAAACAGATGAGGTAAACACCAAAATCGTCCATCTGCAAAAAAGAAACCGTCGATCCTGGTTTTCTGTGGCCACTATTTACCGATCGATTAGTCAGCTGACAAATACCTTTTCTTAATTTATTTGGGTTCTTTGCTCAGGATATCGGTTAGAGTAGTCGGTGCCACATCTCCACAGTTTAGTTGATAATTGAAAAGGTCGTTGGAAATAGCCATTTAGAATTCATCATCCCAAATTGGTTAGTTTTTAAACACAAATTCCGGATCGGAACCAAAGCAATTAGATGAACAGGCAATACAACAGTGAAAATCCAATCATTCACTCAGTCATTCAGTCACTGTGACCAATTTACTTTAAAAAATCAAGTTCCCTTAGAGATAAAAAGAAATTATTAGGGGTACCAAGTTTACGGTCATTATATTGTAATTCCTGTTAGAAGGAGATTGCATACTGATGCGGCATGATGGCCTGCGAGCCGGCATGACCCAACGAGCTGTACATGACGGATTATGTCAAACCGAAGATTCCACCATAAATTGAAGGTCAATGGATAGAGGATTGATGAAGTTGTCTTCTTGTCCTTCATGTTTGAGATCAACGTGTGCTTCAACCCAGTCAGAAAAATGCGCCAAAACATAATTGATCCAAAGAGATGAGCCCTGGTCTGGCCAATCCCTGCTGCCTTGAGAACAGATTCTAGTCAAAACCCTGGGGGTTGGTCGAGTGGATAAGGTCGTGACTTTTGAACGTGAAAGTAGCGAGTCCGAATCTTTCAACCGCCAGTCGACCTCCTCACTAAGCGGCCTTCTGTTGGCCATGACTCTCTTCCTTGGAAGTGGTGTACATCGTAGCTTAGTGAATAAAGGGTATAAAAAGATTTTTTTTGATAAGTGCCCTGAATGCGAGCTCTAATCGTGCTTCGGTCTAGCCACGGGAACTCCCCAGCAGTATCTGTCTATCATTTCTAATGAATTACATAAATAGGATTGATTTCTTGCTGTATCGTTTATCGTGCAAGCGAACCAAGGCGGCGCTACTCATCATAGAATGAACAATGATAAGTGGGCTATTGCTCAGGAATCCCGTGCTGTGCTTATACCCAAATGCCTAGTGATTGATGATTTTGAGTCGAAAGTTCCGGTTGCGGTTCCAAGAGAACAACCCATTGTGAGTTATTGGCAAATGCCAAGTATTGCTCCACCGAATATTTCTAGACTAATTTCTTTGAGAAATATTTCTAACTTCTGGTTTTCTGCTTCACTGTCCAGACAAAATAGCATGAAAAAAAGTTGTATTAGGTCACTCCATATTACTAAATGTTGCATTTTCAGTGTATTGTGTAATATTGTATTGTATTGCATTGTAGTATTTCTTACTGAATTGCTTTACGAACTTCTATGACTGTGTACTTTGTAATTGTGAAATCACCTGCGCTGCTTTGCACTGGAAACAATTTCAAATCAGATTCTTTTATTGGAAAAAAAGACCACATGCAGTTGATAATTTGGTATGAGCTCAATAAGTAAAACCAAATTTTGGCTCGCCCGACGAGGTTTTATCATCGTTCAGCATTGCGTCTGCTCTTGTTATCGCAAGCAAATACCAAATAGGACAACATGAAGTTCCGCAAGCTATTGATACTGAAAGACTTGGGCATAAATCGAGAGAGATGACAATTCCAAGTGAGCAGATCATGATGCACTTATCATCTTTACCGGGGAAGCGACAGTTTCCAAGCCTGTTAGCTGGTCAGTTGATTAATCAAATTGCGAGCTGATTGAAGGAATAACGGGGCCAATAATGCAGCCTTCCGTGCTTCATAAACACTCGAAGTTATTGTTAGTTACAAATGGTGAGACAATGCAGCCTATTCATATCTCTGCGTTACTTTATCTTTGGATTCGTGTATAATCCTCATCCTCTTGGCTATGGAACCTGTATCTGTTGGAACCGATATATAAATACATATATATATATATATATACATTAAAGTTGTGGCGTTAGGAGTGTGCGTGGAAGCTCTTTGTCGAAGAGTCCACAGAAGAACCACAACTGTGATTCGTTGATGATTCTTTGTCAGTTGGGCTAAGCCAACCTTAGGAATGAGGGCAGAATGCCCCAGAAGAACCGCGAAACCAGTCGTGTGCTCCCGGGCAAGTTTTGTTCACTCATCCAAATACTAATTTGCTAATTCCCTTTATATACATATATATTGTATAAAAGCTGCAATGTCATGTCAAACTGTTTGAATAGAATTTATTTCAAGAAATCACTTAACTGTTATTGGCATCAGAATGAACGATGTTCAATATGATTCGACGACAAAACGTTTTTCTGCCCAGAGGGTGTAAACAAACACTGCATATTAGTAGAACCTAGTTCAGAAGAAAAATACTTTGTTCCAAATGAGTTCAGGTGAAGTCATTAATTACTGTATGATTCAGCTTCCTTTAACAATACGGCAGCATTTTAATTTTTGGTTGATCTCGAATACACTATTCGATCGGGATGCGCACTAAGGGACAGTACGGTAAGTGGACAGTCTGGTTGTGTTATGAAACCTTTTGATCTCTTCAATTTTCCTATTCAATAATGAACAGATATGTTCGATCAAACTCGCTAGACAATCTTGAACACTGTCCATGCAGCCTAGAAATATCAGCGGACTCTGAAATACCTACCTGGGTGAAAATAAGCATGTGAGACATTTGACACGAATATCAAGTCGTCACGTAGTCGCTTTCTGGCTTGGAGTCGCTGACACTTCTGTATACTTATGAGAAGATCTAACAATCATCACAGATCTTATGTATCCTGCTGGTGATACAATTGACTGTACCCTTTAAAAATACATTTGGGTTTGACTAAGGTGATCAACTTTAACCGACTATAGGCAGTTTCACGAGTAAACTGTAGTTTAAAAGTAACTGCATTTTGTGTGAACAGTGTGCACGTAAGGCTGAAAATGCTCCCCATTAGGGTTTTTGATTCCCGTGGGCCCTTCTACACATGGTGTGGGTCCAACTTTTGTCGGTCGATAATCTCCTTAAGGTTTATTGGTTGGAATGATTCAACTGGTATTATCTATGGTGGTAAAGTGAAGTTGATTGACGTCGACGGAATAATCGTGGTTTGTCGTAAGACAGCGGCGGGAGAGAGCACGAATTTACAGAATGAACGGTATACATCTTCTCAGGAAATCTGTTTGATCGACCATACACAATGTGAATGGGAAACGATGCTGGTATGGAGAACAGTATTAGCCAGCAGCATAAGTCAGCCTGCAACAAGGAACCGGGTTGTCAGCAGTGATTGTCACAACTGCCAGCCTATATTGAGAACGCCCAATAATAATGCTCACCCAAAAAGGAAGAGTTCTATCGAAGAAGACAACTCGGTTGTCTATCGAGTGAGAACTATCGAAAGATATATATGGGTCCGCTTGGTGGAATTTCGTCAATGACCGCCAAATTCCCCGAATTTGGACCCTGTTGAAAGTTTAGGTTGATGGAGAATGAACCGACCAACCAATTTGAAAGTTCCGTGAAAACAGATTGAACTGACATCTTAGCAACATTTATCAGTTGGCTGGTGTCCATTATGCCAAGAAGCTTTGCAGCAAATGACAAAAATATTGAGTATTGCAATGTAAACTATTGACCTCTGCAAATTACAACATTTATTATTATTATTCGTGCCCACTTTTACTACAATTCGTATGATAGTCTTCATTACCGATGGGCATGGTACTGATGAACTCAGAAATCATATATTCTGAAATCAGGCTGAAGGGGCAGTATTTTTTTCGTCGCTTTTTGCATGCACGAGCAGAATAGTCCTCCCAGTCACTATTTCTGCTCTTGTTGTAAACCTATGCATATGGGAAACCTGATTAAAACGTGAATAGTATAGAGCTCACAACTACTTATGAGTCATGTGTGGGATTGACGTTTTGTATGCTTAGTTTACATCGTCTTTCGTAATCCACCTTTCACGCAATAAACCTCATCTCATCCTGCCAACCTTACACTCGAGGAGCATTATACTGGAATTTCGTTCTCATTAGAGTGCATCAGTAGTACATGTTCCAAGCACAGAAAACATCAATTTCACACGATACACGCAAATAATAGTTGCAAGTTCTATTTATAAATACCAAACAAGAAACAGGCTAGTGGGAATATGCACCAATCTTGTGGAGAAGACCGGAGTTGGCGGGAAGGATTCGGTTGATGTTAAACGGCCACGTACTGTGACTCTCTCCGAGAAGGCCACTCACTCCTGGCTGTCAAGCAAGACATTCGAACAAAAGTAAATCGGTAGTTCTGATTAGCCTGGAGGGGAGTTGCTGTTACGGTGATAACATACACAACTTCCAGTTGGGAAGCCCGGGTTCATTCCCTGGATGCGACGGAGGAGATGCACTGCTGATGGACTGTAATAGAAGTGTAGTGTCTCTCGAGTGCAAGGTTGACCGGACGGTCTAAGGTTAGTGCGTGAAAGATGGAGTCCGAAGGGCAGTCGGCCATGAATGAATGGAAATGTGTTCGTAGGTTGATTTTCAGTGGTTTCCGTCCGGATCACATGAGTATTCCGTCCACACATTTACTACAGTTAGCTATCATAATGGGGCTGTGCAAGTCAACTGAGCACAGCACACAAACAAATAGACAGACAAAATAACAAAAGTGGCGGGTACATTGAGTTCAACGCTCCCTACCAGACATCATCATGCCACGTGGCCCGGAATTCATTCACATCGCTTAGACGATTGGCAATTAGTGGAGGCTTACTACTTAATAAAAAGGAGCAAAAACCGTGATCATCACGAGCTACCGTTGGTCTGTGCGTGGATGTGCGACAGAAAATGAACGCTGGTGCACGTGATCAACCCGATTGGGGCCATAAAGGATGTGTAACAAATCACAAGCACGATGGTATTGTTGATGACACCGATCACAAATATAGATGAAATTAATCACCATAGAATTAGTACATGATGCTCAACCCAAATAAATTCGAGACTATTACTGTTATTATTAGTAGTATTATTATTGTAATTGTTATTGCCTTTATTAGTAGTAATATTAGTACTATTTGTGGTCGTGGTGGTAGCGTTTGGTAGTAACGTCTTGAAACGAAATTCTTGACCATTTCGAAACCGATTAGACGATCATATAAGACGAATATAAAAATCAGTTTAGTTGAACCGTCCCACCGCTGAATACAGTTTAGCGGACCTGCAAGTTAGATTGCTTTTTTGAAAAGACTGTGTGTATCACAGATCAGTATAATCGTCATCAAATTCTCTGTCCTGCTGAATTTTGTCAAAGTCAACTCTAACCGATCAGTGAAGTTGAAGATATTTTGAGCACAAGTTCACGAAGAAATGAATTTTCGATTCCCCAAGTCATTGCTCCGAAAGATTTGTAGACAAGTATTGTACACATTTTATGTTACTGATTAATGCTAACTTCGTCCAGATGGGCAGAAAGGTTAGAAAAAGACAACTACTTCAAATAATCAATTGGGCTTCTGTCTTTTTTACACGTTTCACAGTCAATCCAGACGCAGTTGGTAGCGCATGTCTTTGAAAACTCTCATTCATTGCCGTGTCTTGTTGATTTGATATATTTTCCTTCTGGCCTGCCCGTCTTCTTCAAATCGTTCCGTGGCACTTCCCCCCCCCCCAATCGCGTCCATCACCAATTTTTTTCCGAGAGTCGGAATTTTCATTAAAAGTGCGAAAAGTAGCTGATTTGTTCGTTGGTCATCACGACTGTCCAATCCCATTCGATTGTCCTATCACATGATGTCTGTATCTGTATTTGGATCGTTCATTTGCCGCCGAAAAATGTGCTGCGTGAATGACAGTCACCCCACATCCTAACTCGAAAAAAAAGATGAACTACCACTGATTTGGTGAATGAACCGCTCGGATTGAAATTCAACTTAGCCACCCTATTGTGGATAAAATCGCACCAGGTATATCGGTCATGGCAACCACCATTAGTGATTGTTGGATTCGAGGCGTAACGGAATGCAGACATTTGCATGTTTACCGGTTACTTCCTCAACGGTCGTTTAAATCCAAACTCTTCCGATATTTTTTCCGCTTACTATTTCGACATTTGAATTATTGGCTATTTCTTCCTGATGCTATATTCTACTGCTCTAGGAGAATGTATGTTTTCTTTTATCTCTTCTAGTACAAAATGTCCCAGGAAAAGGATGCAATGTCTGAATACTTATTAGAGTGCAGGAAAGTTTGATAACTCAATTCAAAAGTGACTCGTATTCTAACTTTTTGACAGAAGCACTATAATTGTTAGTCTTCCTGACCGCTGCAGAAGATGTTCGGCATGCATTCCCTGCGGACGTGTCTCATAACAGATTCCAAACCCAAGGTTGATATGGTCCCCTCAGTCAAAAGAATGGAAAAGACTCGAGGCAGCAATCACGAACGAGAAATGCACTATATATATATATATATAATTTTGTACTGAAATAGCACCAGTATGACAACGCATGGGAAGTCAAATCATAGCACAAATAGCCGGATGGTGTGTGTGTGTGTTTTGAAAGCAAATGCTCTCGAAAGTGCGCTACGGGGAGGGGGGTAACCGTACAAGTATCGTATTCGATAAAACAAAAACAATCAAGCAAAAACAGAATCCACACCAAGTTTCTAGGCCGAGTGAACAGGAAACGATACCCAAAAGTAGTCAGTTATCTCCGAAAGATCGATGCTACCAGGCCACTGTCATTCAGAGAATTGAAAACATTAATGATCCTTTCAGGTGGCATGTGAGCAATCTTAATATTAATTGCTCTCGCCACCTTCAGGGTCCAGTCGTTTGGCCTTTTACTGCGAATAGTGATCTTCAGTAACTGGTCCGAAAACAGTTAACTGTCAAAAACCTTCCCCGGGGATCATAACCGTAAATAACCATACACTCACATTGCTAAAATGGGGAAATGACCCAAGAATCAATTCAAATAAACTTTAATGAAACCAATAAATCCGAGAATTCAAGTACAAAGAGGAGGTTTATCCTTCAGTCTTTATGGGATTCTCGTGAGCCTTAATCATTCCATCAAAGTTAAACCAACAGAAATCCTGTTTTCAAAGCCCTTGACAGTTCGGTCACACAGGCAGACAGACAATCTGACAATTATAGTAGTTTGATAGGAATGAACATTTAGTGTCAGTTGTATGCAACGATTTGTAACATTGAATCCTCTTATCTGAAAAATTCGATACTAATAGCCATGTAGAGTGAAATACGGGATTCGTCGTTCACATATTTCCTTAGTTTTCCTTGTTCTTCCGAGTGCTTTTTCTGTTTTCTAATGTCTTGTCACTTGGTAATTCATTGTTCTAATCAATTCCTTTTTGAGCATTCCTTTCAGATAAGTGACCGGCGGAAATGGCTGGACCATTGGAACCGCATTTATTCAGACCATCGTTGACCGGTTATGTTGATCTGTCCCTTTGAATTGCGACTAACCGTTGCCAGGTCGGCTAAACAGATCCCACCACACCACTGACTGGGAATGAAATTAAGTTCTCTTCGTCGCTGACCCATCTGCTCTGACTGCACGATTGAATTTGGAGTTTGTGCAAAACTCATGGGATGTGCATGGTTGTTTTGTAACGTGTCTCTAGTTGTCACTGAGTTTTTCTACTGTACCTCTGCGCTGAACAAGTAATAGTGAGATTTAGGTCATTTATGTAAAATCTGTTATCGTTTTTTACCCACAACCGTACATGAGTATTACTGGCCTCTCTGAGATTGCGAAACTCAAATAATAGCTCAGTACTGATCAAAAGTTTATTGACAACGTCTGTAACATTTCGGAAGAACAGGATGGCCCAATTTTAGTTTGAGAATTCCTTTTCGAGTGGAAGTGAAATCTCGTAACACGGCGGACCGATAAGACAGACCTTTCCAACTCACTCAAATAGCATTTCCGATTTATTTTAGCCTAATTCCGAAACGATGTGGGAAAAGACACTATCTTGTGTCAATGCTTGCACCACCGGTTTAGAGAGTACCACTACGTGGAACGCGGGTCAGTCCCATCAGTTTCGTATAGTTTATTTGATACAAAAGTGTTTCCAACTTCAACACTCATGGTACTCCGTTTTGACTCCCGAGCTGTCACAGTATCCTAACCGTCAAAAGTAAAGCTGAGCATGTGGACAAGTAAATGTACCGTCAAGATTTACGTTACCACTAACCTTCAAAAAATTAATTGTGATTCCAATCGCACCAGCATACTGTAATCCGAAAAACGTTTCTGGGTCAGCCCGTCGTCTGTCCATCATGGCCGTGTACCATTTGGACCCCAAAAGGATGGCTCCATTCGTGTACCTGAGCGGTGGTTTACGTACCCCATGAGTTTTCCTTTTGGTACTCGGTTAAACGTACCGGAAGAACCTCGGAAATGTGGCATGCGATAAACCAGTTTGTCGAACAGTAAGCATAAGCTTTTGTCCAAATCCGGAACATGAGTCCGGATATGGTCACAAATTTGCCATCGCTGTTCACCGTGAAGTTTTCTTCTTGATCTATGGCAGGTAGGCACCACAATGACAACACATCGGCAATCCGCTTCGTTATTATTAAAAGAATGTGCCGTACCATTTAGACGAATATCATCCTATCGGACCGAGGCTTTGGGTACATACACGCCATTAGAGCTGTGAATGTTCAACCTGCGTACGAATAGTGCCGTCCACCTTAAAAAGCCATGTGATTCACTGGTTGATGTCGGCATCCCAATAATTCGTGCGACTACGACTTTGATATCTTGGACCAGATGTGAGCTGAAATATCTGCACTGGTCATTAAATATATACAAACTATCAATTGGAAGGGTTACAAAATTACGCAGTGGTTTCGAGATGGCCCGGCGATTGTTGATTCAACACAGTGAAATTTGACAGTTCCCAACATCCTTAGCGTTATGTCTACACAGCAACAACAGTTTGTGACTTAGGATAGTGATCACATGCTTTTGTTTATTGATCCACTAATAAAACAGACCTTACATTTGATGATAAGCCTTTTTGATTTAGTCACAATTAGCTGATGCTATGGTCGCTAAATAGCTTATTGATAATTCCATAGAGCAGATCTTTCCATGGGAAGAATCCATTCACACCATACTCCAGTTTCAATCACGAAAGGTTGGCGTCAAAGATAGGTGCAGCTGAGAATCACATACAAAGCCTCTGAAAGTGATTTATCGATCAGATAACATCGGTGTCCAAAAACATGGCAACCGGAGGCAAGGTTGTTTTTAAGTAATATTTATGCGAGTGATAGGAAGAAATTTTCTCGCTTCTGTAGTTATGGCCGCACATAAGATATGCATAGTAGGTACTCCTTATTCAATTACTCATTTATTACTATATTATTTATTTACATTGGTCCTGGAGTCTTATCTGGCTGACTGGGAAATAGCATGGTATGTGATCTGATTTAGAAATCGTCATGTGACCAATCGTGTGACTCAATTCTGCTTCTGGGAAATTTATCCGCGTCAATCGTGTATTCGCTAAGTGCATCAGAAATTAGGTACACCAGTAAATTTTCGATTAGGATGAGTGTCAATAATTGATTTACGTTGGGATGGTGGATATATCCGGAATTACATAGCTAGACTTAAGAGACGACAGCACAAAGATTAATGCTGAATAAGTTAAAAAGTTTTCGGATACGTAAAACTCCAGCTGTTGGAGTGCACTGCTCAATGAAGTGGATGGTATTTAGGTAGGTCGACGTGGCCACTTCGTGATATGGCTAAACGGTATGAAAAAAGCCGCTAACCTGGCCTAGGTAGGATGAATTAGTTTGTCATGTTAGAATTCACATGATTAACCTTTGATTTCCTCCTAATTGGAATCTTTCCCTACATGCGGCACATCAATTTACCCATTAGTCTTGATCCGCTTAGCTTCCGAATAGGCAGTACCTGAACAGATGAGGGCAAAATGAAAGTTTACGACTATTGTACTCTACTGTAATGTACTGAAATTAGCAGTAAGCAGTTAGGAATTCGGCTGAAGTTCGGCCCACTACAACATGTAAACTGCGAACTCAGTAGTGATAGTAGTAGTAGTAGTAGTAGTAGTAGTAGTAGTAGTAGTAGTAGTAGTAGTAGTAGTAGTAATAGTGGTAATAGCAGTGATAGTGTTAGTAGTAATGGTAGTAACACTGCTAATAACAGACTGTTGATAGTGGAACCAGAAAACGCGATCAAAACCGAGGTAAAAACGTGAGTGATATTCGGTAGTATCCTAAAATTAATCAAAAGTGAGGAGTAGCAGTATATCCAACAGATGATGATGACCATTTCACTTGTAACGGTCGACTAACAAGATCCGAACATATCATCATACATTTTTGACAAATTTGTCTGACAGCAACAAAAAAGGGACTGGCGGCGAATCCTAGCATTTGCATTCGAGATTTGTTTTCTTTTCTTAGGCGAATATAAACCAAATGGAAATATGTGCGCCTATGGACGAACTGCATCAAATATACTACTTAACAACAAGTGTTTTAGAATAGTAATATGTGTCTAAAATCATTCTGGAAATTAAGCAGCTTAGACCAACTAAGTTTTTGAAGACTATTTTGAAAAAAATAATAGCTACAGACATCAGTGATTGGTGCTCATTACACTTGTGTTTTAGTACGAAAACCTAGGAAATTTATGCACTTAACCGAGGCCTAATCGGGAATTGGGTCAGAATAGTGGTGTTGAGGTTTGGAGTTTACCAGATCAATTTACCGACCTGGTTAAGGGGTACCGATTTGTCTTACAAGTCATATTCCATCACCCGAACAAAGATGTGCGGTTTGCAAGTAATCAATAAAAAACTGCCACTTCTCTCTCATTCGCTCGAAAAACCACTCCTGGGTAAGATTATTCGTGATAACCTAATGTCGACAAGTCAAAAACTGCCATTTTGACGAAGGTTTACTTATTGGATAATGGAATTTTATTTACACGAATACCACTATTTAAGGACAAACTTATTCACTACAATTGCGCCGTAATTTATGCACAATTTCAATGAAATGCGATATTTCCCAAACGCCACACCATCGTCCAGTCCGCTTCGAGCGCCGAGCAGACCGGTTGTCACTAATGGTAAGACGTGCGGGGTAAGTTCTGCTGTAGAAGTTTCACTGCGATCATGTCATAGTGACGTTCCTATCACATACCACCCAGAGGAGTCTTCAGCCTCTACTATGCTGCATTTTTAATATCACAGAATTCTTTTCAAGCACACCCCATACGACAAGTCTTGAATTGTGAAAGCAAGGATTCATCAGTCCAACTAATCTATCTCTATTTTTCATCCCCAAATTCATCTGTCTAAGGGCCACTTCAAAAGCAACTTTCAATGACCTTCAGAGGTCATCTGATTGATTCGGTAAGACTGAAATGCATGTCTCAAATGGACAAGACAGAATGGTTGAGGACGTGTAGCATGATGAGTTACTGGTTAAATCTGATGTACAGAACTCAGTTGGCTTGACAGGAGGAACTATTTATCCGGGATTTCGTTACTCGATCCTTCATTTCTTCGGAGTCATTGTTGATCGGCTGTACTCTTATACGCATCTGCTTGCCACATCGGATCACCTGATTTTTGACTACAGTAGGCCCTCTTAATTCATTCTTGTCCCATCGCAATATGTTGCCCATCCTGATGAGTACTCGCAAGACTGAAATTTACAAAACCGACGATATAGAGCAGTGGGGTTGTTGTGAATTGAGGATCTAAGGTCACTTTATGGCTAGCAGTGTAAATCCAATAATCAGCCTAATTGATCGGTGCAAAATAGTCGTCCAGTATATTGCATGAACCGTGGCAACACGCACAAGTTCATGAAAACACTATTATTTCAATCCAACGCCTCCGTTTCTTGGGTGCCGACTGATCGTTATGCAACTAAAGACATTTTATGTAAATCGCCACGAGTGAATCAATTACGAGATTGGAAAAGGCCTAAGACTACTAATGAATAAGCCGACGAAAACAAAAACAAAGTCGTAGTCAAAACATCACTCACTCAGTCAGTCAGCCACCAATTGATATTCATGAAACAACACCAATCATCTTGGTAGAAAGTTGAGGTCGTAATACTTGTTGTTGTCCTTGCTAGCGTCCCAGTTGTTGTTCAGCTTCTGTTGCTTGTGTTTTCGTCGTTCCAATGGTAACGGTAATGAAGAGTTTGTTTTTCTGTGCTGCTGAAAGCTCGGGTTATCCTGTTTTTGCACGTTTCGAACTTTTGTTTACGCTAACTCCGATTGGCACCACGTATTGAAGTGAGTCAGAAAAACAAATGCACCTGTTCTGTCTGGCAAACTTGCGCATAGACAAGTGCACAATCCAAGGTGTATCCGACACAAAATCTGGTATTGTTTGATTGAACCAATACCTTTATCTTTCAGCTAGACAGATTAATCGGTTTCCGTGGGATTCGGACACCGTTTTGTTTTTCCATCTTCTATCTTCTCTTTCAATTCTAAAATGCTATCAGATGACATCGTCTGTTAAAGTTAAATGTGAGGCTAGAATTCTAGATATTGCAAAGTACATTGGTTTGTATTTGTTTATGATGTCGTGATCCATACCAATCCTAGCGGTGTCACCTAACTCGGCCTATATTTTGTTTTCATTCACCTGCTTGATTGGTGAGTTCGATTTGATGTCAGCATGCCAGACCACAAAGTACACCGCAGTACATTGTAGTGCGGACTATCTTGCACTCACCTCTGGTGTCTTTGTCACTGTTGTTTTTAAGAGTTTCGTGTTAGCCCCCGTTCACGGCAAAGCGTAAGCCCATATCCAGCGAGCAACACCGGTATAGAACGGTCTTATTTATTCCGCACATTTCAAGCCAATTCTGACTAATCTGCTGTCTGATTGAGTGTCACATTCCATTTGTTTGTTGTCCCGCTATCGGTACGCATGAGCAAATGTCCTAGGAGGTCAAGGACAAGTCTGGTTAGTAAAAGGACACTAGACAGCAATACATAGAACTCGATGTGTCTGATCACGTGCAAACTCGATACCTTGTGAATGTGGGTTGAGCGAAAATCTGGAGAAATACTAAAGATCAACTTGATCGCTTCAAGAACTGTACTATAAGAAAAAGGGGAATAGGATTGGGCCTTGAGGCGAATCACCATTGCAAATATCACGTGGACGAATTGTTTACTCATCTGGACAATCCAAACGGTATTCGTCCTCCTCGGGAATGCAAAATATGTAAACAAATTTGTTTTCATTGTCGATGTTTGAACGTTTTTCGCACCCCGGAAAAGCAAGATTTGATTGGGAAATTTTGCAATAACAGTCAATTAGTGTTGGTATTCATTAGGAGTCAAATTAGCTCAAACACCAATCGGATAGCAAAAATACGGGAATTACACAACAGTATGACTGATCCGCAAATCAGAAACCTTTTGAATATGAAGACATTGGAAACATTCATGTGACCGAACGCTCGCAAGTCTGAATGGCATAGGCACTTACTCACACCAAAGGCAATTGTTTGTCAGATGCCCCATACGTCTTTGGAACTCGACAGATGCAAGTGAGCAAGTTTCAGAAACACTACTGCAGTTTGCAAAATGGACTTTGCAAACGCTGAAGCCCCGAAGTAGATTGATAGTGATACTCTTGAAATCGGCATGTATGTCACATTCGGGAAACATTCGGGAAATTCCAATGCGTAGTTGTCAATCCTGTGAAGTCTCGCTGAATAACTTACGTGATAGAACAGTAGAAAATATCATTTCGTGTACTCACGACTTTGAGCGTGCAATATATCTGGATCAGGCAGCGAGCTGTCGAAAGCGGCCACACAATAAAGCCGCTGTTAGTAGGGACATTCGAGGCTTCAAGTTCACGTTCAAATGCCCCAATGTTGGTCGTTTAACCACTAACAAACTCGACCCATTGTAGATCACATGACTTCATGAAGTGAACATCGCGACAACAAATGATAAATCATGAACGGTCATGCACATGATCCATGTTAGAAACGGTCTGTCAATCACATGGATTTCATTCCCCCGCGATCGTTTCGATTTCGCTTTACTTATTTTTATGTCTCGTGCAACTTTTTTTCAGTACATTACTTTAACCGGTCACATTCTTGGTCTTCATGCTACGATCCCCTCGTTCGGCCCCGTGGTTTCTACATGAGGTGATATCTCTTTTTTGCTTTCTCAATGGAAGACTTCTCGGTCCTATAGTGGTTTGTAATAATCACAATCTCACGGCTGACAGGGTGTGGTAATATGGTACCTAACCAAAATCACGCACTCCCGGGGGCAGCAAGCTGATCAAGAAAAGAATCTCGTGCATAAGCACCTGGTAATGGAAACAATATGCTTCGAGCAAATTTGCCTATTTCAATTTATTTCTGGGAATAACTGTTTCCTAAGAAATTGAAAGTTCATCACAGTTTGCCTCATAATTGCGTGCATCTAAGAAATTTTCGTACCATGATCGACAGTTTACTCAACAGAAGGCTTATATTCACACGAACTACATCATGTAGGCATTACACTTATTTCAAACATGGGATATCTTCTGCCTACTACCATGAAAATTGAAAATTATCGAAGACAATATTGCATGTATAAGTTCTTTCAACAAAGCTAAAACACATTTGTCCTTTTACTATTGCAAACGTCTGACTGACCATGGAGAGTGCCTACGTGATTCGACCGAAATGTGTGATCTGGATGGATCAATAAGTTGATTTGATCACCAGTTTCTGACAAAGTATACATAGTTAACCCCATAAGTGAAATAAGTCACCTTGCGGTATCAACTGCCTTGCACTTTCTAATTAAGTGGCCATTAAAACACTATGAAGTTGCCTCATCCTGCCTGGTAACAGTCATTCGCCGTACCAAGTGTGGGACCAAATTCAGAAGTGAACCAAACGAGAACGACTGCGCATCTAATATTACAGTGGCTAGGTCAGTAGTCATCATTTTCAAAACAGTTCGCTGAACTCCACCGCACGATACGGCACGTAAGCGTAGTGGGTTTGGAACCGTAACGAGCCGCTGGCACCCGTCTACGGCATTTCTGTGCTGCAACGGATTCCTACAGGATTTATAGAATATGGGCATGAAGGTATAGCGTGCCGAATCACGCACAGGAACGTCCACTATCTTGATTTCAGTTATCAGGTACTTCGTCGGCATTTCTTCATAGCCACACGTGGCTTCTACTAAACTAGTGTGGTCTCAATTTCTTCATGAAAATTCTCGGGAAGTGAGAGTCCCGCAAAACTTATTGTTTTCTGTACGGTCTACCACCGGGTTCCATCGCGGCCAATTATGCTCATTGATCAGAAAATGCCATGAAAGGAGTGCCTCGATCAGCCCAGGCAGTTCACCTCTTATTTCAGTTGTTTTCATCAATATGTTCTAGGAACTTGAATGTAATTACCTCCGTATTCGTTTAGTTCGCCGTGGAGTTCTGACAAACCACTGTTTTATCTTCACCATTCGGTTCAAGATTGATTACACAACACTTATTAATCAGTCAATTTTAAACTCTGATTGTCATTACCAAACCAGCGTCAGCGAACTTGACTGTACTAATCACCGTAGCTCAAAATTTTTCCATTTACCTAGCCAACGATTTTAACCCCCATTTAGGTCAGCCCCCAGTCATGGGAGTCATTTTTTTAAATCGACCTTCTCTAATGATCACTAAGCTTCATTCATTGACTTTGTAGGTTCAGAGCTCAGTTCCACAGAAGAGTCTACATCAGCTCGCCTTTAGAGTTTCTTCACAATCCGACCGAAGACATGACGAATGCTTCAGCATGGTCGAATGTGGATGCCCTAGTCTCCTAATCGGCTGCTTGTTCTGAACACCTCTCAGAATGATTCCAAATATCCGTATGTCTTCAGCAGCCTCTTCTGAGGCTGTACAGCCTTCTCGTGGTGGAGGAGTTCCCAGTGAAGTACGAGATCAAGGTCGATCAACCGGTGCTCTTCATTGGGTTGACTGATTTTTGATATTCACTCTAGGAAAGTTGGCTAAACTCGGAAACCAAAGAAATCAGGGGGCGTACGAAGCATTCAGCTGTACAACCATTGGCTTTTGCCTGCGCCCATCAGAACAGAGCATAAACTGAGCAATCAGTCACTGGTCCCTAGCAGATCGCATGACTCTCAGATCTTCATATCGTCCTGTGTATTACATTGGTTGAAGCCTGCCTAACCTAAGCCAATCATCTATTTCGGTTTAAGCAGCAGGGTGGTACCGAAAACACAAAGAGATCATGAATTTCCACGGATAGGTGTTGACATCGAATTGGAGAATAGGGAAGTCATCATGTGCGGTGAACCTAGAAAATTGTTTCCGCCTTTTGCTTCTTTCCTGCGCATCGTTTTTTGTCCTTCTCCGTGATCCCGTGAACACCAATTCTTTACTCATATTTGTCCAAATTACGTGTAAGCTTTAGGAGAGTTTAGTTGTGGTAACCATTAATTAGGCACATTTTACTTCTCTTCGATCACACTGAACTTTTGACAAATGCATATTTGCAAGGTTTTTTTGTTCACTCTCTTTCAGTGTCCCTTTTGGGTCTTGAACTTCTGGCCTGTAATAAAACGGAGTGTAGTGTCAGCATTTGTATGTTTTCTGAATAACTTATCAGTTGGTTAGCGTGGTCGGATTTCCGGGCTTGGAATACAGTAAACAGAAGCGTTTCAGCCCGTGTTTCACATGATAAGCATTGTGTAAGTAATGTGAGAAAACCACCCTGCTGAGGGCTGCTAAAACTTCCATAATGAGGTACCTGGATTTAATTCCGTGGATTTTCATCAAATAGCAAACTAGATTGGAGATTGCAAACTGATCCACCGATCGAACTTTCGGAGCACGTACTAAATGAGAATAGACTAATCAGTTCTATTCTTATGTGAATTTGGTTTTACCGCACAAATTTTACAGAGGAATAACTGGACTTCCTTCTCAATAGCATGTTTCGTATACCAATGGATGAACAATTTTTTCCCCCTGGAAGCACTCGACTGGCCTAGCGATTATTGCCGCTCGCCAGGTATGCGTACCCGGTACTCTCCTGTCCAACCGTCCTTATGCTTAAGCGCTACTTTGTTGGTTTCTCACTTGATTTTCATCTGAATCCTTAGGAGTGTGAATGGATGATAAGTCCATCCTAGAATCAAACGGTATTTCGTTGGAGGATTTTCGTCTGTCATGCAGGGCTAACCTTCAGAAACCAGTCATTATGATACATTAACAAATAAAGCCGGCATTCAACGGAGCGAAGAATAGAAGTAAAAGTGGGTGAAAATGGAAAGAAAAGTAACTGAAACATGCATCTAACGTGGTGCTTGATGTTTTCCGGCTGGATTCATACTAATTGCAGGAGCGTTTGTGTGATGTAAGTGCACAAATTATAAGTATTTCCATGGCGTCATGCAGCGTACTTTAAAAGGCGACCGAGTCTGGCAACAAGCAATTTTTTTAAAAGGTCCATGTAAATGCAAAGGAACGGGCTCTTTTAGAAAGAACCGGTTGATGTTATCCTGTTGAAAACAGAAAGTTCTGCTATAGGTTTTAGCAAGAGGGGACGGAATGTGAAAAGCATTTTATCAGGGGAGAATGTGAATTCAGACTAAATACAAGCATCGAGGTGAGGACACATGAACACAACTGATCCGGACCTGCAGTAGTTGGAACCTTGGTAGAGTTAAGAAGCAATGTAATGCTTGATCGTTTTGTTTATATTCACTGCCGGCCAACATAATGTTGGAATTTAGTGGAAAAAGATCGTTGCCGGTTAAGTGAAAGCAACTTTGATGTCGTTGATAATAAATGAATTAAAAAGAAAACTTCTTTCATGGCCGATATGATTGCAGATATTCCTTCGCCAACTTTTTCCGTTCTAGTTGTTTGTAATCTAATCAAAACAAATACAATCTACAAGCTTGGACACGTTTTTTGACGGAACCAGACAATTCCTGACAGCCAAGTTGTCGCTGATCTTTGGTGTTTGTTCAAGCCATTGGATTAGTCGTCTCATGCAGAGGAATATCATGATAAGCTTCTGCGTGAAAAAAAGTTACGGTGGGCTGCAAAGATCAAAACATTCTTCGGAAGTCAGAATAAAATTCTCTACCAGGGTTGAAAAACAAATAAGTGGATGAGACCTAACGGAACAAAAAGAAAGGCATTTTAAGAATGTCTGGAGGCAACTTCCGCTGCTTAGATTGAACAATCTGGTTACCAGCACGGACGGGATAAATTTTGGTCTCCGTACGATGATTCAATCATTGCTGATACAGACAGAAGCACGAAATTCGAAGAAAAAACTTGCGCAGCTGATTGGTGAGAGATGCGCAATGTCGTGTGTGCCGATGGACGCCTAAGACAGCATGAAGTCAATGGGTCTGAAGAACGGTGATTATCATCTCGCACGATCACAGCACAGAAACAATGTTAAGTCAAGTCAAATCGACCGACGCTTTTATAGACCCGGATATAGGAGAACATTCAATTAAACAGAAAGACAAAGCATACAATCAAAACCAGGGACGAGTACAGTCATTATATATATATATATATATATATATATATATATATGGAGGCACATTTTGATGAATTAAGCAGCTTGATAGAATGATAATGAGAGGAGAATTAGAAAAGTATTTAATGTGAGCTCTAGAATCTTTTATTTCTAATTACCGATCTGCGTGTAAACAAATAGAATAAGAAATAAAACTCTTCCTATAATTAAAGGTTCCAAAATACACGACCCCAAATGTGGAACGAGTTGTTGAACAAGAAAAAGCCTCGGACTTTTGATGTATGAAGAAGGTGATTATTGTTGAGTAGTACACTGTCAAGAGTTGGTTTACTGACTTCCAAATGTTTTTGTAGAATGAAATCATCATCCTTATTTTTGCTAAGTTCACCGTAACGAGCAAATGAGTTTGAGATTTGATGATACGAGTAAAATCTACTTTAAAGCCGAGAAAGAACACCGGGGAACAGTTGAGCAAGTCAGTGAGAATGGATGAAACAAAAAACTGGAAAACAAATTGACGGGGCACTATGAGCTTTCGCGAAAGAAAAGACAAGGATAAAAGTGTACCCAATTTAGGGAATCAAGATTCAACATGCATTGCCAAAGAGAAGTTGTGGGTTAAGTTCATTTCTAAGTAACACAGAGAAGAATCTTTTCGAATTTTTTCGTTAATACAAGCAAGATAAAGGTAGACCGAGAAATAACGGGGACTAGGGTGACGATTGAAGAGTGCATCAACATAGGAAGGGATAAAAACAGACTAATTTCAGAATGAGAAGCACAAGGGGCCATATCAACAGTAAAGATAACAACGCCTGTGGAACGACAAAATCCAGGATGATAATAGACAGTTGAACATTCAGTATTCGTGCATGAATATGAAAAAAACAAAGTTGATTTGTCCCATCATCATGTAACGAGGCAATTCGAGGATTTCTTTTATCGCATTCTTCGCTGTAGAAAGCAAATAAATTATGAGTAGACACAACAATGTCGTGCACTTCAGCAATCAACCCTGGACGTTAGGTGTGTGTGTCATCGGATATGGTAACTGCGATAATGCAGTGTGCATGACAAATCACCCATTTTCGCGAACTTCAGATGCAGATTAGTGTTGACTAACGAGAGAGTGATATCCTCTAAGACGGCGTGCAACTAAAGATTGCTTTCCAATTCCCGTTACAACGTTTTGCCCCAGGAAAAGGTGCTGCAGTCAGAAGTTAACAGCGAATACGGTTGAAATTGCTCCTATGAATAAAATCGCTTGAGTAAAACTGACAGACAGATGTGTTTTGATCTCCTAGAGGCTGACAAGTTGGAGTTGTGAATTACACAGTCAGAAGTTATGAAACGAGCTTCTTAGAAACGCAAAAGCTCACAGCCAGTCAAAACAAGTATCAAATCTGAAAACTGTCCCTATCAACAGTACGGTAGTCGCCGTCATTGTTGGTTAACTTGAATATATCTGACGGCACTTAGAAGGCAACATCAGAACTCATGGTTGCTTGAGGTTGCTGAAACGTCGAACTTCAACTTTGCAAACAACACGAAATGAGCCATGAGTTTGGTTCTGCTCTGGACATTAAAATATTTTGAACATATTTCCTATTAGTGTTTGTCTCCGTAATATGTTCTACTATTCGCTTCATGTTTGTCCCAGTTTGGATTGATTTATTCTGCTAAATAGAAAACAATCGAAAGGTTTTTATTATGCACATCTGCGGATGTGATCAAATAGTCCAGGCGACACAGTGCAAACGCATGATTTTGACTTCTTTACACGTAGCACGTTGCAAGATAAGGACCAGACAAAGAATGGGAAATGTTCCCGAATAAAGCGAGACAAACAAACAAAGAAACTTACGGAAATTTACACTGATAAATTAACGATTCCTGCTACTGTCCAAAATGCGACCGGCCAGAAGAGGATGGAAGAGGCTGTGTACGACTTCAAAGCCACAAACTCAACAAAACTACGATTCTGTCGTTTACCATCAGCTCTTCAGCCTGATCTGCGACCTCGACCGATCAGCTCACAAACTGACTGCTTATTAGGCGGAAGAACTTATGGAACAAGTGTAATGATGAATAAGTAAGGCATTCGTTTAAGGGTACATTCCGATTTATTGATCATTTATATTAGTAGGAGATTGCGCACTTCAGGAAAGTGTGTGTCGTGCTGTACGGGCCATCACGTCAGCATTAAGGAACAACTGAATTCATCCCTGAGGTGAACCTGAAAAACGGGATGCCTTTAATCCTGCTTTTAACTGCCTTTCATTAAGGGTTTTCTAACTGAAACGGAAAAATATTCGCTTTATCGTATTCCAACGGATCTCGAATAACTGCATTTTCGATACAAATCCATTCGAAAGTTTCCCTTTGACGACACAGATGCACGTTATCAATGGCGTTGCCGTCAAGACCGAACTTATCCGGCGTCCGAGTGGTCAAGTTAGAAATGGCGAAATGAACACAGAGACAAGTCAACTTCATCACTGTTACAGGTTTATGGGGATACTTTCGCTGTGAAAGGTGAATGCATCACCCTGAAATCACTCCTGCGGGAATTCAGCTTCGCACATTAGGCAATCGATTTCCTGTGGAAGCTGAAGGCAAGTGGCTCTCGTTTGTGAACATGCTGTTGATTCAACGCACAGACAAACCAACTAAGAATATGAGGAACTGGCGTGCAAACATTGTAGCAGATGAGAACATAAGCCGAATTTTCCGCGGTTTTTAAGGGACCGCATTCAATGGAACCAAAATTTCGTCTTTCTGAGGTTACTAATTTTCAGGTGCCCGAACAAAGACAAAAAGTCTTTGTTGAACCTATCAATTGCTGTATCGCTCACATAGGGTCACTCCTGCACGGAAGAGACCATTTCAAGAACGAATATCACTCACCTAGTAGAAACCGAGCATGATGTGGGACTCAGCTGAGCAGTCACTGCTGTTTAACCACATGCCCCCAAGAAAATAAATAAATAAATAAATAAAAAGCAGAAAATCACGTCCAATCCGAATGAGTACGGTGGTATCCGCGGAAGAGATAAAAAACTACCCCATGAATTCCCGATCAGTGCATCAAACGGGAGCCCGTGCAAGCGATCAGACGTTCACAGTCGGTGACCGATCCCATGTGCAAACACAGTAGGTAAAATACAAACTAATTATTTGCGGAATCCATGCCACTGCTTTGTGAAAACAATGACTAATCCTCACATCAACTTCATTTATCCGTTTTAATTAACTAAGTTGCACCATTCTGAACCCCAAGTTTAAGTAAATGATTGTTTACACTGACTAAAGACATGTTCGTTGGACTGTCTTTTGACCTAGGAACTGACTTTTTGTTGCGATACATACACAGTCCTAGATACAACGAAACACGGATATCACACCTTGCAAGTCAATTGATATATGAACACTCCGAGTCACCAATAATCAACCACAAAAGCTATCTGATAGGTATATTTTATCTTTTACTTCCTTTATTAATGAAGTAGCGTCGTTTCCTAATGAAAGAGAGCCACACCGACTATGGAAGTTGACCGGTCGTTGGAGAACTCGAATCCGCGACCTTCACGTTCAAATGTCACAACTTAATCCGTTTGATCAGTGCCGGCGGTGCTGAGAGATTGATGGAAAACGTGATTAATTATTCCGTATTTATATTACTACTACTAGTACTGCGACCACAAACACAAGTAATAATTCAAATCTGCCCATGCAGTTTTGCCTCGTCTGTCGAATTAATGTCAAATTATCGCAGATTCAATAACCCCGTTTGTTTGGACACCTCCTTGTTGTTCCGAATGCGGAGAGGAACTCGGCTTTTGTATTCCAGCTCACTTGTTTAACCGAATGTTAACCGTCCAAGCTAGGTGCCGTTTGTTCTTTACACATGCCACACATCCAACATGCACTTTTGGCAACTACAGCTTCTCGCTTTGCCAGTCAGGTGTTCTGGTTTTCTACTTTCCTTATCGTACAGAGCCGAGTCTGAGCGGTCAAATTATATGAGAGAAACTGTCAAGACAATAAGTTGCCCAGTTCTAACCGTCGCGCGACTACCTTCATCATCCCCGTATTCTTAATGCTTTCTGTGGAAAAGTTTGCGTCCCAGCGACCTCGTTATCCGCCTTTTATAGATCCATTCAGATCACGTGAGGAACATTTATTGCATAGCAAGTTGTAACATGAAATAATATCTTACAGCCTGAAAGGTGATCTTGCGGGATCACTGCTTATCTTCTATGCTTTTGGCAATCATCAGCACAGGCAATATTTGATCTCTTATGGGAAGTACTTTGTAGTTGACTGATCCTGTCAAAAATGGAAGCTATGAAAAACTCCGGACAACTTCCTTACAGGAAAGAAGGTTGTTCGATGACACCAAAGGTGAACTCGTCAAAACGAAATGCCTCATTAGTTAGAGTACAGATCGTTTTCTCATTATTCCAAACGGAATGACGATGTCATGGCCTACATCGGTGAGCTATGGTGTAGGTCGGCGAATCGGAAGCCCTATGAAGCTGCCGGAACTGAGGGCTTAGGTCAGTATCAATATGGTCTCGCACACTTGATTTGACCAAGTGACGATGTCTGTGGGCTCCTGTTACCTCATTTTCACTGATAGATTTTTAACGAAATGCTCAAAATTGTCCTTTGAAGCAAAGCAAGATCATGCAAGACTAGGATATACGTGTGCGTAAGAACCCCGTCAAAGCCAATCCAGATAGACCTCGACAGATTCAGTACTACCAATGAAGCTTTGGGAAAAACTATCGAGAAATAAAGTTGACATAGAAATGACTAATCGTAACTACCACTCCTACAATAGACCTTTCTCGTTTTCACAACTACCAGTGCTCCCATACTATTAATACTCACAATGCCACTATTACCACTACCACTATTTCCCCCGCTAATATTAGTATTATTACCACCAACAATACTGCTACTAATTCTCCCACTACTATTGCTCCTCCTACTACTACTACTACTACTAATAACCCCAATACTCTCACTACAACTACTGTTGCCAATACTAGTCCTGCTACTGCTATGGCTGCTACCATTACTGCTCACATCACGACTGTTAGCGCAATTACTACTTCCACTACCAATATGACTGCTGTCCCCTCTACTACAATTACTACCTCTCAAACTACTACTGTTACTATCGTTCCCGCTACCACTATTACTATAGCTACTCACAGCACTACCACTACTACTTCTACTGCTAAAATTAATACTACCACTATTGCTCCTGCTGATGCCAATACTACTACTACTACTACTACTACTACTACTACTACTACTACTACTACTACTACTACTACTACTACTACTACTACCGGTACCTCTATTGATACTACTATTCTGCTGCTCACTGTCAAGAACAACTGTTTGATCTAAACCAAGTTCCCGTATTCGTTGGTTAGTTGCATTATCGCAGCCTAAATGTGGAATAAATTTTTCGTGGTACATTCTTGCCTTTCAGTGTCTCCTGTTTTTTCTCAGACTCAGTATTCAAACAGGTGAGTGTGCTTTGTCTGCTACGGATATCCGCAATTCTTTGTCCATTTCCACCTGTTGGAATGGAAACAGACGCTTAGGTTTGTTGCTATTTTCACTTTTGCATGTGTGCGTTTGTGGTTGTCGATGTGTAAGTAATACTGAAACACTTTTCCCGAATCAAAACAAAATTCCACAGGAATTTTTCAATCTTACGCACAAAAAGAAAATTGCGTCACATCTCTATCGGGAAGAAAATAACATAACGACAGTCAGTAGGCATTTTAATTTGACAAAACGAGACAAAACGGTGAAACGCATTCAGAACTAACAAACCTAATAGATTACCGAGCCGAATGGTGGACAGCGGACCGACTTGTTTGGACGATAGGTTCTGGTTTTTTTTTCTCCATTCATGCAACAAGTTACAGCCTGCCAGTGATTAGCACGAAGTAAGTCTGTACTCTGATCGGCCGTTAAGGAACACGTGGATGACATAATCGAGCAGTAGATCGGACTGAATGTCAGTGAAGCTGCGGGTTGTTGCAACTGGAATGAGAACCGCTTGTCATTGTTTGGTGAAAAAATGCGATTTGTACGGAGCAATTGACTCTTCTTCAGCAAACGCGTGAGTGAATGGACTCGTGAGTGGCGTACAATTTGTGCTATTTGATTCAGTTTCGTCGATTTTTATTGCAATTAGACCATAGATGAAGTTCCCAATTGTCAGTGTGCAAAACAATTATTTTAGCCATGCAAAAGAAAAGCTTTTGTACCATATGAGCTTCGATTAGAAAAAGCTCCGACTGAGGCGATAACCGACTCAGCTGGATTTCATAGTGACAATCGACGAACATGTTTTGTTTTACCATCGTTGAAACACCATACACTTGATTAATTCTGAAGTTGTTCGTTCTTCCTGGATGGTATAATGAAGGTTAGCAAAGGTTTCCGGGAATTTAGATCCGACCCTATGGTTCCATTTTCATGCATGTGTTGTCACCGGGAAGCACCCATGTCCCTCATCAGCAAATGAAACCCTTCGCCCCAGTTTACTGTACAAAAACTGTTACCAACGGGAAAACCGGTTGATAAAACCGAAAATATTTTGCCTAAAACATTATACTTGTTGAAAATCTGTCTGAGTTTAGTTAGTCCTGACCCCCGACCAATGCTGGTCGTCAGGCGGTAAACGACACAGTGTTTCAGTCTGAAGATTGCGGGTTCTATTCTTTTCACTATCGGTCAACTTCCCCTGAGTTAGCCTTGCTCCCTTCAGTGAAAGTGAAACATCTTGCCCTTTCAGTATCGAAGAGAGAAGATGAAAAGGTTGAAAGATACTGAATCAACAGTGTCATCCATCCGCGCCTTCGAATCTCGCGGAGATCGAATAAATATCGCACATGAACCAGTTCAGATGTTTGCGAAACTGCGAAGCCAAATTTTCGTCACATCGTCACGATGAAATCTGCTTGATGAGAAAGGTGGAGTTAAGGTAAAAAAAAAGTGAAACTGTATTTTATCTGGACAAGCAGGTTAGCACTAGACGTACATCAATCCCTAAATCGTAGTCGTTCTTTCACCCACCCCTGTCTCTCACTTGCAAACACATCATTGATCGCTTTTCCGCCATCCACCTTTCGTTCATTTGTATCATGATCAGAGCAACTAGACAACTCATCCTGCAAAGCATGTTTCCCGAGAAATCTGGACTAGGCTTTAAGAACACTCAGTCTGTCTGAAGACATCACAACAGTTAAGTATGTTGAATCAAACAGCCAGTAGAATGGTGAATAGTACTTGTAATCATGCTATCAGTTAGATGACCAGTGACTGCTTAGAAATCAGTACATTGTACGATATGATTAAATGCCAAGGACGTAAATGTTGTGACAGCAAGTCGTCTTTTTAGCAACTGTCTCTCACAACTCCTTATCAACAAACAAAAAAACGGTAAAAGCAAAATATCTACTAATTTATGAGCAATTGAGTTATTGGCCTGTCAAGAAAGTGATCAGCTGGTCAAATCATCATCAAAATAAAAAGAATTCATTCATTCACTGACATTAACGCGGCAAAGTATCCCCGACGTCCTAGCCATATTGTATTGTTTAGTCAAAATTATTCCATAATTGATTATGAAAAATATATGGTTAGTCCTCGTTAACTCTGGGACAAAGTCAGCCAGACATGGCAAACAATTCCTCATTCGATTGATCCCACAGGGAACCAATTCCAATGTGAACTTCAGAAATGGCTACCAGTGGCTTTTACAATAGATTAAAATCTGTCAAATGGAAGATCCCTAGAAAAACAATGAACCGAGAACAGTTCAAAAAGTTTTCTGCAACAAGAACAGAAATCGAAGTCACACTGTTTCCAACCATGGAAATCAGTACCCGCTAATGTATCAGGTTGAGAAACGTTTCTATTTTCGCTCAAACGAGCTACACTGGAATAGGAAAGAAGCGGATTCTTAGAAGTTATCACCCGAGTGATCGAAAGCAATCATTTAGCGATGACACATAAAATCGCTTGCTCGATAATTTGAAACAAGCCATAATGCACGCATAGGCGAGTCAAGGCATGAGGTTAGCTCTGAATCGCGAGCAGAAACTCACTCGAAAACGAAATACTGATTGATGGCAATGATCGATTAAAGGCACCTTTGTGTTTGCGCTGGTTTATCGATGCCAAACTATAAAGTCCTTCAAGAAGTCATCTAGACAATCACTATCCGCCCCGCCTCATAAGAAAACAACTGAAAATTTGCATGTCAACAACCAAGACGAAGAAAGAAAAGAAAAAGAAAACGGCCTCGGTCGGAATTCCGTACAGATCGGGTACTTCGGAAGCAATAAGAAAGGTCCTCAGTGACTTTGGTATTCACACTTTCTTCCGGATGGATAATACTTTAAATCGTCACTTATCAAAGGCTAAAGATCAAGTCGGTGTACAAGACCAAGACAACTGCATTTATAAAATCAGTTGCAAGGAATGCCCAGAAGAATACACTGGACAAACCGGCAGAAAACTGATGATACGGATAACAGAACACAGAAGGGAAGAAAAGTGCAGACTTTCGGATAAGGCGGCCTTATCAAAACTTGAGCGCGATTCAGCCATCGCTCTGCATTCCATAGCAGGGGGACATAACACAGATTATGAAAATACAAAACCTGCACTGAACGTTAGTTTGCCGAGGCTCTGGCGATAAGCACCCATCCCACATACATCAATCGGAACGACGGATCAGAGATTTCGGGATATGGACAGCCCAAACATCTTCGAGAAACAAACATTCCAAAGGTCAACACGCTAGTTGATCTCACCGCCACGGCGACGCATGACGTGAAGGGCAACTATTCTCTCACCCGAACCACAGTTCAAAGTATATACATTCGCAAACAAACATCATTTGGCATGTAAACGTTCCCTCAGCCATTCGATTGTAAAATTTGCCTTGAGAAAGACTACCCACGATAGTCGAAACGTTGGCGTATTACATCTACCAACAACGCTGTTATTAACATTATATCATTCACAATTACAAAATCGATAAGTCACAAAAGTTCTAGCAGTGCCATCGAGGAAACGAAAGTGAGTTCACATTGTTTGATGTCATCGGGGAACTAGATGAGAAAAATGCATACATCAACGGTGGTCTGTAGTGAGAACTCCGACAATTTAAAGGTCCTATTCAGTGATACTTGCTGGAATTGATTCGGCGAGAGACGTGAATCGCGTCACGGTTAAGCCGCAGGGATTATGGATAGTTAACTGACAAACTCGGAAATGCAAGCCGTAGGGGAAATTCAAATTAGAAACATAAATTTGGACTCCAGAAGCAAAATCCTAATTCAGTCGACATGGTGATCGTCAATCACAGATTTGTTGTTAGTTATCTGAGCAACAGATAATGGAAATCAGTGGCCTCAACATTTGAGCATTCTGCAATGGAAGTCAACTTTAAAGCCACAAATTACTGCTTGACTGCTTGGCAGGATGTGGCTAAACGGATAATGTCCTGGCGTTTGGACGTGAAGTTCGTGGGTTCGAATCCTCCACCGCCGGTCGACGTCCCCACTTGGCAGCTTTCTGCTGGCCGCGGCCCCCTTCCTGGAAAATGATGCACACTGCTGTTTTGTTAATAAAGATAATAAAAGATAAAAAAATAAACAATGAATACCTCATACAACGAGAATTATTAATTTTCCCTCGGCACAATAGATTTATTCACTGACTACTTAGTAGTATTTCGGGTCAACTACTAAGAAAAATCACCATTGATTAACAGTGTCTTCTAAAATCTTCCTGTTTTGACTCGATTTGTTCTGCACACTGTGGCTGCATTTTCGTCGACCCACTCGGCTTTACACAACTGCGTTGCTATTTGAAGCACACGTTCCACTCCTACAAACGTTTTTGGCCCGATTTCATGGACTTTATTTCGAAAGGAGTACAGGAAGTAATTAATCTGAGCAAATCAGCGCTCAAACGGAAACTAACATTTTGTACCATATTTGATTCAAATTTTATTGTCTGCCATAATAACGGTTATTCATACTATACCAATAATAACACAATATCGTTACTTCGACAAATTAGAGTTTTTGCAAAAAGTCTCACTTATTCCATAGTCCGGGAAGTACGACATTTTGGTGTACTGAATATATTCTTTTTTTAAAATCACGAATGTAAGTCGATTTCGCAACGACATTTATTAGTCACAAAAAAATGAACAAAACACGACGGTTGTGATCTTGACAAAATCACAAATCCATTATGACAGAAGACATGTAGATTCGTAGTGGAGACTGCATGATCTGTATTCAAATTGGATGGAACGATCCTGCCATGTGTTGTGAAGAATTGGTTTGCATTGATATCCCCTTGCTAGGGGTGAATTGGGTAGGGAAAATTAAACAGTCTTTGTTCTGTTTCGCGCTCCCCATGTTTATGGCATTAGCAGTGGTAATGATATTACTGGTGCCAGTGTTAGTAGCATTAGTGGCGGCACGTATTACTATTATCATTGCTACTATTATTATTATTAGTAGTAGTAGAAGTACTAGTAGCATTAGTAGTGGGACCAATAGTGTTGGCTGGAATGATGAGAACGAGTTTCGTTGTTGTTGTTGTTGTTGTTGTTGCCGCTGCTGCAGTATGTTGTCCAAAGCCGTACGTGTAACACTTTGGATCAACTGAACACTCACCAGTGTCATACACAACTGAACAAGCAAGATCGACTAGCAGTACTGTTAAGCTCAGCTCCGTCGGCCGTCAGACTATGATCAAACACCAGTATATGCAACCGCACACAAAACCATACACGAGTTTATGGAATGAATTTGGAGTCTCGTTTTATTTTGGAATGGGCCCAATGATCAAAGTCGTTAAATTACATGTCAAACGCGTTCATATCGCAGCATTGTTGACCGAAAGTTCTGTTCTGGAATCCTGTAGAATTAGTCTGTCTCTATTGCAAAAGGTACTCGTTTACGAAGTTTTTGTTGCAGACGTAAACGGAGAGAAATTATTATGAACTATCCGTTTAAACGGGAAGTTCTAATTTGGATAAGTTTTCATTTGCATTAAAGAGTAAACCAGATTTTAATTTGATGTTTGATGTATTCTAATGGAGCGATTGCAAGTAACTCCTTATGTCCAAAAGCTTGTTTAAAAGATATTTCTCAATTCTTATTCCCTATATACACAAATGTTATCGCTCAAAAAATGAGCATTGTTCGAGTTCACAGGTGACTAATATAAGTTGGATTCACACATATGCGCAAACATTTTCAGTAATTTCATGCATATACCTCAGTTCAACAAAACAAATGTAATTTTATGGCGTGTATTTAGTTAAATTATCCAATTGTCAAGTACATAGGCACTTGCCACAAGAATTGAGCCAAGGATTCAAACAAAGAGGTGATTATTAAACGGGCATGATGGTGCTATGCACTTGATTTCGTTGAATACCATGGGAACAAGATTTTTGACACAACACACACATACAAAGCTAGTCTTATCGGGTCTGCCTTGGAGTCACTTTGGGCAAACTATGGTCAGATATTACATACTCGATTTCAAACGAAGTTTGCATAACTTCAACAAAAGCCAATCATGAAAGCCCTCTGAAAGGAAATAAGTGATTGCTTGGTTAGCGATCACTCGTCACCGACTGTCACCTTTGCTCCGTGTCATTGTTCCTAGTGACAGGTGCTTCAGTAGGAGCATCCACCGCGCGCATGACGGATCTACCTGAAATTTGGCATTGTCAAAGGTCGCACAGAGTGAAAGATAGAAGACGATAGTAACCATCAGTGAATCATCAGTCGTCTTAGGTTTTTCGTGGGGCTTGGCCAACTTTTGCCTTAACGCTATGGGAAATTTCTCTCATGTGCATCACTCTTATATGCTCCATAAGTAACGACTGCAGATAAACAATTAAACATGCAACATAATCAGCTCCAGAATAATTTACACCAAAAATTGGGCAAGATGCGTAACAATGATGGGGTAGAAAGTGAAGCCACCTTGTTACCGTTGATGCATCGGCGAAGTAGTCCCCAATGAAGTAAGCTTTTTTCCGAAATAAAATCGAAAACAATACACAGTACAATCGACGAGTATATATTTGGACTGATTAACAGAATATATCATTGCCAAAACTTAAGCATGGTGGAGGGTGATAGATTCAGGCTTCCAGTTCGTTACGTTTTCAGAACATCTCTCAAAATCCTGCTAGATGATCGTGCATCGCAAATAGCCTCCACTGATAAGGTTCTGCGCAGTCCCCTCGTTGCGTATGTGCTTCATTAAAGTGCTTGGACGAAGAGCAGTGTTCAGTACTTTTCACCCGGGTTGGCTAATTTTCGTTGACTACTCTAAGAGATGAAGATAATCTCTATTTCCAAATCACACACCGGCTGCTTACGAAGCATGCGGATGTGTGCTTCTGTTGCTCTGTAACGAACGGATGAGCTTGGCTCGCAAGATCTCTAGCTTCATCCGAAAGGCACACGAACTGAGCATTCACTTACAGATCCACTACCATCATCATCATCGTTCAAAGTTAAACAGCAAAGCAAGCCTCACTGAAGGCTGCATTTCCCCCAAGATTTCATGCTTATAAAAAGAGTGAATATCCAAGGGGAACAGGGAGTGGACCTATACATGTAGAAAAAGAGAAGATGCGCTCTATCCAACACACAAAACAGTCTAATGGTGCAAACAAACATTTTCAATCACTTGGATTCGATGGAAAATGACAACATGATCGCCACTGTTTGCGATTCACTCCCGTATCATTCAGTCTCTCCAGCCAGCTAGTTGACGGGTCTTTCGGACCCCAACCACGAAGGCGTGAGACCCTTACTTTACCTAACTTCGCTGTACATTTTCTCATTCCACGTTGCCACGTCATCTGTTGGCCTCCACATGGCTTCTTCCATTCCTTAGGAGGAACACAAAATAAGGCACGATATGGTAGACGAGTGTTCGTCATACGCAACACGTGACCCAACCAGCGTAGTCTACTAAGTTTCATACGCTGAAACAAGCTATTCTCAGAAGTGGCACCCAACACCAGATTCCTAACCTCAATATTACCCACCCGGTCATTCCATCCAATCCTAGTCATACTACGTAAACATCGGTTATCGAAAACCTCCAACCGACGAACATCACCCACACGCATACTCCACGTCTCGCAACCGTACAACAAAACGAAACGCACTGCAGCACGGTACACACGACCTTTCAACTTCAGTGAAATATCAGGCCGACGCCACAAGTGCTTCAATCCAGCGTAAGCTGCCCGAGCCTTGGATATACGCATATTTACTTTTACTGCCGTGCTACCATCGTTGGACACGCAGCTACCAAGGTAAGTGAAACGGTACACAGTCGTTGTCTCCTCTCCATCCAGTATCAAGTTCGGCGCTGCAGTCGTCCAGTCCTGTAACACCACTTTGCACTTCGAACGTGCAAAGCACATGCCAAACCGAGAAACCGATCTCGACAGTCTATCTAGTGCCCGTTGCGCATGGTCCGCAGACTCGAACAGACACACGACGTCGTCTGCGTAATCTAGGTCGCATAGCTTTCTTCCATTTCCCAGTTCGACTCCTACATCCCGGAGACCTCGTAAAGCATCTTCCATCACCTCGTCCATGACGAAATTGAACAAGAATGGAGAGATGGAACACCCTTGTCGAACGCCACTAGTCGTTTCGAATGAACGTGACAGTTCACCGTATACCCTAACGCGACCATAGGTATGCGAATACAATGCTCGCAACAGGTTCACAAACTTCGTTGGCATACCCTTCCGGTGGAGAGCACTGAGTAGTGACGGTCGATCCACGGATTTGAAAGCACCTTTCAAGTCGAGGAAGACTACGATCGTAGGGCGCCGGCGCGTGTGGTGCGATTCGAGTATCTGTCGAAGAGTGAATATTTGGTCGATGCAACCTCGACCTGGCCGAACTCCGGCCTGTTGTTCACAGATTTTGCTCTCAAAAATCAGTGTTAAACTACACAACATTATCGAAGCTAACACCTTAGTGACAATCATAATCTACATTGCTATTGGTCGCAGTTCTTAGTTCCTCGGATAGTTTCTGTTCGTAGCTGTTGCGAACAGCCGAATCAGACAAACGTTCGACAGCCAATCGCATTTGTGGCCTGCGTTGATGGCCATTCAGCTGCAGCAAAAATCGCATTAAAACTAACGCATGGTCCGATTCGGCGTACGTGGTCCAGTATGATCTACAGTTCTGGACAGAACCACGCCAACGGTAGCTAACTGCAATATGGTCAATCTGACTCAAAGTACCTGTCGAGCTAGAGCGCCATGTCGCGGTGCGACGCGAACTGTGTCGGAAATTCGTACTAGATAGGAATAAATGATTATCTGCACAGAATTGGAGAAGTCTTTCCCCGTTGTCTGTTCGCTGTGCAGGCAAGGCGCATCGCCCACCGCTGTTGCTGTTGTAGATAACAGGAAAACTTTGATATTGTTCGTGAACTTAGAACAGAGGTTCTTTTATTTCTGGTTTTCATCTATCGGTCTCCTCAAATCAAAAGGTACTTACAAGATCTACTTTCCTGCCCTCCGTCTATTATACTATTACTTACTGCTTCCATATATATGTATATACATGTATATATGTAGTAGGTAGATGCCGACGAGTGGCGCAAAATTGTTTTCCT
>LUCM01003928.1:150416-167854 GCA_008360955.1 Fasciolopsis buskii
GGAAGCACATGACCGGCTTCGTCGTTACCATAGCTTGTCTGGTATACATACCCGGTACTCTCTTGTCCAAACATCGTTATACTTGTGCACTCCGTATTTCACACACTGCAAAGAGCAGATTGAGCCATGACATTTCCTGTTTAGTTGCGTAATTTTTGATGTTGGCTGAAACACTTAGTGTGAGTCGACTCACATCGGTCTCCTTTTGTGTCATCCCTTTCACCGAAGAGCGCAGCATCGCGGGCATATCACGCTATAAGTGTACATACTGATAACGAGCCTCAAGCAAGCTGGTGCCTTACTCAATGCAATGGATATCGGTTTTCTCACTTCATTAACCAGCAATTTACCCAACTGATAGAAGCTGAATAAATGCTGCTGTCAGCAACTACTGCTGATAATATTATTAAGACTACCATCACTACTACTATTACTACTACTATTAGAACTGACACTACCACAGCTCCTGATACCACTATTATCAACTTTGGCCACTACCTCTACTAGCGCTAGACCTTGAAAATAAAAGTTAACGGTAGGAATTATAAAGCATACTTATGGATGACATGGCCGAAAATCTCCGTACTTCGGTCAAATTAAGAATCTTTTCAAATGATAAGAAAAGACCAATGCAGAATTCAACAAATTTAGACCTGTACGGCGTTAAATTGTTCCGGGGTTAACGATGTCAGACTAGCATGAGTATTTTTAACTAAAGGCATGGACTTCTAAAAAACTGATGCCAGAAATCAGCTTTTCGGCTCCTTGTTTGATTTTGCGCTTTCGAAACCACCAACTAACGTGAATAACAGAATGCATCCCTGCACCACAGATCTGTAACGTCAAGGATCTCCAGTGGGTAATTCATTACTCGTCATCGGTCTGCCTCCTTTGATGAGTGAATAAAGAAGATTCCTCATTGTCATGCAATGCACCCTAGACAATAACAACGAAAGCTCAACTACCGACGTACCCATATTGATTCAGACGTCAATGTTGATAGCAAACCAGCATGTCAACGTCATCAGAAATGTATTGTTCTGTTCTTCTACAAGCTACACATATTCACATTCTTATTGGATTTCAGTTAGTACTAATTGTCGAATAACTCAGCCTATTATCCCAGGCACTTCATTTACCACAATATCTGTAGCAGTTACTGCTCGTTCAATAGGCGCCATGAGCTAATAATGCTCACCACCAGGTTGAATGTGACACACGGTTTACCAGTCTCCATGACCCCACGTGCTTAATAGGATGGCTTATCTCATGCCAAAGTTTCAATAATACCTGGAAAGTTAGTGGATGGAGGCCCGATAAAGTAGTCGCCTGGTACTCCAGGTTAGCGGTTGATTTGAGTTGGAGACTTAGTCGAAGAACTGAGTGGAAGAATAATCAATCCAAGAAAGTGAGCTTTTATTCAGCCCCTTTGAGAAGAAGTTCTTGGTAAAACCAAGGTCTATGGGCGAAAAATCAAGTCGTTCCTCCACCCAGCTACCGGACTATCCATCATTTCAACAAACTACAAAAACAAAATGTAAGCAAAGATGCGACAGGAGTCAGAAAAAATGGAGTAACCGGGAGAAATCAGACAGATCGCAAACCAGATATTTTTCTTTGCTTGAAAAAGTGTAATCCATGGCCTAGTTAATATAGAATCACGCAAGACTAAATAGTTTCCTGTGATCTATTCGTAAATGGCTCCGTCATGCGTAAGACGAGTGGCAAGCTATCCGGACCCTGTATAAGGGCAGTGGTCGACAATTCAGGTTGGCAAAGTGTCGTTTCTTGAGCACTGTGAAAGCTGTCGTAACTCGTGTTCACAATCCTCCACTGTGCTCTCAAAAACAATTTGTAGTTGCGCTTCAACTCCCCTGGCACATCCTCCGTCTCAATGCAAACCTTAGAAAACAAAACAGCCTTGTGTATTCAGGTTACGCATGTAACACCACAAATGAAATAGTCAGAGTTGATGAAAATAATCCAATATAACGAGTCGAACAGTCCCAATCGATTGCGCAACCTTTAGTCACGAGGATCTGTCTTTACCTTCAATACGGAAGTGATCATTCTATCAGAATAACCAATGTCGGCAACCCAGTCTACGGCGGACTCTAGCACGAAAGTGGAACTATCGACGATACGGTAAAAGCCACTCGTACTAGGAATCTGTGCAATTTGGAATTTACCGCAATCTCGCGTATCAATCGCATCGGAGGTTATCACGACACGTTGTTTCAGACTTGCCCAAATTTGGATCGAAACTTCTCTTAATGTAACTGAGCACCTACCCAGTTGTCATTAATTCAGTCTAGTGAAGAATGCCACACGTGTTCTGAAAATCACGGGTATGCATGTAATGTTAACCTCTCAAGAAAAAAAATTTTTTTGTGGAAAATTATTGAACGCCTAAGGTGCATCGTTATATATAGCACACATCTAGCAAACATGATTGATTTTATGACCAGGAGTTTAAATAACAAAAAACAAACAAACGTGAGGTTAGGTGCAAACTAATCTGCGTGATCAAACTAATCGACAGTATTTAAATATAGATTGAAAAAGTACATGACAAAAATATTCTCCCTATTGTCTCGCTCGTGAGGTTTATTTTTATCCCGGGGGAAAAATGTTATTTGTGATTTTGCGAAAAAACCATCCGTTGAATTCGGTGTAAAAATAATGCAAACTACACATACATCATGTCGTATTTCATACGTGTCGCTCTGACGTCAACCATAGCTCACTTACCTCGGAAATCTTCCGATAGGATGCTAAGTGTTTCTTAATTTTTGCTTAATATTAGTAAGCAAAACATAAAGTAGAGTCTGTCGTAACGGAACTGAGTGAATAGATACATAAACAAAATAGGGTGGGTAGATAGATAGATAGATAGATAGATAGATAGATAGATAGATAGATAGATAGATAGATAGATAGATAGATAGATAGATAGATAGATAGATAGAAACGAGCGAATAGGCAAACTGATGTTTGATAGAGTGAACTAAGTAATTTATGTAAATTTTGGTGATTAATTAAACAGATATAAATTAAATGTATGAAATCTGAATAGACATTTGCTCAGTTTGGACGTTCTTTCCGTCGCACTAGTTCTCAGTTTCTATTTACCGCAAAACCGCAATCATCACGGCACGCACGAGACGCAACCGCATGGAAAACATCATTGTTTGCATTTTGGTTTCAATTAAACCAAACTTTTTCGCTAATCATTCTCGTGACTCGAGACTTGTTCCGTAAGTTAACAACGCAACTTAGTTGAGAAACCAGACAGATTGGTAGTCTGTTGTACTACTCGTGAATATTTCGATGTTCGTGTGCACAAACGACCAGTCGGTCAACTACCGTCACCGTTTTGAAATGCATACAAATGGCTCTGTCTCAGATCAAATGCAGACATTGGAACAACAAACCACCCACGAGTAAAGGAGAGAGCGAGAGAGAGGGAGAGAGAGAGAGCGCGCGAGAAAAAAAGCGACAAGAGAACAAGGAGCGAGAGAGCGAGAGAGAGGGAGAGAGAGAGAGCGCGCGAGAAAAAAAGCGACAAGAGAACAAGACAGAGAAAGAAAGAGAACCTGAGAAGTGATGAACCTAGAGTCATTAGTTAGTGAGAACGGAGGTTATGTGGTCATTTAGGATGCCGTTCTGTTCCAGACAATTGTCGTCAGACGTACAACCGAAGCAATGAAACTTGGCTTGAAGCCTGATCTTCCGACGCGCAAACTGAGAGTGTCTGAACCAAATATTGAACCGTTTGCTGTTGTTGTTTTTCGGTCATTTAGGTGTGCCATTGTAAAGTTAAAAATAAATGAATTTTTTCTACACCAAAAAGACCCACCGTATGCTGAAACAAACTAGAGATGGTACATGGCAAACAACTTGTCGGTTCCCATCATTGATTATATATGAATATATAATATTACAAAGGGAAATTTGAGAATATCAGCTCTGTCTTTACACCGTTTACCTCGTTCACTCAATGAATAGTAGAAATGCGCTCAGAGTAAAGATTTTTGTGGCTGTTGTTTGTCATCACCTGACTGATAGAATAGTCGTGACTTCATCGTAGAGAGGCAGAAATTGAACGACTTGGTGCATACAAAAGTCAAATCGACTATTCGTAGTGTAGATGCGTCATCAACGATGTTTGTGCAAGCGTACCATTGTGAACCTAGACCTATTCACATACCGAATTACCTTGGCCTACCACATAATCGATTTCACTCCAGAATCCAAGAACTACAACCTTCCATCCATTCCAGACCCATCCGTGTTACAACAGCCCAACCGCAGCACGGAGTACCGAGAAGCACTACGTCAAAATTTCTTTTTTTTGCTTGGTAAATACCATTTTGCACGTGGTCTATCGGCCGAGTCGAGTAAGTATCACTTTGTCAGGGAGTTATCACCTAGGTGAACTTGTTGATAAGCGATTTGTATTAGATGAGAACAGCAGCTCATTGAATGGAAACTTTGGTTTAGACAATTAGATTTCAAAGGTACCTCTGAAGGGAGAATAATCAGTTGAGTCGGTCCCACCTTAACCGAGGCTTGGGGGATACGGTCATTCAGTGGGAACAGTGTTATCGATCTCCATACACTTTCTTGCCGTAACTGGAATAGACTACACTTCAACTTGGCCCCGGATTCATGTCGAAGCACATAAGGATTGTCTAGGTTGTTACAACCTGAGAATTGCTTTGGAGTGTACAGAGCAGAAATGCTGCAGAATGCAAAAGGCTAATTAATATGACCGAGTATCAAACCTTATGTTATGAATAATGCATTCATTGTACGGTTGTTAAATTCTTTACCGTGACGCTGAATTAATAGTTACGTGGTTGCATTTTGATAACTTTAGCTTACACTTGTGTTTCGAATCGCATCACGAAACAGTCGCTCGACATCAATTTGGCGAATGCTTCAAAAACAGACTGAAAAAGTACAACTGAGTTATTAGTCTGATGTTATCAAGTTCCCAAGGACCAAATGGTGAACAAATCCGGGATGAGGCCAAACTTTGTCAATCATTTGTTCGTTTTTTTCCTACAACTAGATACGTTCTAAGTGTGGAAACGAAAAGTTTCGTACCGGTTAGTGAGCTGTGAGTTAGGCGGAAAATTAGAAATTCTTAGCTTGGGGGTGGTGTGGAGGATGTGGCGTGGAAGATTCCAAAGTGTGCTGGATCGATTAATGTCCAGGGGTATTTCATTTGCCAGTCTGGTACAACATTTCATCTGACTAGGGCTAAAGCACTGTGTCTGATTCGCTATTGGGAACGAATGAATCTCTACCAGTCATAGCGGCACGACAGAATAAAATTTTGGAATTACACTCCTAAAAATCCGGATGACATTAGATGAAGAAGTGGGGGAATGGATGCTGAATGAAATCGTTGGCAAACATATTTGCGAATAGTAGGCGTATCTTTTATTTTTCAATTCCTTTATTATTAATGAAATAACAATGTGCATCATTTTTCATAACCAGGGCCGCGGCCACCAGAGGGCTGCCAAGTGGGGAATTTGACCGGTGGTTGGAAGTTTTCAAGTTTTCAAGTTTACAAATAAAAAATTATGATGGTGTGATGATAGGGTTAACGGGCCGGTGGCTTACGCCAAGTTAGAGAGTCGGACAGCTGCCTTCTGGTTAGAATGTGTTGAAATTGGTAATTTAATAAAGCAGAAAGAGACCATTAGTGAGACGTTCCTGTTCTGATTTACTCTTCCTAATCGCTCACATAAATCAATTCGGCATTTATGAAAAAATTGGACTGGTGAACGGATTTAACACGAAAATGTTTCGCAAGGTGTAAAGCTAAACTTTTGTCGGGACCAATTGAATTAGATGAGTTATACCACTTGTAAATTTGCTTTAGAATTAGGTCAACATTATTCCGTTTATAATCTCAGGGATACTGGAAATTGGGTAAAAACAAGTTTTTTTTCTGTTGCAAGTTCCGATAAGCAGATGTCCACTGCCAGACTTTCCAATAATCTACCGATAGTCATTGTCCATTACAGTACGTGGTCTAGTGTGTGCGATCTTCCAGAGCAAACCACGTTGCAGAAATGTGTACGGGATAATATTAGACCAGTTGGGCGGACGTTCCGGATAGTTCTGATGTGATTTCCAATAAGTGTGACCTAATTGCGAATTATCGTGGGAAATGTTGTGGCAGTTTCTGGGCTCATAGAACTGGATTTCGTAGTCGCATCAGCTGTGCTTCGTTTGAAAGAAGATATCAGATTAACTTTGCATCTTGGCATCAACAGGGCCTCGGTGACAGGAGACCCAGGATTTTGGCTTACGTGATCCTATCTTTTGCCACGGATCGCCGAATTCATCGACCATTTAGGGATATTTTCCGACACCCATCGTGATGGCTACCAGTTTGTCAACACAGTTGCAGGTGATCTGGTATACAGCAGTGAGAGGCAGAATTCTTCGCAGAATTAGGTGCGTGGCAATCCGGATTGGTTGAGCATTCATCATCACTTGTTATTTTCCAGGGTAGTGACACTTCACCTGCAAGATTCAGTTTATCCTAGAGGCACAGAAATTACATTCGGAATTGTGACAAGGCCACGGGGCCAGACTTATCTCGTTTTGGCACACTCCTTTTTCTTTCTTCATTGATGAACCCACCATGTCAGTCAACGTCACGGAAGGATATCGTGTAGTGCGACTGACTTGCGTTGACAGGATTTTAACCTGTGATCTTCAGGTTAGAAGGCCACGACTGTGTTCGCTGGACCACTGTCAGAGTTTTCCAGTGATTACGGAAGTGGTCGATTTGAACCAGAACGCTTTGTTTTATGAGACATTTGTCAGGCAGTTGTTGTACTGGTGGTAACGAGCCTTGACATTAGACTTGCTGTTCATCCGACGTTCTTGCCTGTTCGTTCTCACATTGAATTGATCATTTAAACGGTTCCTTATCTAGACAAGTTTAACAGTTTCATATACAGCTTCAGGGAGACTTGTTGCTTTGTATTTTGCGGGTTTTATTTGCCGTAATCTAATCTAAACCGGTATTTGGTCGAGACCACGCGCGAAACCGATGGCCTAAGCCATTCATGTGCATGCTTTAATTTGCGAGTTACTTAGAAAGAATCTCGCGTGCGTACTTCATCCATATTTGGCCATTTCGTGCTCCGCATCTGAAATTCCTCCGCGTGTCCTGAAAACTTATGAAATGTTTCGTTTTTTCTTTCTTGTTTTGCCTCGCTGTGTCTGAGTAACTTGTGTCCGTTTTCCGGGTGTCTTATCAAAGGATATCAGACTACTTTTTGGATTTATCAAGTTCCTGTCCTCTTGCCGCGATTTGTCCAGACATCTACTACCTCGAAACACAATAAAGCTTGGCAGGAACTTTTCATTAGAATACTCACTAATTTCTCCCAAACCGAGGCACGAATACCTAGAGTAGTGCATTTTCTCCACTGTCACTGGTTTTATTTACGAGTACCTTAATGCACATACCCGAACATTCAAGTGTGCTACCATTCCGTGCTTGACTAGATTCGTGGAAAATCCCAAAACTACGATAGTCCCACCTGGAGAAGCCCTCGAGGCAAACTGTATGCATCTCCCATGTTTCTAAGGGTTCAATGTACCGAGTGTTTCCCTGTTTCATTGGGAATGTCCTTCGGCTGTGATTGCTGAATATGCGCCCTTCGAGAAGCGAAAAGCATTCATTTGATTTGACTTGAATTTTCTTATTGTCTTTGGGCCTTTTGACTGCTCACCTTTCCAAAGGGCTGACCTGGAGGTTGTTGGGCAGGAACGAAATGACGAGCTTTTTGGTATGACGGATCCTCCAAACCTCTCGTGGAGGGATCCGATCTCATACAATGTGGTTGAATAAATTAGCAGGGTGCGTGATCGGATAAATTATAATAGGAAAATGGAAGATGTTAAAAAGGGGCCTGGAATGACAGTCGAAATGGAACAAGAATCTCGTTTGTCCTTGTAAATCTCCCAACCAAACATTCCGTGCGGCGTCTTCGAATTTCCATGCCATCAAATAATCAATTCATTCCATGAAAATAAGCCAATCTTGGGCAAGGATCGAAGAGCGAATCGCCACGATAAATTCTTTCTTGCAAATTCGTAACAAAATATATTACAGTAGCCATTCTGATGCAGCTCAGATGTGCAGAATAAGATCGTTTAACAACAAGTACATTAGTACCTAAATGGGGTGCAAATAATCACGTTACATTCCTCACCCACGAAGTCATGGGATGAATCGATTATTAGGTGGCATTGGAAATTCAAAGAGACCGCACAGAATGTTTGGTGAAGAATTTACCGTGGTTGTTTGCATCCCATTTAGGTAATTATATATGTACATATATATAGTTAAGAGTTGATAAGGCGTACACTGAGTTAATGCGTTTATCCTGACGTTTCGGTCCAAACTAGGGTTGACAAGATAAACGTATTAACTCAGTATACGCCTCCTCAACTCTTAAGTATGGTACCTGGGCTGCAGATATTTTTACTTATATATATAGAGAGAGAGAGTTGAGAAGGCTTACACTGAGTTAATACGTTTATCGTGACGTTTCAATCCAAACTAGGACTCGTTGTCAAACGTGAATGAGTGATTGAATGGGATCGCTAGTTCCGTTCGGTTTTGTGCACCGTCCGTCTGTTTGTCTCTCTATTCTGCATCCGGGTCTTGTTAAGATGACGTAATGTTTGTGAATTTCGACATGCCGATTAAACGAGTTATTCGAGTGGAGGGCTTCAAGAATCAGTCGCTCCCCCTTTCTGTTTGCCTGGCTGATATATAAATATATATATATATATAAAAGAAATGGTAGGCGATCCCGTTTCACAACCCCATTGTTTGCGTGTGACGATGTTGTTTGGCACTTGTGACGATGCGAAGCGAATTTCAGCAACGCCGATTATATACCATGACGCGCTCTGTCTACTGGCCATGCGAAAGACAGGTTTGTCAGTTAGTTGTACTGTTGCACTCCCAACTATAATCATTCTATACACATTAGTAAAATATATCGAACCCACAGATCGATTGAGAATTGCAAGGAGTTCTATCGACTGAAAACTAGCAGAGAGGAACGTAGCGTATGAGGTTACAAAAAACTTAACAGCGAATACCACGGCCAGGTTTAAAGCTCGAACCTACTGGCACTACACCGTGTGAAAAGGAGACACGTGAAGATTAATGTACATGATTTAGGAATGGGCCGAAATGAATGTTCGAATTTCCTTTAAACAAATAGGGAAACTTAGATGTGATTTCATTATCATCGAAAATGTATTGATTTTTTGAGTGTCAAGTGGGATTTAGTGTTTCCCCTTCACTATAGCACACCAGTTGACCTGTCCCCATCGTGGTCAGGTCCAACTGCCCTTTCTACCTGTCTCTGGAGTTCTCCTTTGGGGGAGGGATCCCATTTTCGGAATCACGTTGTTGTTTGCTGCGGCCACTTGGAGGCCCTTGCGAGTCCGTGTTTCGTAAAAGAAAGAAGATCGAATATTCTGACAAGTTGTGTCAGACCTTTCGAACGTGGTCCCGGTATTTCGTCATTTGTATAAGCACTATTCGCTTTTCATTGAAGAAAAAACCCGTGATATCGCTGTCTGTGCCCGAGAACATCATGAATTGACAATCACGACTGCATAACGACATTCTTGACGAACTTATATTGTCGAATTAATTTACTTTCGTTCGAACTGTTTGCCTTCTACCCGGACAAATTCTCCTGTCCCGTAATGCATCTGAGAACAGTCGTTGGTTTCCATCCTATATGTCCAAAGAGTCAGTATCATGGTATTTCGATCTGAAGGTCACGAGTTCGAATCCTTTCGCCGTTGGTCAACCTTCTCATTGGGCAGCCTCCCGTAGATCGCAATTTCTTTCCTAAAAATAATATTAATTGTCGCTTCACCAAAAGAGGAAGCAAATGAGAAAAAAGCAAAAAAAAGATAAACGAAAGCAAAATAAATAATTTTTGTATTCAATATATACAAGATCAACTGACACGTGATATAATTTGATCAAAAACTGGAATTCTTTACTCTTCCTCTTTTGGTACCCGACCGTTGATGTGTTTGATTAGTTAAACGTCTAGTATATAGTATTATCAAATGCTAAGTTACACCGATGGGTTTATCAGTACAAAAGCTGGCATCCTTATGCTCTGAATTCGTCACATGGCAGGTTACATTAGGTGAAGTGGATTGTCGTAGCTGGATCAATACGCGGGGGCGCGTTCGCACGTAGATGACAGTCAATTCGAATTTGACGTCAATGCACAGCGTGCGTACAACCATAAACCGGCGGGGGTCAATGGAATTATCGAAAGGACAGGCAAACCACATCACTATGATGTCAAATCACCGGCCAGCACATCGTCAGCAGTTCCATACACGAAAGCATACAGCATCAAATCAGACCTTAGCTGAGCCGATCCGTTCCGACCAATCAAATTTTACCACTGAGTCTGTGTTCACCGTGTGGTCCAAGGCCAAACGAATTGGTCTGGTCACAAGCGGTTTGCAAAATTCTTACTCATTCATATACTTGTCTTCCTTTGTACAATGGTTACAATAAATACAAATCATATCTTTGCTAATGAGGTGATTCAAACTCCGGTACATGCAAGCGACAGAGTTTGAAATAATAAACAATACACCCGTCATTTTAGTGAAAAGTGTACGCATAGAACAACCTTCACACGACTGCACAGCTTTTTCTCGTGGTGAACTCCTGCGACTGATATTTTCTCCGCGGACGTGAATGTCGTGTTATGTTCTCTGGTACACCGAGTTCCGTTTGTTTGTTTTTTTCTTCACAGAATATGGATATTTTATCTCACCCCAGTAGGGGGCACAATAATGTCTGCCTCCTCCGCAAGTTGAACGCATGACATCATCCATGGTAACCTAATTTCAAGACATACACGTATTTTACCAAGTGACGTCATTTGTCTACCTCACAAAAACAGAATCAAATCGGTTACTTTGTAAGTGTGAAAATAGAACACATATTAGTGTAGATCAACACGAAGTTCACTTGGTAACGTGATTTTCTGCACCTTTATAAGCAGTGTGACCTTGAACAAGCTAAATGTTAGAGATGCATGTGTTCATTTTTGTCTCACGGACTAACGATTGGGGTTTTTTTTATCGCTGATCAGATTTGAGGGCAACTGCATTCAGAATTAACTAGTTCAATTTTTAGCTGGAACCAGAAAAGCGATTTCGTGTTTACCGTGATCCTTAAAGCCATCGTATTAGTTTAGTTCCAAATGACTATTCATCTGGGAAACAACGGTCATGTGATTTGAACCCTGTCCTGGTAAAAATGCACCAATCACATCATTTTAGGTCACTGACAAAAAAGGTTTTCTGTCTCGCAAAATGACACGAAATAACCGGTCATTTGGATTACCTGGTCTGATCGGGTGTTCAGTCTTCATTTAGTCCTTCGAAGAAATTCAATCCATCCAATTATTTTACTACACTAAGCTGCGTATGAACCCTGTCCCATGGGAATCACGGCAAAGAACGGAAACAATGAGCTCGGGAAGGAAAAGAAAAAAACAGAAACAGTGCGTTTAATTCACCACTTTTCCGTCCTACGTCCCCATTCAATTGGTTGTCTATTGAGACCCGTGATTCCCGTGTTGACTGCACACTACCCGGTTGCCCAAAACAAATAGATGATTGATTTAAAGGATCCTACCGGGAGCTTTCGATCAAACGGCTCAACTCATAGGACAACAAAACGACTTGATATTCTGGTAACATAATAACGACTGTTGAATGACGATTTGGTTTTTGCACCTTTTTGATGGAGCCATACATCTGAACACCTCCCCACACACACACACACAGGTCGTTTAGCGTAAGGCTTTTGAAATTAGGTTTTACCTACCTCTCCTAGACTGATTACTGCTGATCAGTCAAACCGGTCACTTGTCTTCGTCCTCGCACTTTGGTGAATAAACTACCACGAGAAGGAAGTGCGTAGGAGTCCCTCAACACAGGCTGTTTGCCAAGTACGGCCATTTCGGAACATTTCGAGAAGCGTTCAAGAAGAGTAACCAGTCTGAAGCCTAAGTTACTCACTCCGACTATGCTGAATCAATTCGGGGGATTCAGATCATATCTGGCAAGTTGTACCAAAAATTGATCTTAAAAAACTAATTTGGCATATCCACACGAACAAAATGATCAAACAGCAATAATGGATCAGTGGACGAGAGTCAGATTTACTGTGAAATCAAATCTACCAGCGGGAAATCAATGAGGACTAAGCCTGATCAATAAGATCGGTTCAGACGACAAGAACAAATTCACGATCGAAAAAAGAGAATTTGCTTTTAATTACAGCAATCTAAAAAAGGCAACATGTATTACGTGATTAAAAATCCTCCTACATTTCGCATCCAACAGTTGATGACGAGTAGGGTTGGAATCAAGAATCTTTTGTTTCACGAGGTGCAGTCTATCTGGGCATCGTACCGATGTTATTTCTTTTTTGTTTAGGATATTATCCTAGTCAAACTGTTCCTGATACATGAAATGGGACGACCCATAGCAGCGTATACCTTATTTTGACCAAAACCAGTAGACTTGAGCCAAGACCAGGAAGAATACGGTCACCTAACGAGCACTTACTAAATCAAATTATTGCCTCTCAAACTGAAATTCAGATTCGTTTACACGAAAGGAATCACGAACGACTGACAAACACCCACCAGTTCAATACTTGCTGCCGTTTGCTCACACTGGATCCGCGCCTTCTTTTGAATGGGATGCTCACGAGTTCGACTCTCCTCGGCGTTAGTTGTTTTCCCATTTGACGCCCTTCCCAAAGCACCATCATCATGCACTCGTTGAACAGTGAACATAAAAACTTGAGATTAATTATCCATTAATATCGCTGTCCTCATGATCTAACCACCAATCGAAGTGTTTAATATCAAACTATTCGATGTGTGTTGTTTCTCTACTATAATAGGTTTCCCGTGATTCTCATCATGCAGGCATAACTGCAAACTCATTCAAACAGAAGAGAAAAATTCTACCGGACACGTTCGTTCACGAGGTTTTCGAATGAATCTTGATTAATATATCCGAATGTACGCCATGGGTTTATGTTATGTCAGATACTGACATTCAGTATTCTCGCGATTGCGGTTTGGCGACCGAGGTAACAATTGTTTTTGATATTCATGACCTAATCCGGATTCCATTTTGCCGTTTGCGATTTCCTATTGCTTCCTAAGGCCACCATGACACGGATTAACTAAGACAAAAAGGGATAAACAAATACACTTCTTTGGTACTGTTCTTCGGCGAGAGTTTGGCCCATTTTTTAAGATTTGCTTTTGGCCATCATGTAGTGAGCTCTCGCCATCTTCTAGTAGCCTATGCCTATTTTCCAGTCGCTTCAGTTCACCACGTAGCAACCAAGACTGAGGTTGGATTAAACATAGTTCTTTGGTAAGCACATAGCTGTTGACTGCATTCACTTCAGGACGCCAGTTCATGTGACTGTGCTCAACAGGTCACGCTTGATGTGACGATTAAGCTAGCCACATCAAAGCCGGAAGCTGCCAGTTAACGAAGCGGTTCGATTGGACCAACTACTTCTGGCTAGAAGGCCTTCATCTATCACAGAATCTTGACAGTATAAAACAAAACGGTCCAGTTCCAGGAGAACTGCTATACTCAAAGAATTCCCATTGAAATTTATTGATTTTTGTCGTGAACTAACCAAAATATTCAGCCCATCAAAGGAAATAATGAAAGCAGTATGGGAGTTTCCCGGGGAAAATTGGGTAGAATCAATTCTGAACCACTGTTGCAAACAACTTACCGTATTTTGAACCCAGTCGGAATGACTGCAATTCACATTAACAGGCCGTTCGGTTTTGTTCCCATCCGGTGTACGCTAGTCATACACAATATGATACGCTCGCTTTTGAGGTTGCCGTTCTAGTGATCTTATTGTCTATTGTTTTAGCCTCAACACTCTTGAAATAAACACATTGTCCAACTCGATCTTAATTCACGCACTCCCTTCTGTTGAGATTATAACGATTATTGTATCTGCACTGACTAGGTATTCACTTTTATTGTTATCGAACGGTTAATCACAGATTTTCTTGAGCTGATTGGCCACGTAGGAGTTAATAATCGGGTCGATAAGGTCGTATATGTTTCACGGTGAGAATTTATTTTTTAACAACCGCCTATCCGGCGAGTGAACAGTTCGCCGCAGGTTCTCTCATCCCACCCAGAATGGGTGACAAAATGAACGGAAGGGAAATGCCTGTCCCTCCGGATGACCTGTACGTTGTGCTGTCTTCTGCATATAACCCAGCTTGGAACAACTAGCCCACAGTGGAATGCCGCTCATGGGGGCCTGTACTGGAAAGATAGTTTATCGACTCAAGATGGATGCTAATTATTCCCGTGTGCAAACCAAAAGAAATATGCAACAAGCCAAAGATTCCAACGCTTCTACGAACTTCAGAAAACACTACTTACGTGAACGACGCGTTCATTAAACGAGGAGTTCGCCTCGTCACGTGTTACACCAACAGCGACACTGCCACCGCGAGGAGCTAGGGGAGTCGAGCAGAGCAGTGGAATTTGTCTTTCAATGGGCAGCACCCGGCTAACCTTTTGTTACGTGAACAAACAACACTCGCTAATTTGTGGCATCGAACTGCAAGCAAAATTCCCAGGGCTAAATTGGAATGATCCATAAATTTTTTCAAGTATATTGGTATAGTATGTGATTCAGTCAGACGTGGTCGCCTCCAAGTCGTTGCAGATATTCCTTCCAAAGGAATCCCCGCGGGATTATCATGCTAAAATGTATCTGTAGTTCGTCTGAAGAATTTCAAAAGCTTACATCTAAAAGATGGTCGAGATGCCCTTACCCTTGGATCACGTGCTGTCTTCTGCATTAGCAACAGACAGCATTTTTCTAGCCCGAATTGCATGCTATCAAAAGGATTCGAAGAACTAATGGAAATCCAATTTGGGCCGGCTAGCTTTGCGTGCGCATTCGACGGGCAAGTCCGGAAGTTCAAACTGAACCATAGATCGTAGAATCTCGGCCATTGGTTTAGATTAGTTGTGACCAGCTGTTACAGATGTTTGAAATATGACAATCGGTTGACCACTGGGTGAGTAGTAATTTCAAAGTTATTTCACATGAGGTTGGTTACCTAGTCCCGAAACACACGAATCCAGTCCGACTCACCCAAGTCCAAATGATTCCGCAGATGATTAGCTATACGTATTAGCCCTTCATCTGTCACGTTCGTCAGTGGACATCTTGCAAGACGATCATCCTACATAGAAGACCATAAAACTAACCAGATTTGTCTGTAACAGTCAGTCGCAATCAGTAAGAACGCATTATGCTTTGTTCCTGCCCCCAAACACACACAAACACACGCATACACACGCACACAAGCAGAAAACTGAACCTCAGGCCGGATGAATTTTTGACGGACCACAATCAGATAGGAACTGTTGACGCTTGCTTGTACAATTATGACGCAATCGGTTCAGAAGAGGACCAGAAAGGGCCAATCATATGATCTGAACATATTTTGAACAAAAGATAAAATAGCATGCCATCTGTGCAGGAGCGCGGGGATTAGGGGAAAGGAAAAGCTGACGTGACAGACCAAACAGTTCGTATCGGAAGTGATAGAAAATGAAACGACGTGCTCGCCGTACTCTGGACAGGATTTGATAATCCATTGCTGTCAGCCATGTCTGTGGACGAGACAAGCTCTGATCAGCAGTGCGTGACTTGAATACTGCTCAAGTGGACGGCATCAGCTGGGGATTCAGAGGGTTTGTTTGTTTGTTTGTTTGTTTGTTTGTTTGTTTATTTGTTTGTTTGTTGAACCAGATATAATTTGTCTGGACTAAAATGATTACGGAACTAGCACCAGAAGAGTTTACGAATAGACGATGGGGTGGATTTATGTGAGTTCCTAATGCATGATCCCGTGAGCAGTGCGGTAATACGGAGTCGTTCGTCTCTTGTCAAAATGAGTTATGCTTTTAATTGCTCCCATTACACAATGGTTTGCCAGTGAAGTACATGTCGGCAGACATGCGATTACCTATGCCATGTAACAACAGCTATCTTGCAATCCATTATTAAATAAGTCGCTCTTCAGCGTGATCATCAAAACCATCCGATTCACTGGCATCTCCCTTACCCTCATCAAAACCAACAAATACAAAATCCCCTAATTTCAAATCAATTGATAGTGTTGTTATTCGCAATCTATTCGGTATTTACTAAACGTCAACCAGTACCGGCTCCACGATACCGCATGCCTTAGAAAGACCAAACATTCGGGTATTTCGTAACCGGGTTGTGAGAATCACAATGTGTCTGTTCAATCACAGTACAACTTTCATGCCTCTGTCGGGGTGAGCACAGGGAGCGAACTAATACAATGGTTGTGCACGTGACTAGCACATGAAAGCGACCGAACGGCTCAAACTGCAAACATTTGACTGCAGATAACTGTTTGGGCAGTTCGTTACACCTAGGCTTGTTGGACCCAAAGGCCAGAGGCAGACAAGCCCTGAACCAACTGGGATTAGCGGAGATGATCTCCAACGCGGCTCTGGTCATGTTAAATTTGTACTCATATAGCGCGGATCACTGCGACGCATGTTGTCACAGCCGTCAACGAATGAAGACTACAGTGGCTCAAGAATGACAAACTCTAAATGCCACTAACACTTGCATTCTTCCAATGGTGCCGTAACTCCTAGATACATATATCCGAATGTACACGTGATCCAATTCGATTTTCTTGTTGATTGAATTATTTTAAGAATACCAGTCTTCTAAAAACTCCCTCGCTTGATTCGTAGTTGGTTGTTCCAGGATCTCAACATTATCCAGATTGAATTTGTGTCCTTCTTGGTCTTTGTGGACGGGCAGGAGAGAGAGTGGATTGTGCCTTCTTGCAGCTAGTTCGCGCTTGTACATTCATGCATGACCCCTCGGTGATTGTTTGGGTGGTTGTTATGAGAGTTTAGTATTTGATCCGTATGAGTTTGTTTGCAATACACTCTTGTCTCCAGTGTGCCGTTGGCGTTTCTTTTAACCAACACGTACAGAAATGCCAGCTTTCCATGTCTCCCTGATTTCATGGCGAAGCTGATATCTTTGGAAATGTTGTTGATTGCTTTGTATGGCTCTTTAATACTTAAGGATTTAATTTATTAACCTACGAGACACGCAAGAGAGTTTTAAAAGCTCGGTATTCTTCAAACAATTTAGTCAACAGACCGAATTGGATCACGTGTATATTCGGATGAGAGATAGATAATTCAGCTAATTGAAAGAACCGGAATTCAAGTCATACCGA
>LUCM01003928.1:170270-201118 GCA_008360955.1 Fasciolopsis buskii
TATTCGATCACGTGCTACAAGGTCTCCAATCATTGCGCCTAAAGTACACTTCAGGACAATATAAAATGTAACATCCTACCTGCTAGTTAAAATATTTATACGTTTTTTTTGCCATGGCATGAAGTGTGCCCTAACGACTTATCATTCAATTATTAATACTGATTGGGGGGGGCTAGGGTGTAGTGGTGTTTCAGGGGGGGGCTAGGGTGTACTGGTGTTTCAGGGGGGGGGGCATACGTAACACATGTTCCAACCGCCTCAAGCTATTCGAATTTGGTGTCTTTCCTAAAGATCGTACTATGTGACCTGATACTCAAGGTCTAAACTCAAATTTCCCACTACAACTCTAACACCACATTTAAACAATATTTCAAACACTATGAAAGCAGAATAAAGACGATTTCTAAGTACGCCCAATCGCCACATGCCAAACTATTAAACCACACAACACAGTTTATCTCATTGTCTAATAAAACATTTTTCAAATTATTTCGAAATTCTTTGGCAAACACTTCAAACTATTCCCCGGTTGGGCTCTCGTGATCTCGTTCTATCATGTCCAAAAATTAATACATATAACACATGCGCACGTGGTACGTTTGCGTTGCCGGGACTGTTGATCGTCGGTGTGTTAACCAAAAATATGTGCCGCAAGAATCCTACTGTAATTTAATGTTTTGACAAACCTGCCTGGAGAAAAATGATGCAATTAATTGACATGTGCCTTGTTTCCGGTTAGGGCTTGGCAGATCACAGTTTTCCGTCCGAACATTGTCATGGTGACGAAACAGGCTAAGGACGAATAAAAAGGCAGCAATGGAATTTCCCTTCGGAGAGCCTTTTTTCAGTTCAACACGCCATGGAGTCGAAACTAGCAGAGTTGATTCACGTGATATTGAAAATGATCGCAAGAAAATAAACGCTTTCCAATGATTTCCTCGACAACACTTACCACTTTTCCAAGAAATTCACAACTTATTTGCGGGACCGCGGTGTAAACCTCTCATGCAAATGTAAGTCCTGGAATTGGAAACAAACTTCACGTATTCAAGGAAGTGAAAGTGAAAACTACCTCGAATTGAGCATGTGTGTGTGTGTGTGTGTGTGTATGTAGGTGCATGATGCCCAGGTCGTAAATCACATGTGCTAATGAGTGTCACTAGAGCACAGGACAATTAAAACAAGAACGCATTGACCTTATCCAGTGGTGCAATTCACCCAATCTCTAGCGGAGAACAAAAGATACTGACTCACGTTTCAATATTTTGCATATATATATCATATGATTTGGTGAGTAATTCTGTTTTTGAGGAGGATAATGTCCTAGTCTTCACTGAATAGGATTTGATACGGGCTGATACGCCTACTTAGCCGCGGTCCATGCTGCTTCTCTTGTCCGGTGTCTTTTACGGACTGAGCCTTATTTGAACCCAATCCCGGGGTTTGCTGTCCTTGCCTTTCGTCCACGTCAGAACGTCTTCCGATAAATGAACGAGCCGGCGTATCGGTCACCAGTGGTTGATTATTTGTTTATCAGACACCGGCATCAAGTTCGCCTCGCGCACAATGAAATCAGTTATCACGTCACTTCGATTTCAGGTCACGGTTTGCTTAGTACACTTATAATAGGGCACAAATTCAGTCGGACATGATACCAGATACTTAAACAACCAGGTACAGGGGAAGTTGCATAAGTATGAGAATCCTGGCGTCCAGGAAAGTAACACGTGTGGAGCTCCTATACGATGTGGATACAATGACCAGTCAGAACATTACTAAATTTACGCACATGCAACAATGCCAGTCTAAAAACGATAAGCAACACAACCCCGGACAACGTTCAATCAGTATCGGGAGGTACGAAATTCTTCCCAATACTTTAGGCCTCATGCAATCTCAAACCCACGCATTCAGTTTAAGATCGACCATATCCCGGCTTTTTTCACGAGGTTCTGACCGTTGACGTTGGCCCCAAGATAGAAAACGTTTCACCATCACTCGAGATAGAATCGTCAGTGCATGTCACCTCGACTGGTGATGAAACGTTTGGGATCCAAACGCCAAGATCAGCGATTACGATCTCAATAAAACCAATAGTGTGAGTTGTGACTTATCTTCAAAACCATTGATGTCTCGGGTTATTTACCAGACATCCATGATGCATCGGAAGAACGTTGACAATACTCTGTCTCACTCTGTATGAAGAATCCTGGCCCTATATTCATTCGACGTTTTTGAGGGTCATATAATAATTTCCTCTCCCTTTTTAGCGGTAAGGGTGCCTACTGATACTAAAGAATTATCTGAGTTTACACAACATGCTATGTCTGTTAGTGAAGGACTTAAGGATTCGCACTGTGGTGTGCTAAAAATACAATTTATCAAAAACAACATGCTGCGTAATATCGAGATGTCTTACCAGAATAAAACCACACATTATTTCCATTCGGTTCTACAAAAGCGGGATGCTTATGAACAACCACTCTACGTTCTGCCTTCGAAAATCGATCTCTGTATAGCCCAAAGAATGAAATGGTCGTCTTAGTTCTGTGCCACTAGCTTGGCTCTAGCGGAATTTATAGTCGTGGCAAGCCACAAAATTTTGGGTAATTTCAGTAAACTTTTGAGACGTTCGTTGTTTCTTATCAGTAGTTGGAGACTTATTGGGCATTATCATTCCATTCCTCTTCCCATTTTAATCTTGAACTATTTCAGAATTAGTCGGAAATGTCATTAAGCTGACTTGCCGAGATCTTACACATGCAGGCATGAAACGTGTTCCATTTTATGTGAGCCGATTTGTGCGAACGTAATATAAGGTGCACTGCTTGTCTATACATTGCCCTACAATCTACCAGTACATGTCCTCTTGATAAATCTTGTAAGTTAGAGGCATGTTCTCGCTTATTTCGGAATGTTTTTTGATATAACTGCAAAAAATCCCAACATGGTTCCGAAATAATGCCAGAAATGTTACAGCCACACGCCAACCCCATCAAATCATTCCTGCTAGCCGAAAGAAGGTTTGTGCGAAGGTATAACGGCATACGTAAGAGATGTCAAATCTAGTCACCCAGCCTGGACCGAGAGAGTCATCCAAAGCAAAAAAGAATCCCAGTTGTATGAGGTCGTCGTGGCGGCCGACACTTGGATCTGTCACAGAAATCAAACAAGACAACGGTACAACAACTCCGCAAAAGAAAATGATGAACAACTCTGTTTCCAAATACTGCTGGATACGTTCAGCACGCCAAAGCCGTTAGGCGCAGTCAAGTTCTTCAACAATGCAGTACGAACAATTTGACGGTACGGGTACGGGTATAAATGTATGTACGATGCATTGATATCACTCAGAAAAAAAAGCGCACTTCTATGCACACTCTTAATAGCCATGTCACTATATGATGGAAATTCCGGACGACACCCAACCATCACAGTACAGCAGAAATAAGTGATCCTTTCTAGACCAACGGAACCATTCGCCAGTAGTACAATTTCCAACATCTCCAGATATCTTCTCGCTTTGTATTGTATCCTAAATCAAGTATCGACCAGTTATAAACAAATGTGTCCATGGCCTATTTTTTGTACTAAGCTGGGATCCAGGTAGGCAGACCAAACAGATGTTTTCATCGATTCAAGTACCCAAATTATTGATTAGAAATGGTATTTTTACTCAACTAAAGACCGAATCGTTTTGGCTCACCAAAGCTTGTTGGTGTTGTGTCACTATTAGTAGTTTGCCGATCAACAGTTTTGAGTTTCATCGATCAGCATGATTTGTTAAACATAACAAACATCAAAGTAGTGCGAATGAAGAAACCGAGCGGGGTACACAACCAGTCCAAATGAAGTATAGAAAATATAGTAATATATAGTAATATATAGTAACATATAGTAAATGCAGTAAATAATTGGAAACAACATGGGGAAATTGTGTGAATCAATCCAGATTGTAGTGACAATTGGAGAAAATAAGTAGAGCGCTACTGGTACTTAAATCCTTAAATCCTTAAATGTAGGATCCACGATCCAAGGGAGCTTAGTGTGGCCTCACTGAACATTCTTCTTGATAAGTTGGTTAACTGCAGATTGATTTAAGGATCATTTTTATTGTGAATGATATAATATTAATAACACAGCGTTGTTGGTAGATGTAATGCGCCAACGTTTCGACTACCGTGGGTAGTCTTTCTCAAGGCAAGTTTTACAATCAAATGACTGAGGGAACGTTCACATGCTGTGTTATTAATATTATATCATTCACAATAAAAACCAATACATGGCGCATCGATTTTTCGATACACTCCTTACGTCGTTTGGTCCGGATATTAAGGATCATTTGCTTATTTCCTTGGTCCCAATTAGTTTTTGTCACTAGAGGGGCTCGTGAACACGACTGCTGTCCTGTTAGTCCAAATTCTTCCAGTGGTGTACATGCAAGACTGAAAACAACGGAAATAAGTTGTGATCCCTGACTGATCACGCTATTGGGAACCCAAGCTTCATATACCGATTGAGCAGTGATCAGAGGATGGTACGGAAGGCTGAAAGCAGCATTATATGAATTTAAGCTGTCATCATAAATTCCTGTTGTGATCCAAATGGTCCGGTTAGCTCGGGGTAGTAACAGACTTCAGCCCAAGTAGTAATAGCAATAGTAATGTTTATATTAGTGCCAGTATTAGTAGCCCTAGTAATAGTAAAGAAGCTAAAAACACCCAATATAACGTTCTGCTTGACTAATTTGGGCGTAACCTGTCCTATGGATAGCTTATCAGCTAACTCAGCTAATTTTATTCATTTTTTCTGCTTTTATTCATGAAGTATTAGAAATACCGGTTTCCTTGACTGAATGCTACCTCAAAAGTGCGAAATAGTGCCCTGTTCTTACCTTTGATAATTCGCAGTCTTTCGTATATTATGCAACAAACTGTCCTTTTATTTTAAGGATTGTTTGCTCCGATAAATCTTTCATCTTTTACTTCCGTCTATTAATGAAGAAACAGTGTACATCATTTTTCAGGGGGAGTTCGCTGCCAACAGCGGGTTGCCAAGTGGGGAAGTTGACCGGCAGCGGGAGGATTCGAACCCGTGACATTCGCGTTCAAACGCCACAACCATATCTATTTGGCCACCGTCCACTCAAGTCCAGATCTTCTCCTAGACAAGCATCTTTTTGATATAGAGATCATATCATTTCGCGAGCATTCCCACAAGTCAGGTAAATGTCACTCTCCACTGAACTTTCTGGGTCTTTTTCTATTGGTCCGTCAAATAGTTGGAGAAAACTTTAGGTTATTCATCCTCATGTCGTGCGGTCTTTTCCCTCCAAACTGGTAAGAGCAACAATGCGGTCTATAAACAGTTCGTAAGTTCCTAGGAACTCGTAGATGTTGGATCTTCTCCTTCCTCAGGCTAAACCACAAATAGTTCTGGCAAAAAGAAACAGAGAATTTGTAGAATAACACATTCGACTTCCTCGCCTGTTTGGGACTGTAATGTCAAGCATCTTATACTGTTACTTGACAACCGAGGACAAGAGTAGTTTTTTCTCGATCTGGTAGCATGTGCTGCAAGCGACCCCTCAAATAGCCGATTCAAATGAGCCTCCGACTGCTTTAGCTTGGTCTGGCATGAGTATCTGAGGCTTCGAGTTGGATACTCCATCTGAACGCCCCTCAAAATTTCCCCAAATGACCTTGGATCTCAGACAGTCTCGTCCATGAAAGCGCTACACACAAACTTCTCGTGGAGGAGTTTTCCCCACTAAAGTGCGAGAACAAAGACATACGTTCGGCGTCCATCACTGGGTTGAATGATTTTTGTCGATCAGTAAAGGGGAGAGCTTATCTCTGATTGCAAGCAAACAACGGGCAGCGCACGCGGCATACGACTGGTTGCTCACTGTCATCTGGGGCAGAGGGTTACTAGGCACCCATTGTGTTTAACCATATCTCAACGGAGAAGTTAGCGATTCCCAGTGGGTTGCCTCATCCTTGCATTCATCTACTACCTTATGGATCAGACCACATGGTCAAAGGCTCGTGGAAGGGTCACCTTAGTCAACCCTATCCTTCGGTTTGAACAACCGAGGAGTATCCAGCCCACAGGGGACTTATGGATCTCGGTGAATAGCCGATGAAGTAAAAGAGTAGGATTGAAAAGGTGTCAAATGCGTTGAACCGTACATATAGCCTTCCTTTCTTTTCCCTGATTTTCTTCCTCGTTCATTTTGCTCTTCGCCATAATTCCGATAGCGCATGACCTGTACACAGATTTATGCAAAACGTGCATGATCTTTGTCAAACGAGGTTCCATTTTGTCTTCCACGTAGTGATCCTTCACGGAAGTTTGATGACTTCCAAGTTGTTGTTCATGGTGCACCTGGTTAACGTTTCACAAAAAGACTCAGATTTGACTAGACAGTTTCTCAAGTGGCTTCGTAATAAAAGCAATTTACTTGAAATGAGGATAGTTAAGGGTTTTGATTTGTACAGCTTCGTCAAGCTGCATACCGAATTCTAAGAGCGGAGCTTTCGCCAGCCAGTTTTGTATCGCTCCTAGAGTTCAACCTTCGAAGCTCGTCGGTCACTCCCGGTTATTCACTCTTGTCAAGAATTTATCACCCCTGTAGCATCATTTCTCATCCGCACTCGGTGAGTGCCATGCATAAGCACTGATCCCCTCTGCCACTTTGTATGCTGGCTCGTGCGTAGCGTAATTCTTATCAAGAATACATTCGGTCCACTGATCTGCCTCTCGTGCAGTATGGAATCGTCCAATGACAGAGTGCATTGCAATTTTCAAGACTAAGTTATTCTTTTCCAGATAACAGTGGCCCACCAGGCTCCATCACGCCTATTGCGGAAGCACATCGCTGGATCGACGTTCTCCCATAATCTCCGTAACACTCATTGTTTTGGGGTCTAGCAAATGTCAAACTCAGAAGGCAGAATTCAGGTTCACAGGACTACTTTTAAGTTGGCGTATCCGAAATGAATTCCGGCACAGCTGAACACCTCACGGTCATAACAGGTAATCAGGATAAGCAGTAAAACCTGGAGTAAACCACAGCTGTCCAACCCAACCCTGCCCTAAATAGTGTCTTGTGGCTATTTTTAAGGAAAATATAATAAAACTGGTTTCAGTTTAATCGTGTTCTCCTCTTGAATTTGATCCCGTGCTCTCATCTGGCCCTAATCATTTCAGGTGAAGTTAGTTTTTTCTCAAAATTGATGACAATTATGAGCCTAGTTTGGTGTCGGAGTAGGCGTTCATACTAGGCACGATCACATCCCCAAAATAACCACACTTTGAGCGATAAGTGAAAGTTTACGTAGAATGAAGGGGCAGAAGGCATGATAAATTGCAAAGGAAAATCAGTATACAAAACAATCAGACGACTAAAACGGGACGAATTAATCAGTGCCACTAATCTCGAAAGAATCCGGTCAGTGGGTTCCACAAAACTGAGGCATCATGGTCTACCTAAACCTCACAAGGATGGGGTACCACTGGGACTTGACCAATTCGCCGTACCACGAAATGGCAAAATGACTAGCTGAGATTATCGAACCAACTGGAAAACGCATCGCAAGATTCAGTCTGTACGAATGTGTAGATTTGATTGAACCGATAAACGTATCCGACAAACGAATGCACTCACTCGTGCTGTGTCTCTGCCTACCGATGTGCCGCTAAAAGAAATAGTTGAGTACATAGAAAATTCAGGAACATTCATTGGATTGTCGGTAGATGAACTGAAACGGCTCCTCTGAATGTGCACATATGACATCCAGTTCCAGTTTGATGGATGAAGACATCATCAAAAAGGTGGTCACCTCTTAGACCAATGTTGACGAGTATTTTCGCGGCAAAACTGGAAAACAGTTCGCTATTTGAACAAACCCATAAAATGACTTCCTTCAGGTGATATCTGGACGATTTCATGTGCCTATCCGATTCCATTACATATGCTTGTGCTTTTCTACGGAATTTCAACCAAACTCATGAAGACATCAGATTTACTTTGGAAATGAAAGCTTTAGACAATTTGCCATTCTCATAAGTATTCTTACCATTCCATCAAGGAAACGTGGACTGGGCAATAGACGCACTAGCAAAGTTTTGTCTCGACCAATCAGACAAGAAATTGAATCCAGTGTTTAAAAAAACAGAGCAGCCATGATATGCATCACAGACAAAATTGAAGATAAACTAATGAGAGCGAACCAAATGCTTCTACAGACGACTGCCCTGAGTGTTTCATCGATTAAAGTATGAAACTCAACAAAAATCAATCCAGTTTTCAAATAGGTAAAGAGAAAGCCGTATAGGAATCCGTCTCTTTTAGAGGATTCACCATAGCAGACAAGCCAAGCGGACGGCTTCGAGTGGTAATTCGAAATATAAATTTCGTCGCTGAATTACGTATTTTGTTCATCTCCTTTTACAGTCAAAAAGCTGACTGTTTATGAATCCCTCTTACTTTTGTGTGTACAAATTCATTTACACCTTTGGAGGAAGTTAGGCAGGTTGAACCGAAAGAGGATTGTCTGGACGTGTCAACCGAGCAAGCTTAACGAGATACTGATAGAGGATAGACTAAACGGCAATCACCGTGCCCCTAGGAGAATTTCGTAACCCAATTAACATAAGTGGGGCATTCCGTCCAGTCTGCATCTTTAAAGGAGAACCAAGAATGATTGTTTAAGGTCACATCCTGTCCACAGCCGAAGCGATCGGGGTCCATCTGGGCGATTCCGCTGTTTAAGCCTAGGAAAAACACGTAGGAATTGTCACCCTACCCTGGCCCTCGACGCAATATAGGGTTGCGTAACCTGTGACCCAGTGAAATCAACAAGACATTTATCAATACAAATCATCTATCATGACACCGAATACGCAATATCCATGTGGACATCACTCTGATTTCCAACTATTTGCCATTATTTGTATTCTTTGACCACTCAATACCAATAAACCATGCTGCATTCAGCCACTTGTGAGTCACCGAGAATATGTTTGTTTACCATCGTGTTTCCTAATTTCGTACTAAAGCGAGTTCATGTTTGTCTGGCATTGATAGACAATGTATATGTGCCACCGATTCTGAGGCATTCAAAATTGTCCACTACTAATTTCCTGGTACTTTCCAGGTGCAAAGAAGCATCAACAAATACCATGAAATTATTTACAGGTTGCCTTTATCAAATCTGTTTGTAGACTATAATTAGGCCAGCTGTGCATGGGTGACCTTGGATGTACAGATAAACGCGTCTGAATGCGGCAAATGAAATCCGTCTGGAGCATGAAATTTTCATAAACGTTTTTGGAACGACCTCTGGACTTATTCTAGTTTAAACTTATAAATGATAATAAACTAGCTTGTCGTACAAGTATTCTACCCACGGCTAAGAACCTATTTATAGGCAAGAGATAATGATTTATTAACTGGGGTTGAACATCCTCGGTGGATCTCGAGTAGAAAAAATTTCGTTTATAAAGACTCTTGGTTTACACGCAAGTTGACCTTGAGTCACGGTCATTTTGGGTACGCTGCGTCAATCGTCTACACTGTTATCGTGACAGTGAAGCATTGAGCGAAAACCTGTGAAATCTTTCGGTGCCACAGTGTAGCGGATAAGGAACTGATTTGAAAGCATTTGTGAATTTAAGATTTCGTTTTTAACCATTTCCAGCATTTTAAACTAAATAAGACCACAAATCAAATCCTATTAAACAAATTAACAATGCCAACAGCATAATTCTCATGATCGAAATCAATCATATCCGAAAGCAATCACGAAGTTGCTCATATTCATATTAAAATTTCACGACAGAAGTTCTCTCTCTTAATCCCGTCACCGTTTATTATCGATATTTGATGCACCATCATCCAAATAGACTTGACTAGTACTTGAGTGCTCCAACTTTCACCGCATACGTGGCAGGAATAAGCAGCAAAACAAAGCACGAAATATAATTAGCCTGTACAATATCAGAAAATTCGGATCACCTCCATGTAAGGACCCGTCGGTTTGTTGCTGACTGCGTGGCATGTGATAGCCTGAAAAACTTACGAAATGAACTTTCCGACAAAACTGTTCCGCCTTCTTGCTCCTGCCCAACTTATTCACCCTTTCATGAATGGAATTGGAAAATCGTTACCAAATGATCAAAAGAGAATGCACTCCGAATGGAAGGAATTTTATCGTTGTGGCAATGGAGATATTCCCGTCATCTTAAGAAAATGGCCAGTGCAAGTAGACCACCGGGTCTCCGAGAGAAAGTCCGTGTTTCATCCTACCAAAAATTATTAAATATGTAATTCTAAGTAGATAGGTCTTCTTTCATTGTGAGTTAAATTAGGTCAAAGTTCACTTGGATGGAGGTTATGCTTCATGCAAAATCATACCCAAGTCTGAAACTTGATTCTTTTCGACATCTGCCTCGTGTTCTGGAGTGATAATTTTAGAATGTTTCCTAATCAATGGATATTCACTTAGAAATTCTAAAGCTTCTTGAAGTGTGAAATAAAAGCAGTTTCATTTTCGAGTTTCAGGATGTCATATCGGAATGACCAAAATACTGATAATGGGCAATGGTGAGCCCATCGATTCCAATATTTATTCATGCTGGAATCCTAACAAAACAGGCGCCATATTGTTGTAAATCAATGTCAACGTGCTCTTCCTAACGTGCACGTGATGCGTCAAGGTACATGGTGGCCCAAATGGGATATCCACCGAATTCCTTGCCTATTTGCTAACTAGATAATTCCAAGGTATGCAGGATATTGTCAGAAGGACTCTCTAGTTCTTGTCGAATAAAAGATATACAAATTTAAGCATTTACTTTCTTATGTTGCTGCCTAGTCCAAAAGGTATTGTTCACGTGACGCATGTTGCATGAGTTTCGACAAAACCATTAATTTAGTGCGCAGGCTAGCGTCATAGTTCGAAAGCATACGCACAAGGAACCGACCATTGCTACACAGCGTACGAAAATGAAATTGTGAACATTGTGAAATTATTTGGTTACACAGGCATTATAGTTCTATTCGCCAAGACGCATTCAACTGGAATGAATTGATAACATAGCACAAAACCCCGTTCGCTTACCGATCCGTGTACGCGATGTCTGTGACCGTAGTAGACTGATTTGTTTTGACCAACTGTTTTGTAAGGACATCATGTCTGACTACTCTTCATGCATAAACAATTCGCAAGTGTCAATTTCTGTAAGATGGACAGAAAAGGCGTTGATAGTCTGAATTATTCAGCCAAATCATATACACAATCGGCTCGTTCCAGTTACCAAATCAGTGTAATACAAGGTCAGTTCAAGGTGAATAGTTTTGAGTACAGGTTAACTGACTGAATATTTTTGACACACCCGATGAAAATTTAGGCACTTCCAGTTAGTCAACCAGTCCGGATGCTGGCAACCATGGAATAACGAGGCCAAAATTCGGCGTTTGTCACTGACTCAAAGGTATCCTGCCAATGACATCTTGTTTTGAGTGAATTTTACCAAAAATAGTTATAAACAGCTTTAACTGCTCCTCACGGATTCGAAAACGAATCCGTGATTTGTTACGAGGTTTAAATGATGGTCTCTAGACAGACACCGCGGATCAGACCAGAAACTCACTATCCGTTGAAAGAAAAGTGAACGAATTCGACTAAACTTGCCTAACTTGACAATCTTTCATTTTTGAAGTTGTCTACGTGATTCCACAGAATATTTTATGCCCGTCAATTAGACACTTATTTTTCATTATTTATCGAAAATTTTCCTGACTTAGTTGATGCCAGCTGTTAGTCTGAAACGAATTCCTTGTTTCTTATTGTCATCTAATTACAAATTGCTCAACAATTGTTCGTTCTGTCTGCGATGCAATCAACAAGGTACGCCCAAGTACAATCGAAGTCAATGTTTCATTCCAAATACATCATGCCTTTCAGTTCGACGCAGTAGATTGCGCGAAAATCGCATACCAAACACACCAGCCACGGAGGCAACATCCGACTGAATTGTCAAAATATGAGTGGAAAAACTAGACATCCGTTTGTTCTTATACAGGCACTCAAAGTGTTCCATTACCACGGACCACCTACCACAATGTTTTGTTCTCCGAAAAAATTCTGGAAGTGTAAAGTCCAAAGAGTAACTTAGTTTCACAACTGCATCATGCTGTTGAGTAGATAACCTTTCACCCTAGCTGCGTTAGCCTACTGCAATTCGAAAGAAGGCACTGAGTTTTCAGCATGTCAATGAAGTGTTTCTCCACAGTGCTTAACTTCAGGAAGAAAGTCATCATTCAGAAACAGAAACGGTACGCCAAATGATCTGCGAATCTGTTCATTGTAGATGACTAAACGTTGCTGAGGGCTTCTGAAAATTTTTCATGTTAGCAGTTTCACACGAGGGTCATTTCCTTGTCAAACATAACGAGTACCACAAGGGTCTAGATTGGTAAACTGAATTCGGGTGCGGTTGCCTTGTCGCATCCCTGGTCATAGCACCCATTTTCGTTGGGCGGTAACCCCATTGGCATCTGTGAGGAGAATATACTGTTTAATTGGGGACTAAGTGCTTCCAACCAGACCGTTTCGTCGAAACCATTCGGAGTGTTGGGACTACGGAGGGTTTCAATGTGAACAAGTTTGCTGATCTCGAAATGTGAAGTGAATCAGTGCTTACTCCTAGCACTCCATTGGTTCATAGTTGTAGTCAAAAATGGCCTTTTTCTTCTGTTCTGCCCTAAATTGCAGTTCGAAAAAGAACAGGTTTCAGTCATTAATGCGATGTTACGTCATGCGGATTGTCCTACACTGGTTTGAATGCCGTTGATTTTCGAGAATGACAACTTTGATGTCCCGAAGCAGACCATATCCTATGAGTCAAATCACTTGGTTAATCCGTAATTCAGGACGAAGCGTTACACGACGCTGAGGATTTATCAGATTACACCCGAGACAAACTCATGGTCTAAAACCAGCCACACAAAGTGCAATATTTTCATGCCTTGGAATACCAGATGCAAATGTTAGTACTTCGACGACTAAGCGGCAGGACTACTGGATGGAGTCAAATAATGACACATATCCGATCCGGACACACAGATATCGCCAAGAGGTTGCCTCGTAATAGACCGGATTATAACAGATCAAGGTCTAGGAATAAATGAAATGAAAAAAAAATCTAAAAATTCAGTTCATTACCCTATGGGCTAAGCATAAATACTGATTTTCAGTTCTTTTTAAAAAAAGAATTGTCCTCGATTCGCTGTTTCACAGCTGACTTATTTTCACTGTTCAGCTATTCTGTCTGCATAATTACCTTGTCAACCGGTTTTTCTGATACATCATATATATGTATATATATATATATATATATATCATAAGGTAGCAAACAAACCACTGGATCATTTTTGGGCGTCTCTTTGACCTGAATTGTCTATTTCATTGGAACACAAAGAGTTATAATAAAATAGGTGGAGCCCGTCTGACGCAGAGGGCTGTCTAGAATCGCGTGAATGTCCTCGACCTTGAACGTGACTGTGTTCGGGTTGGTATTGACAACTGCACCGGACACCCGTTCGAACCATAGGCGATTAGCACCATGCTTTTTCATGATCGTTGCGATATCCAGTCGATATCGGTGAGTCAAGAATTATATTAAAACTGTCCGTTCATTGCAGACAACTTACTCCGAGCATCGGTTTCCATATACAATAATTATAAGTTTGATTTCCTCTGAACAAATATTGATATACTTGAATCTATTTTTAGTTCGATCCATATGTGAGTGTAATTAATCATGTGAATGTAAAAATCAACTTTGATACTTGAGAAAAAACAAACGACCCGGAGACTTAGTGAATTAAATCTAGGGCAGACTAAAATGAATTGCCACGATCAACGACTGTTGCTCTTTTAGAAAGTATCGAATGTTCCAACCTCTGAATTTGTTCATGAGTTTCACATAAATCGGATTGCGAAGCTGCGGGTATTCAGTTGCTGAGCTTATTTTCTTAATCTAAGATGATTCAATTGTGCAAAGCCCAGTTGCTGCTCGATGTTTTTACACTTATATGTTCTTAAGTGATGGCGTTGAAAGACTTGTTAACAGCCAGTCCGAACGACTTTGTCGTTTTGGGATCCGACTCAAAATGGTTATTATGTCGACTTCGAGAACTCCCTGGGTACGCATTCCTGATTATCCTTAGTAGGTCAGAAAGTAGGGCAGTATGCCACTACATCGAACATAATTTTTATCAGCAACTGGGCTGTTCATCTAGCATGATAATTCATACGTTCATTGACTAGTCGAGTTAGATAGAGGCAGAACTTAGTTGAAATGAAATGGCATGTGATGGACTAGCTTATTTCCCCCACTGTTTCGGAACACTGTTCAAATTGTTCAAGGCTGGACGATAGAGTCTCAGTTTCACACAGTCTGGCGCGTGCAAGTCCACTAACTGACTGTACGTTCGCTTGCACTCGGTCCGGCCAAGTGCTTCCTAATAACAACGATGGACTGCGTTGCCGATGTTCATTGTGGAGATTTGTGACTAGACTGAATGAGCAGCAATTCGGAATAATTCTGACATGGTTCGAAAACGAAGTTAGAAATGGTACCGTTGCATTTGTTCTCCCAATTTGTGCTCAATTTGTGTTTCCATGCCCTCTTCATTAATTTTGCTTGGGTTCACCATTGAAGATGGCGATGTTTCATCATCGCAAACTTTCATCGCCTACTAAGTCCAGGAACATCAGTTGACAAATGACGAAAACGCAAGAGCAGTGACTGGCAGTTGCATACAAGCCACTCAATTTCTTCATTCGTTTTTGACGACATTCAAAATCGCGTGGCATTTTGCCTGGCCCATGTTCACGAGGGATAACTTTATATCCCGACTGTACAAGCCGTTGATTTGAATTTCTCCGACTGGTACTATTCGAGATAAGCTTTTGTCAAAATCATTATTCTTTTTTTCAGACCTGGAGCGAATAAACGATTCAAACGAGATCAAATCCGATGGTTGGCGATGGTTGATGCGAGAACTGTGGCACAAATGTATTCCACGGGGTGCAAATAACTCACTAAACCGCCGGAATTCAGAACTGAATTTGTTCCAAGCAGGAGCATTGGACGTATTTGTCATTTTCCGTTGCACAGTCATCACACATAATGAATGTGTTGCACTCGAAAATCTTCAGATCACACGGACTAGTAACCATTAGGTATCTACGTCTTTATTAACTGGCCCGATGGTGCTTGCCAGGGGTCTCCTCATCCGCACACGCACACGCACACACACACACACACACACACACACACAGTGGCTAAAATCACTGCGATCCTAGCTCTGTGCTTTCACAAAAATTTTCCTCTTCTATCCGTATGCACACTTACAATCTAATAGGAACTCTACTGTCCCATATTTAGCACGCATTTTGACAAACCGTGACCGCGCTTTAGCCGATTTTCTGAGCGACCTATCACGATTTGCTCTGATCATTCCTCGATGAACTTCTTTTCATATTTTTACAAGATGATGAGTGTAAATTTTTGCCTATTTTTTCACTTCCACGTTTTTTGACCGAAATGTGATATTATTTTTGTACGCAAAAGTCTAGAATACAAAACAATACTTATAAAAATTATTTCGAAAGGCTCTATCATGAATCGTATCACGCAAATCTTATTGGTGAGCGATGGAAAACAGTAAGTTTTATTTTTCTGTCTCAGATACATGGTGATGTCCAATACAGTCTCCGGTTTCTTCAGTGCCGTTGAAAAGTCGAAGAAATCGTCGCAGAAATGGCTGTCTGGGGCGGATTCGAGCCTACGATATTCATGCCATAACATCAAGATTTCGATTGTTTCATTCTTTTCAAGTACCGCCTAAAATTGTACAGCGCAGTTCAGTTGAAATAATCGAACAAGCTTAGCACCAATTCCCAGTCAATAGATTTCCGCATCCCTGTCCCATCGATATAAAGCTTATAGTCCACATTGTAGTATCAGATCAATAAATCGCGAACATCCAGCCGTGACAAACAGAACTTGTATGCTTTTGGTTCCTGGACGAATATTCCATGGATCATGTACTCCTCACGCGGGACGGAGAAATGCAGGCCCACCTGACCCAGTGATCAACGTGTGAAACGAGCACTAAATTATTGTGTTTATCACGTAAATGAGCAAATAACGAATGATGAAAAGTGATCGGTTGAGTGCAGACTTTGGGTGTATCCTTGCATGCTGTTCCGGGCAAAGTATGCGTACAGAGCTGCTAAAGCTGAAGTGGTATGCATTCCTATATGTACTGACAGTCGCACGTAGATCTCTTCATGTAGTACATAATTTTACAAAAGTATTTCAAGTCATGCCATTCGAAAACAAATCGTCACAGAATTTTTGAAGAAAAGCGATCGTCAAGTAAAAGCATTTCGTCTTTTTTACTAAGTCCTACCGTACAATTTGAATACAATTACGGAATTCGGTTCGATATTCTAATTTGGGTCATTAATTCATCAGTAATCGTTACTAATTGACTGCAGTAGGTGTATTTTTTCAAGCTAATACAACACCTTACAAATCAAGTCAGTCTAAGCAGACTACTGAAGTGTTGCATCAAACTGACGGATTGACCCTTGTTGCGGTTGTGTACTTAACACACATATTATTTGAAAACAATTCAAACCCTGACGTTTGAATGTTCTATTTAGACTGTTTATGTCACTCATTTGTAAGGCGCCACGTTTGTAGCGTGACATGGGTCTGCGAAGTGATTACTTTCCTGGTGCTCCGCTGACCTTGACTTGTGGTTCTTTTTATACCGTCGTACTGGTCGCACTTTGTGAGGTTTGTGCTATTTACACAATCTGATGTTTGTCTAGTTCAGCATGGCAGAAATTTGCGGGTCATTCTTGTTTTGATTTGTGTTGCTCGAATACGTAGAGACAAACAAAATCCTAACCAGGTGAAACTAAGTCGGCGAATTCCGATAAGAGAGGCATACTGAAATGTCTGGGTTGTTGGAACCATGGGTAGAGTACAAAGAACCATGGAATGGGGAACTTATCTTTATGAATGCAAAACGTCAAAGATCCCAAAACAGAACGGGGCCTTCATTGGACAAACTTTCTGGAAGCACGTGAACATATTTTGCATTTAAATAGTACTTCACTTCAACAGGACGTTAGCAATGGAAAATTTAGCACGCAAACTCTTTTCCGAACCCCACAAACAATGTTTACTTTTCTACACTCCGAGATCGAACTACTGCAAAATCCAATCGTCGAACAGTCCGCCAGTTTGATCCCTCATCTAATCAAGTTACAACTTTATCGCCTCCAGGGGGGATAAACAGCTTGGCGATTTGCCGTCCACCGATATCACATTGATAGACATAAATGAAATGCAACGAATATTGCACAAAAATGTATTCACTTCTCCAAATTATGCGGGTGGCAAGCCCAAGCAAACGGTATTGATTTTTTCAATCATTACCCCTGAGGAAAACTTAGTGCAGAAAAAAATTATTTTAACTGATTCGTGAAAAAATTTGTTGTCATAAGAACGAAAACAATCCGATCCTGAACAGCACACGGATCAACAGGCGAGGATCAACTACGTACACGTATCTAGCGACTACTTACGGGCCATGGTTTTGAAAAGTCCCAACGAGATATTAGCGATAAGCGCGTATTTAGGTCTTTCGGGACTGGTTTGGAGAGCCAAATTCGACCAATTCAATGTGCATTTGGTTATTGATAACGTCCTGTGAGAGACAGAGACTTGAGGGAAATGACGTTAGTAATCATGTACACGGAGTTACAGGCATTAACTTTTATCGAATCCGTTCAGCAGTTTCGAACGGGAAAATACCACGCACTAAAATATTTGTACTGTAACGCATTTTACTGTATTGTACAGACTATAGCATGCAAAAAATAATGTACCAAATCAGTCGAAAACATGAGAAAAAAATAAAAAGTCGAACATATCACCCTGCAAACATGCAATAAAAATTCACAGAGGAATGATTTGGGGCACAATATGATAGTTTGCTCAGGAATTCGGCCCAAAACACAATCACGGTTTGTCAAAATGCATGCTAAATATGGGACACTGGAGTTCCTACAGATATCGATTCTAGAGTGTATGGAACGAAAAGTGAATCGTGTTGGAATATGAGAGCGCGACTTTGCCAGATCGCTGTACAGACGATGCTGGGATCTGAAGAAATTTTGTAAGTAAATTTTTCACACGCGGATCAGTGCTGATCAAAATGATTGAAGGATAACTCAGTTAGTGATATGAATGACACACGGATAATAATTGATTTCTAAGCAGACCTTGAAAAATAATAAGAGAACAGTAAAGAAGGATTGGTATACAAATCGGGAGATGCTGCTTTGTTTCACCTTGCAGTGTCGGAACTTCCTGATTTGAAATGACAACGGTCGGAGTTTGTTTGCACAAGTGGAAATGCGAGAAGTTCATTGTAGAATTTTATCGATAATCACCCTTGGATATTTCAGAGAAACAAGCCCGGTAACCGAACATGAGGTGATGAATGACGATTCGGATGGGTAGGTTGACCGAGTGAGAGAGAGAGAGAGAACAGACATTCGAAATATTGAGATGTGTTCAGATTTAAACCAACTCGTGCGGATAAATCGTAAACAGAAGATAGGTTGTTTGCCGTCCATTCATGTGCACTGGGTTCGATTAGTAAAATGATCATATATCCATGCTAATAAAGGCCTGGGACAAGCAAATGTTTGCAGTTTGTGAAGTAGAAGAGACCGTGGGACCGAATCAAATGCCGACGAATAGTATAGAAAGGTGCAATGCACAGATTCCATTGATGAATTTAGAGTCTTTGAAATGTGGTGAATGAGGGAGGTGACAGCGTCCAATGTGGACCTGTTAGAATTTTAGGCAAACTGACCGGGGTCGTCCGGAGGATACATAGAAGAACACAGGCGCTTAAGCATCGCACGCTCCGACAGTTTAAGACCAGAAGACGTTAAGGCGATGGGGTGAAAGCGTTTTACTAAAGCAGTAGAACTATTAGATTTAGGGATGGAAATAATAGTGACGGGTCTCCAGCAGTCAGAGACAGAAGACGAGCTTAATAATGAGTTAATCAGAAAAGTGGATGCATCCGTCAGAGCCACAGTATCACGCCTTAAAAGAGCTGAGGACAGACTGTCAGGACCAACCACGTGATAATTTTAGTAGTGCGCAGAAGGTTGACTTCCTCTTCCCTGGGATAATTTGTAACTGTCATATGATCACCCTGTCCAAGTATGACCTAGGTATAAATGGAATAATGGATGAAAGCATGATTGGTGCTGTCGAAATCCGCAGAACACTTCGCATGTTGAATACGTTGGCACAGGAATCGGTTGTTGTTATCAGTGAGGAGTTGGCTGGCGAACGTCGTGTCGATGAGTGTAATTTAAGGTGTGATTGGGTAGGAAATATATCGCACGCTTGAGCTTTTACGGGATTTGTAGAAGTGCACCTGGCGTTGTCTCAGAAGTTTCAGATCCTGAGTGGAGATACGGCTATTTGAGACGAATAGTGTTTCTATGGGGCAGTTGATCACACTGGCCATTTCCGTGAAAAGTCTGACAGTCTTTGAACAGGGTTTCGCTGTTTCATGCATCATCCGAATGCAGATGAACGCTTTGCGCTGATTATTTGGTGGTCTAGCTTTTTTACGGTGACGATATGTGCCCCAGGGGTGTTGCGAGGCAACCTAAATATCATGCGTAATCAAACCGCGGAATTAGAACGAACATTTGTCACATCAACTTATGTGCTCGGCCAAAGGGTTGAGAAAGAAAAACTACCTTTCGCGAAAATTGCCCTTCGTGCATAAAAAGTTGAATCGAAAGCGTTAAGTGTTGATGAAACGATTGGAAGAATCGAAACCATCGAGTGAGTTTCCGCAGAACCCTGATCGATTTGTTCTCAAGTTTTCAGACTTTAAGCTAAACAAGACATTGTTAGAATTTTTATCCCTGGGGCCCAAATTTTGTTGCCCAAACAGCCAGAGTGCATAAGTTGACTTAGATTTTGGATTTGAGAGTCTTTTCTCCCAATTGTCGGGTTTATGCCTGTCATCAGAGATAGAAATGCAAGTGTTTAAATCAACATCGGTATCATGGTGCTAGACATACAACGAGTAGGTTATTAAACCCAGAATATAAGAGACGGTTAAGGCAACTGCAGAAAAATGCAGAAATCATGTTATCAAGACCAGATAATGGTGCAGGCATAGTTCTCCTTAACAAGTCAGGCTATGTAACGAAAATGGAAGCCATTCTGAATGACAAATCAAAATTTGCAAAAATGATTAAAGAAAATGAAAAAACTCATCAGACTGAAAAATCGTCGTTCATCATTCTAAGAAGGTTGAGACAAAACGATACCATAGATTCCGCCGCATTCTAACAGATTCGGCCTACAGGAACCAGTATTCCAAAAGTGTACCGCTTACCCGAAATTCATTAAAATGGAGTTCCTTTGAGACCTATTCTCGACATGCGCAGTTCGCTGTATCACGCTCTGGCAATATGGCTGGCTAGGTTACTGGAACCTATTAGACAGAAGGTAACAAGATATAGCCTCAAAGACACATTTTAGCTTATCGACTCAGTGAAAGATTTAAACATGAAAGGAGGAAGAATGTTTTCTTTAGACGTCACCCCCTTTTTTACCAATGTTTCGATCACGGAGACAATCGAATACCTCCGTGGCTACATCGAGAACTATGGCTTAGTGACAAGTATTCCGATAGCAGACTTGAAACAACTATTGTTCTTTTGTACCTACAACGTCCAATTTAAATTCAATAATCAAATTTACCGTCAAAAGGACGACGTAGCGATGGGATCCCCACTCGGTCCGCTACTAGCTGACATTTTCATGGCAAAGCTGGAACGTGGACCACTCGAGTCGTCAATACAATCGCTCTATTTATACAAGCGTTATGTGGATGACATCTTCTGTGTACTCAACCCCTCGACGAAAACTAAACAACTGTTGAATGTGTTCAACTCGGCTCAAGCAAATGTGAAATTCACAAGAGAGATGGAACTGAACAATGAAATAGCTTTCTTAGATGTACGACTAAGTGGTCGAGAAGACGGCTCAATTCGGCGATCAGTACACAGGAAAGCCACATGGAATGGGCAATACATCAACTTCCACAGCTTTGTACCTCTTAATGTGAAGAGGAACTTAATTAGATGGCTGATTGCCAGGACGAAAAGAATATGTACAGAAGATACTCTTGAAGCTGAACTGCAGAAGATAAGAAGAGTATTCACCGGAAATGGTTTCCCGATTAGATTATTCGATAGGATATTGGAGACAGAAAACGAAGTTCCTATGACAGCGACGGTAGAGGGAAAGCCAGTACACATATCTCTGCCATTCAAAGGTGACACGCTAGCAGAGATAGCACGATGAAGACTGACTAGCGCTCTCACTAAGACGTTTTACACACCCAAGCTCCGAATCTCGTTCAGTTCCTGCCGCGTAGCGTCATTACGGCTGAAAGGCAAAGTTCCTGATTTTGCAGCCTCGTTCTGTGCTTATTCATTCAAATGTTCCTGTGGGACAATGTACGTCGGCCACACGACCAGGCGCTTGTGGGCACCACCCTGCATTGTTGAGCATTGGAACAATTAGGTCACATAATAGTGCAGGCGCTTTAAATTTAACACAGGCTAACCACACCGTGAATGTCACGCAAACTTTCCGCAACCTGAATGAGGTCAGAGGTCAACAATTCAGATTGGCGAAGTGTCACAATCTGATATGTGCGGACGCTGTCGCGATCCGTCTTCACGACCCTCCACTGTGATGTTAAAAACAATTTGCGGTTGCCCGTCAACTCCCCTGGCCCACGCTCCGTCCCAACGCAAACACTAGACCACAAAACAATTAAAACAACACGTTTATCGATGTTGTGTTATAGCATGCAACACAAAATCCCAAAGGACACAGGTGTGTTCATTCTACATCAAGGAACTCGTGTTCTGAGCCCGGATATTGCTTTGAATTCACACTGTGTCGCATTGGACAGCTTCAGCCTCCATAGACATAGTTTTCCGTATATATCGACTGGACGGCCCGATATGAACACTTCGGCGCATTCAAGGCATCTCACTTCAGTGGTCGCCACAGTGATCCCTCTACCGCTTTCCAAATAATTAACGGGATGTAGTGGCCTTTCTTTACGAATCCATCTGGAAGAACGAAGCGTGTAAGGCCCACAGCGTTTCGGGGCAAATGTGCTCAGAGGAAGTTTCTAAGTAAATTAACACGGGACTCAAAAGAGAAACAAGCAGATGCGAGTGAACAGCAGCAACAAAGGAGAATAACGTTGCGGTAGGAAAAGTTAAGCAGATGAACTCGAAGTTGATTTGTTTGCCCGGAGGAATGGAAAGATGACCTACAGTGTAGCTTGGATCTTAACAGAACCAGACAATCATCATTAATTGAAATTAGAGCATGCAAATTCAGGGAGAACAAATCGAGGTGGATGGTAATAATTCTATCTAAAATGGAATCGCCTCTAGTGGGATAAACGCACAGGTCAGTCAAATCAAACGCAGTCAGTGATAGGGTGAACGCATGATTGAAATCACCCCAAAGTAATATGCAAACTATGCTCAAAAAGGGCAATAGTAAATTCTAGAAAAGAGTCGAAAATAGATGTGATATCGTGTTGCAAGCTCGAAGTGGTAATATATAGGTTCGTTATGATTTTGTTGATATGGTGAGAAAAAACCCTAAGATAATATGTCCTGTCATGAGACAGTCAATTCGTGTTAGGCGATTACGTATAAATGGACTTCGGACTTGCCAGATCAGAAGGAGTGTTCATGTATGTGCCACGCAATCTCCAGTCATATCCTTTTTGCGAAATTTCGTCCTGTCTATGGAGGCTGAAACTGTCCATCGACACGAGTGAAAATCAGCAATAATCGGGCTCAGACACGAGGTCTTCGATGTAGATGAACACACGTGGAACATGGATCGGTGATTGAACTGCAAAGGACAGATCGCAAATTTTCGAAAAACGGAGAACCGATGTTGGTACGAAACGATGTTCGAATGGAGATCTTGACCGAGAAGGGTGCATTTCGGAGATGTTTTCTCAGTCAGCACGATTGCCTGTTTTTAGATGGATAAAAAAGATCTTTGATGTGCAGCAATGCGTGATCCCAGTCCAGATAAGAAATCAATTGGTATTTATCTTCCCACAATTTCAGCTGTACGAAAAACGAAAATTTCGAGCGCATATTAATTGAAAAACACCAAAATCATGTTTCAAGTGGTCTATGATGGGGTGTGTACTTGAAGAGACGAACAGCGGAAAGCGGTCATTGCCCAATTAGAAAGGATCAAGGGCAGAAGCAATCTGATCTAATTGAGTAGAAGAATAATATTCGGGAAGAATCGGATTGTAGGTCACCGGTCGCTATCTGGAAGTTAGTCAGTGGCAAACGCGTGTTGTCAAATCACTAAAAATCTGGTTCAACAACGAACACCGAAGATAAAGTTTCCGAACAACAAACCTATTCTCTCCACGTCATCCTATTCCGATTTCACTAAGATCTTGGAGAAGAGGAGTGAATTTTTTACAAAGAGAGCATATCTAAACATTAACTTTCATACCCATTGCAATAAATTCTGATAACGCATCGCCAGTTACTCCTTAAATCTTGCAAGGTGATTTCCACGTGACCCATAATGGGACCATTAGGTCACCTGATGTGGCCTGATAATCTGGAATAGAAATGAGCTCATGCCGTATAGGTGTGTCGGAAAATAGTTTCCCCATTTCGGATCTAGGGCTATTAAACTGTTCTTCATATATTGCAAAAGATCACCAAATGTTGCCCAATGAACAGGTTAAGAAAATGTAATCATTTTCCCAATGTATTCTGAACGGAAATCAACAATTTAAGTCATTTCTTCATTAGCGTGACAAGTGAGCCATTTGTCTGGTGGAAATTCTACGAAAGGATCCGTAAATCATCAGGGGCTAGTGGTAGTAGTAGTAGTAGTAGTAGTAGTAGTAGTAGTAGTAGTAGTAGTAGTAGTGCACTAGATCCCTGTCCAAATTGGTTTTCTTTTCTCTTGCAAACGGCTACAGTGAAATGGGACCACAAAGAATGAGGCAGCCTCATTTCGTCCAGTTGTGTCTCATATCTGCATAATGAATATCAACCAAAATGGTCAGTCTTTTCGTTCGTGTGGTTTACTGTAGCTCAGCACAGTACGATTGTTCCAAAGAACAAGTTCCGGGAAATCAACATTTATACTGCTTTTTACCACGCGGTATATATAATATATATTTATATATATAGATATATATATGCGTTCCGGCAATAAGTGGTTTGCTCGTTCAAACCAACAAACCAGTGAATATGAATTGATTCAGTCGGGTATTTCTTTTTTTTATAAGTACTGATTACAAACAACTGGACATCAGTAAATGAAAAACTGCTGAGAACCAAAAGAAAATCAAAATCTTCAGCTCTGTGTGGAACCAATCGACCGAAAAAACAGGTATCTATTTTTGACTTACACTCGCATGATCACAGGAAGTAACTGGAGTCACTAAATCCCAAGCTCAACTCTATCCCATGTGAAGCCTCGGTCTGCAAATGAAACAGAAAGATAGGTGAGCAAATGTTTCCAGTTTCAAACCTAACCAAGTTTAAATGAAAACTCCGTTATCTGTCGGTCTCAAATTTTACTGTTTACATTGTAAATTAAATCAGTCTGATTTTGAAATACTTTTTGAGGATTTTGTTATACGAATGCTTGACTGAGAGAAAATTTAGGACGTTGCGAATCTCAACAGCTTTCCAGCTTCGTTCTCGAACTCCTCCGACAACAAGATATCTAAGCCACTTGTCAAATAATTCCAGAATTATGGCAAAACTAGTTAGAAATGTCATCCAACCAAATTTTCCAGTTTTCTTCCTCATGGACCTGATACGTGAATCTTATTTTAAGGATACATTTGTGCGTACGCACTGTAAAGTGCACTTATTGCCCATGCATTGCACCACAACCTACGAGCAGATGTACTGTTGGAAATTCTTGCACAAATAAGGCATACTCTCGCCAAATCCCGAATATTTTTTACTCATATCTAAACAATTTTGACACATGGCGAGAAATGGCGCGGCTGCGACCAACGAAGTAGAATGTCACCAGACCAAAAGAACTATCCGGTATAGTTGTACCGGACGGAGCCGAATACGTTGTCAAGTTGTTACGACTCTGGTATAATTATTCGTTAAACGTTTAGGCCAAATCATAAAATATTCAGGCAGAAGTGGCAGAAAATAAAATTTACACTTGGCAATAAAAAACCGTGGTTAATTAAAACTTAACCATTTTGAAAGAATGACATCCGTAATTTGGATTACGTCTCGTCAATTGGGATTTTTCAAATTGCACAATTTTGGGCTACTTCGCCTCATGATCTCATTGTCATGCTTCCAATTAACTATTCGTATGTCTACACCTTTTTCTCGGGCTTGTCTCCGTCCGTCGGGATTAACCACCAACTGGTGGTATCGATGTGTGCATTCTCGTTTACGTTGACGCGACCGGTTAATCAGCACCCAAGAAGACTTTTACCAAGGCTATCGGATGACATTGTCAAGATTTCAACTTCTGGAACATTTAGGTTTCAGATTTGATAGGGCAATCGCTTGATCACAACATCAGAACAACTCAAGTCATCGAGATCATCGTGTTAAATAGGTGCGGTTTTTGATGTTTCCTACTTAACAGCAACTGCAAGAACACTTACATTCATAACAACGACGGTTATCTTCACCAACATCCCCTTTTACTATGTCTGGTAATAGTTATTAGTCTTCTAGGTTTTCAGTACACTCTTCATCGTCTTTTGTAGTCGTGTAAAGCATAAACAGTCTGTCAGTACGAGACATTGACTGGTTATATCTGAGGGTGTAATGTGGCACTTTGGCGCAGATTGTGATGATTGTAGGTGCCAACATATTTGTATGTGACTGCCCTGCTCCTCCTGTACGGAGGGAGATTGCAGTCTGCTGATTTTATAATGACCGTACCTGAAAATTCGGGACGGACAACCGAGGTTTTATTTTTAACAAGAAGAAGAAATATTACCACTTAATCCCTCACTATTTAATATTTCCTAACTGACTACGAACCATTTGTTTTAAGTTAACACTTCGCGGTCTTGGATTCATCCAGCTTGGAAATCCCAAGTAAATTATACTTTTTCACATTATTTTTTAATCAAATCAACAGCATTTGGAATAAAGCCAAGATTAATCCGAATTGTCGCTCAAATGGCTTTTTGAAATCTCGTCTCCGTAGTCCTGAAATGTGTAATAAGTTTTTATGCATCGCTCTAAAATTTGTTCATACCCAATCCCGACTATTTTCGACTTAAATGTGCATAATTTTGATGTAATGCTGAGGTGTCACCAGACAAAGTATGGTAATCTAGCAGTTGCTAATGCAGGATGAAGTAATACGAACCCATTTTCATTTACTTTTGTTCAATGAATGACACGGAAACAGTAGTCGGTTCGAAATGTACCGGAAGTTTTAAGCGTCTTATAAAATGCTTTGTGTAATCCTAATATTTAAATGTAGCAATAGTGGCACTTGACGATTCGCTCTCGTCCGGTCCGCTACCACAGATGACCCTTGTGATTCTCTACCACTCCAAATTTCCGGATCTTGTTTGCCGGTTCTCTCCCTCGCCAACTTTCGGGGTCGTACACCCTAGTGGCTATGAAGCATACTGTTTTCAACCCATTCACGAATCAAGAATGTGATATAAAAGATGATGGGATCGAAAATGTCGGCTAATTGTCGTCGTCTTGGTTACCGTGAATCACCGTTGTCAAGACTGGTTCCATAACCGGATGCAATCTGAATAACACCCTGTTTGTTTTGGTCTATGATCCCAGTTACATTTGCTGGTAAAATCAACATTTCCGTCCACAACATTTTATTGGTCAGGTAGTGATTACAGATTAGACTTGAATCTGTTGATAAAAAGCCAACTTCCAAGTTGGAAGAAGGGAGCAGGGAAATAGACAAGAATCAGAGGAATTCCGACAACGTATAAACCTCATTCATTCGAATGTCAATCGGATCAGACGTGTGACCGGTCTGCGGTGAATATAGATCAAGTTTACTAGAACTATCGGCTATCGAACAGTGACAAAGTTAACTAAACTGTCCGTGAAAATGCTCATTATTCCCCCTTTCTATTACCTCTCTCTTTCATGTATCTGTTCTGATATCCGAAGTATTTTCGGCTGAGACAATGCATCGATTCTTTTTATTATCTCTCGTTCAGCTATTTTTTCCTAATCCCTGGTTTGCCTTCTGTTCTCGTCTCCACGAGACGGACAGTGACTGGGCGTGAATGAATGGTCTGTTCATTTGGGCACGGGGACAAAATTTAGACATGTTCCGATAAGTCACTCGGAATTCACAATTTTCCCGGAACAGGTCGATAGTGACTTTTGGGGCGTGTTTATGCCGTGCACGATATTTCCTCCCCCAAAGCAAGTAGGAACTGGCCAGCTCAGTTTGCTGTTCACGGCTCGAGGTGCTTTTTCTTCGGTTTCGTGAATCTTTGAAGAAACGTGCTTCGACTGTTGACGAGTTTGCATTACAAGTGTTGATCACATTGGTTCAGCTGGCGCGAATTTCACATCAGCGTTAGCCATACGACAATCGAGGTTTGGCCGAACTCGGAACATATGACCGTAGTGTGCGCAAATAACGCCACACAGTTTTCATTATTTTTTCTGTGCGATGGGACATTTCCACCCAAATGGACATCCCCTTGTGGGTGTGCACGCACGCGCTTGATTACCGTGCCGGGCTTCTTCTACTTACCTCATTTCCGAATAATTCTGAGGTTTGCCTCTTTTCACTGCTAACAAACATGACACGAAGGTAAATGTTTATTCCTGACTCTGATTTCTTCAGAAATTTCGCACGACCCACCTATTGGACTATTTTAGGCTTATTTTGAGAAAATGTAAGAACGAATTTAGAAAGGCTTGAGCAATTTTAAACGAGGTCTCTCGAATATACCACATTCCAAGATATTTCGGGTTGTCTTATGCTATTTACAATCCTTGGATTAGGGTAACACAATGCGATTGGAATTGTTTGCAAAGAGCCGAAGTTTGGATTACGATTTATTTTAACAATTTACTGAAAAGGAATGCGCACGGTAATCGAAACGCTCGCCTGTTGCAAGCTTTCCCAATGACGTTGGGTTCCCATATTTCAAACGTATTGGAACCAAAACCCTTTCACCGATTTAGCTGTTTAGCGACCCGTAATGTGATAACCAACCTTCCAGATGGGGAGTCAAGCCCTTTTTCCTTGGCTCTACTTATCATGTTCCATATCTCGTTCATGTAGCCAAGCCATACTCATGGAAGCGTGTTGGAATAAGCGGATCGACCGGTGATGACCAGGCGGATAAGGTCGTGACATCTGAACGTGAAGTTCGCCGGTTCGAGTCCTCCCATTGCCGGTCAACTTCCGCACTTGGCAACCCTCGGTTGGCAGCAGCCCCTTTCCTGTAAATTAACGTGCACTTTCATTTCATTAATGAAGGAGGTAAATGATAAAAGAAAATGATATTCACTTAGGTCACTACTTAGATGAAGTGCGTCAGACGCGTGCTAAACGGAGTGTGGAGTCCTATCTCCAAACATTTAAGATACGTCCTAAATACAATGCGTCAGGTACGCCGGTCGATCTTTGTTACGGAACTCATCTAACTCGTAACTGAAAAGACCGAATAACCGAATATATTCCACTATAACAACAATGGCCTGGCAACTAATGGAAGATAAGGTAGTGTCGAGCAAAACAAATCATTTGATTTTTGTACGACAAAATAAGCCACAATAAAAACACTTCACCTATAACAATAGCAACAACAACAGAAATGTGGAACTGATTAAAAATACGAAAAGTATTCGACACCGGCGTGATTCAAACCCGTGCGTTTGCACTACATCCTCTCTACCAATCCGAAGGGTGTTCGACAAGCAATTGTCACCAGCTCACTTGGCATTTGGCACTTACCACAATGCAATCCTAGGTTTTCTTTCCATACCAGCAAAATCATAACGAACCTATATGTTACCGCTTTGAGGTCTCAACACAATATCACAGATCTTGTTCTTTGGAACTATCGTACTGTGCTGAGCTACAGTAAACCACACGAACGAAAAGACTGACCATTTTGGTTGATATTCATTATGCAGATATGAGACACAACTGGACGAAATGAGGCTGCCTCACTCTTTGTGGTCCCATTTCACTGTAGCCGTTTGCAAGAGAGAAGAAAACCAATTTGGACAGGGAACTAGTGCACTACTACTACTACTACTGCTACTGCTGCTACTACTACTACTACTACTACTACTACTACTGCTACTGCTACTGCTACTACCACTACTACTACCACTAGCCCCTGATGATTTACGGATCCTTTCGTAGAATTTCCACCAGACAAATGGCTCACTTGTCACGCTAATGAAGAAATGACTTAAATTGTTGATTTCCGTTCAGAATACATTGGGAAAATGATTACATTTTCTTAACCTGTTCATTGGGCAACATTTGGTGATCTTTTGCAATATATGAAGAACAGTTTAATAGCCCTAGATCCGAAATGGGGAAACTATTTTCCGACACACCTATACGGCATGAGCTCATTTCTATTCCAGATTATCAGGCCACATCAGGTGACCTAATGGTCCCATTATGGGTCACGTGGAAATCACCTTGCAAGATTTAAGGAGTAACTGGCGATGCGTTATCAGAATTTATTGCAATGGGTATGAAAGTTAATGTTTAGATATGCTCTCTTTGTAAAAAATTCACTCCTCTTCTCCAAGATCTTAGTGAAATCGGAATAGGATGACGTGGAGAGAATAGGTTTGTTGTTCGGAAACTTTATCTTCGGTGTTCGTTGTTGAACCAGATTTTTAGTGATTTGACAACACGCGTTTGCCACTGACTAACTTCCAGATAGCGACCGGTGACCTACAATCCGATTCTTCCCGAATATTATTCTTCTACTCAATTAGATCAGATTGCTTCTGCCCTTGATCCTTTCTAATTGGGCAATGACCGCTTTCCGCTGTTCGTCTCTTCAAGTACACACCCCATCATAGACCACTTGAAACATGATTTTGGTGTTTTTCAATTAATATGCGCTCGAAATTTTCGTTTTTCGTACAGCTGAAATTGTGGGAAGATAAATACCATTGTTTCTTTACATGGACTGGGATCACGCATTGCTGCACATCAAAGATCTTTTTATCCATCTAAAACAGGCACTCGTGCTGACTGAAAAACATCTCCGAAATGCACCCTTCCGGTCAAGATCTCCATTCGAACATCGTTTCGTACCAACATCGGTTCTCCGTTTTCGAAAATTTCGGATCTGTCCTTTGCAGTTCAATCACCGATCCATGTTCCCACGTGTGTCATCTACATCGAAGACTCGTGTCTGAGCCCGGATATTGCTGATTCACTCGTGTCGATGGACAGCTTCAGCCTCCATAGACAGGACGAAATTTCGAAAAAGGATATGACTGGAGATGGCGTGGCTACATACATGAACTCCTTCTGATCTGGCAAGTCCGAAGTCATTTATACGTAATCGCTAAACGGAATTGACTGTCTCATGACAGAATATTATCTTAGGTTTTCTCACCATATCA
>LUCM01003928.1:202867-222172 GCA_008360955.1 Fasciolopsis buskii
TTTCTTAGATGTAACGACAATGATCAAGAAGACGGCTCAATGGCGCGATCAAGTACACAGGAAAGCCACATGGAATGGGCAATACATGCAACTTCCCACAAGCTTGTACTCTAATGTGAATGAGGAACTTAATTAATCGGTCGGATTGGTCTAGACGAAAAGAGATAGTAACTGAAGATACTCTTGAAGCTGAACTGCAGCAGATAAGAAGAGATTCACTGGGAATGGTTTCCCGATTAGATTATTCCGATAGGAAATGGACAGAAAACGAAGTGTCTTATTGAACAGCGACGGTAAGGGAAAGCCATTAGACATACTCTGCATTACAAGAAAATATAGTGAACACGTTCAAGCAGAGATATAGACGGATTAAGATGACTAGCGCTCTCAACTAACTGTTTTACACTCGCAATGCCTTCCGAATTGACTCGTCAGTTCCTGCCGCTAGCGTCATTACGGCGAAGGCAAAGTCTGATTTTGCAGCCTCTTCTGTCTTATTCATTTCAAAGTCCTGTGGGACAATACGTCGGCACACGAACAGGCGCTTGTGGGCACCGTGGAAGCTTGCTATAAAGTTGAGCATTTGAGGAACAATTAGGTCCACAATAGGGCAGGGCGCTTTAAATTTAAAACAGGCTAAACCCACAGCACATGTGAATGTCAACCCAAACACTTTCCCGGGGGGCACTGAATATGAGTCAGAATCGTCAACATTCAGATTGGGCAAGTGTCACAATCTGATATGTGCGGACGCTGTTCGCGATCCGTCTATCACACCCTCTCGACTGTGAAGTTAAAAACAATTTGCGTGCCCGTCAACTCCCCTGGCCCAATCCGCTCAGTCTCCAACGCAACACTAGACACAAAACAATTAAAAACAACACGTTTATCGATGTTGTGTTATAGCATGCAACACAAAATCCCAAAGGACACAGGTGTGTTCATTCTACATCAAGGAACTCGTGTTCTGAGCCCGGATATTGCTTTGAATTCACACTGTGTCGCATTGGACAGCTTCAGCCTCCATAGACATAGTTTTCCGTATATATCGACTGGACGGCCCGATATGAACACTTCGGCGCATTCAAGGCATCTCACTTCAGTGGTCGCCACAGTGATCCCTCTACCGCTTTCCAAATAATTAACGGGATGTAGTGGCCTTTCTTTACGAATCCATCTGGAAGAACGAAGCGTGTAAGGCCCACAGCGTTTCGGGGCAAATGTGCTCAGAGGGAAGTTTCTTAATTAAAATTAACACGGGACTCAATAAGAGGAAACAAGCAGAATCGATGAACATTACAGCACAAACGGACGAATAACGTTGCGTGTAGGAAAAGTTAACAGATACTCGGAGTTGATTTGTTTGCCCGGAGGAATGGAAAGATGACCTACAGTGTAGCTTGGATCTTAACAGAACCAGACAAACCATCATTGAATTAAAATAGAGCATGCAAATTCAGGGAGAACAAATCGAGGTGGATGGTAATAATTCTATCTAAAATGGAATCGCCTCTAGTGGGATAAGCCGGTCAGTCCAAATCAACGCGAGTCAGTGATGGTGAACGCATGATTGAAATCAACCAAAGTAAATATGCATAACTATGATCAAAGAAGGGCAATAGTAAATCTAGGAAAAGCAAGTCAAATAGATGTGATATCGTGTTGACAAGCTCGAAGTGAGGTATGATATACGGTTTCGTTAGTATTGTTGCGAAATAAACGTTGAAATTCTTCACCGGGACCCATCGATTATTATCCGTGTGTCATTCATATCACTAACTGAGTTATCCTTCAATCATTTTGATCAGCACTGATCCGCGTGTGAAAAATTTACTCACAAAATTTCTTCAGATCCCAGCATCGTCTGTACAGCGATCTGGCAAAGTCGCGCTCTCATATTCCAACACGATTCACTTTTCGTTCCATACACTCTAGAATCGATATCTGTAGGAACTCCAGTGTCCCATATTTAGCATGCATTTTGACAAACCGTGATTGTGTTTTGGGCCGATTTCCTGAGCAAACTACCATAATGTGCCCAAATCAATCTGTGATTATTATTTTTTGTACGTAAGATTAAATGCAATACAGTACAATTCAACCAACGGTAGAAACACGTTGACCGAGTGTACGCAGTCGCATGGGTTTGACTCTCCTTGAACTGTTATTGGGCACTGTACGCATTCACTTTGGGTTCATCCCGAAAAGGAAACATTTTAATCAACACATAATTAGTTGTCAAAATTGTGTAGTAGGCACGAAGAACTCAGTCAATCCCCTTTGTTACACACTGAGTTCAAACACCGCGAGGATACCCGTTGAATAATTGTCTGTATCTCAAACCAGAGCTTATCGAATCTGACTCATTCTGACGCATTGTTTTCTTTTCTCGACGACTATAACATAAGATTGAAGAAAGCGGATGAAATGTCTGCAAACACGAGTGTTTCGTTCTCTTTCTATTCTCGTAATCGGTAGAGGTAGAGCAGAATACAGTCAGCCAGTTAGGCAGCATGGGAGGGAGCCAGTGGCGGAGTCGACCAAAGGAAATCCCAGACTCTGGTTGGCAAGCTAAACCAAACACTGCAACATTATCGTCTCCAAATTTATGATTCAATGATCATGTCAATGTGACTAAGTCCCTTCTTATTTTGACTCAATTATGTTGATCAAGATGTTCATGAATCAATCAATCAATCAATCAACTGGCCAATCAATCTACCTATCTGTCTACTAAGTAATCAAGTGATCAATCATTTTGTCAACAGAACAAGTATGATGTGATACCTATATTGGTTTTAACTTGGTCTCGCTGTCGATGCTGTGCAGACTTCAGATTTGAAAGCGAAGAGAACTAATTTTGAATGATATAATGTTAATAACGCAGCGTTGTTGGTAGATGTAATGCGCCAGCGTTTCGACTACCGTGGGTAGTCTTTCTCAAGACAAGTTTTACAATCAATTAAAAGCCAATACATGGCGCATCGATTTTTCGATATACTCCTTACATCATTTGGTCCTGATATTTACAAACGAAGAGAGAACTAATTCACGGTAACTTTCCACCTCTTTTGAACAGGATACCCAAATACCCAAGGAGGAACGAAGAAGAATAAAATTTACCTATTGTAAAGATTGTGGAAGTTCGATCGTCATACTCATCATCCTAATTCGAGGTCAGCAAAACTGAGACGAAATCCCTTTTTTTTTGTTTCAGTCGACCAACTGATCAAAAGAACCGCCTGACGAGGTCAGTTATTATCGATCGACCGAGTTGGCCAGCAAAATGATCTATCACCGAGCTTTGATCACTGGAAACCAGTATGAGCAATTCGATTTTGAATAATAAAGGAATGTTTTTGTCTGCTAGGCTTGGCTTTCCTCATTAGAATTAGTGAGAAATGGAGACAGTAGCCGCGACGTAGAATCAACTGAAGATATGCGGCCAATGCAGAGTAGACGTTTTCTTTCCATTTTTCCCGTTATAAGACATCCATTTCCTTTGATCTCTTGGTAATAGGTATGACTGTTCATTTTGAAAACTGAGTCAACTATACTGCTTCTGGACCATATGGGCGTAATGCTCGATACTTCATTCTAAGGGTCCCATTTCGGAGGTAAAACTAAACCAGTCCTCTGTTATCGAATGAAGTGGTCCAATGATATCTAGTTTATTATTTACGACGGCCACGAGTAAAATGAATCCTGGTTAATGGCGTCCCTGTATCAGTCATTTTTCATTTCATGAAATGTACATCAAACGAAAAAGTTCGTACCCAATTCCATGAAGCTTTCACTTTATCTCCATTTACTTAGGAATTACACCAATCCTTCCCGGTATTACTACGCTAATCCTTTGATATTTCTGAAGTTTTCTTTATTTCGTAATTATTGATCCATCTTTTCTTGCGATTGCTTTGCCTCCCAGGTAAGTAGTGCAATCACTTCGGAATGCCACGGTTCCTAATGTGCTGAGACTGAACTTTGTCACGTGAGGCCACGTCTGATCAAGACTGCGTACACGTGTCAGATAGGATATAGAGTGGAAGCATCGCGAATAAGCGTCGACTGACAATATGTTCTGGTTTCGTCTGGACGGGCAAGCTTTCAATATATGCCAATATTCTCCAACGGAATTATCGTCTCATTCGTTGTCAGTTTGACTCTTGCGAGTAGACAGCCAAAGAAGCAGCATTGATTTCCATTCGCCTCAGGTAGGTTAGTTGTAAAAAATTTTGAACTCGCGCGATCACTGAAATAAAATCTGAAAACGGTTCGCTTAAGTCAAATAAAAGTCGACGTACTACGAAAAGGTGCAGGATAAGAAAATTTCTCCCTGATTCTCGTTAGGTGCAGTGTAGCAGCTGCTCACGTAACTATCATCTACTCTTTTGATCTAACCTCGATTGATCGAGTTCTGCCGTCGAGTTTTTCATTGGATTTCGCGGTTTCTTACCCAGCGTATATACAAACCACGTCATACTAACAACCGGGTAGAATATAAGCGGCAAACGTCATTCCCATTCTTTGGATAGAATCAACCACATAATTCTTAAAGCCTTGATGTACTGTCGTATGGAGTGGGTGCCTACTTCCCCAACCGAAGTAACGTTTATCTGGAATGTATTTCTATTGCGTACAGTCTTCTCTGGAAGACAGACGATCATTAAAGAGGATCACGTAGCGTTAGTGAATTTCGCAAGCTAGTAAGACAATTGGTGTATCTCACAACGTTCTCAATTGCTTCAGTTCAGAACTTTTGAAATCTGGTGTCAATGGAAATGCACTGTTTTGTTTGCCAAAGGTAAAATGCAGAAGGATTGCTCATTTCTGTCTCGCACGAGAAAATGGAGGAATGAACACCAAAAGTTTGCCGTCCAGTTCCACCACTAAGAACCGTTCATGCATTGTTTTTCAACAAACGAGATTTGATTTTTCACCTCTATCTAGCGTTTGTGTAGGTTCACGTAAATCGGTCAGTTTCTCTCAGTATCACACAATCATTCTATTTCGGATGACAGCATTTTCCGACGTCATGCAGTACGTGGTATGTGGAAGAAAAAGTGCCCAGAAAATTTGTCCCTTCGATTTTCCAAATTATAAACATTGGAGGAATGACGTTGTGTCGCGTGGCTAGTTGGAGGGAAACCATCGAACCTCCGTTCACAAAATCACTTACTTTCCTACCCGGGGTCTGTGTGATATACCGGAAAAAAATACATTAGAATCGAGATTCCACCGCGGACTTGTAGCAGATCCGAAAGCACATATGTTGGTCCATTATTTAGCCGATCGCACACGAAGTTTTTGCAACTAAAAGCAGAAAGCAACGCCGAAACGGGCAGCTCAGTAGTTGAAACCCAAACCCAAATTTAACCTGTTCACGTCAATCAAAATTCACAGACAGGCTGAGAGGAATATCAGTTTGTCGATACGCGGTTCGCTATCACATTTTCCAATCTTACATCGGGCAATCTTTTATCTTTGACTTCCGTTATTAATGAAGCAACAATGTACATCACTTCTCAGGAAGGGGTCCGCGGCCAACAAAGAGCTGCCAAGTGGGGAAATCGACCGGCAGCGGGAGGATTCGAATCCGCGACCTTCAAGTCCAAACGTCACGACCTTACCCACCTGGCCACCGCCGGCAACCAGGTATCCTCATTGGTATTCGCTTGATTATGACCGGGATCTTACAACAGACTGGATCTCAGCATGTTTCCACCCACGCATGTTTCAAACTTATCAACATGTGGGGAATATTCAACCTCAACGGGATTCGAACACACACAGACGCCACCGCTTATGCTGAACCAAGTGGTCTGAGGACCATAACGGGGAGTTTTCGAACATTTCTCGTTGGATAGTCCCATAACATCGATCATCCTGCCGGAACAGGATCTATTTAGTTGGGATGTATAATTATTCTCCAGCATAGCATAAGAACTCATCCTGTAGCGGGCAAACAGCACAAAACCGTTTATGGGGAAACAGCGTGAGTTCGAACAAACTTCACATTCGGACAGATTAGAAATTCCACAACTCTTTCAAGTCAGATTTTCCGTATAATCTGGCGAGAAAAATATATTTCACGGGAAAGGTGAATTCTACCTTTTTGATACAGAATTATCACGTTTTTTTATTAGGACTAACATACCCATACTTCATGTAGATTACTCACACGACCAGAAACTCCCACGCAAATACACGCGGACACACATATACGCACGCACATGCGCACGCACATGCGCACGCACATATCAGCTGTCATTTCCTTGTAGCTCTTCCATCGTTAGCTTTTCGTTTATCTCACACGGTGTATACCGCAGTCGCGAAGCCCATTAATTGGAGTACACGTTCCCCAGGGAATTTCGACAAGATTTTAAAAACATTCTCTTTTCATTAGCTCGCACTTTGCACGATACGAATGCCTAGTGATGTGCCTCAACACACGCTTCGTTATTTCGACTTTGAGTGAATGTACTATGTGGATGATTTCATATGACGTATTCGTATGACTCTGAGCATTATACTCGTCCGGCTAACCTTGTTTGTAGATTGAATGCAAAATCCGTGGACGTAATAAAACAGAAGATTGAGAACCCTTGTTTTTTTAATTGTCTAGAGTGTGAACTGTTTCCGCACAAATGGACCGCATGTTGAAACCAGCAAAATATCACATTATCAACCGATGGGTTTCGAATATTGACAAACAAATGGTCACGAATGCTGGTTGCATTGTCCCTGTCTGCCTTCGTGACCTTATGTCTCTTAGGGCTGAAATCGGAGACACGTGTCGTTTTGGTTTCACACGTACTCGCCAAAAGATTATGACTTGCAACGCAACTAACTTTTGATTGAACGAACTTCCAGATAGCATAGCTTATTATTCGGTTTGTTACTGGTATATCGAGAGAACTGCAGAGCGGTAATGATGTGAATGTAAAGATCGACATTCGTCGGTTGTGTGATGAGGTCATAAGAGATATGGCGATTGTACCGAGGCATCCAATAATGCGACAGGTATGAACTTACTGTCATGTGCATACCCTGCAGACGACGGAATAAGAACGAAAGTGCTATAAGTCTTGTGAACGGATCTCTCGAAAGAAAATATTTTGCACTTTAATTAGACGAAATCCGATCCAACGGGAAAGCATAGCAACGCCATTCAGGTTATTTCTATCTTCATTAGCCAATGGACAATTTGAAGCTCAGCTCGACTGGTCGGTTTTTAAACGTCTTCCCTTCAAGATCGCCAGGTCTGACAGTTCAAAATGCGTAAGCAATTAGCAAATCTCAGTTTATGCATGGTGTAATTAAACAACAGTAGCGAAATGCATTCGATTTGGCTGGATATATGGTCATCAACAAGACCAACCTTGTTTTCTCACGTGAATAATATGCAAACGGGCTTGTGCTGTCTCCCTGTCTTGTCGTTTGACTAGGATTTATCGTAACCAACTGCCATGGGCAGCAGTTTGCTGTCACCCGGCTCTTTAACGTACCCCACCTACTGGGATCTAATTTAGACATGCCATTTCAGGCCTCCTGGTTATTGTCATCTGTTTCCGCTAGTACAGTGAATATTTGGAATTACTGGGCATATCCCTTCACTGTACTATAGTCAAATCTCGTCACGACAGGTACAATAGTGCCTTTATGCGCCTGGATTTGGGTGAATTTTTAGCTCGAACAAACAAAACATACGACATGCACTTAGGAGGAATACAAACCCAAACCGGCAAGTATTTTTGGGGGAAATAAGTGACTTTATAAAACAGTAATGATTAGAAATAATAATGTATAAACATTGCAACTGGAAGTGAAATCCAAGATCGTTCACTGCCAGCTCGTGGTTTATACGGTACGAGCCAGAGGGAGCTAAAATATGGATCGAGTTGGCGAGTGAGAAAATGCCTTGGATAATGTTGCTTCAGGCCAATGGTTAACGTGGGCAGTACTTTGTCTGAAAATCGATGACAGAGATTAAAATGCTTTCGAACAACGAAATCATCCAATGTGTCTCCGTTAAATCCACCGCAAAGTACAGGCAGTTCCATAGATTCGACAGTAAGAGGACATTTTCGGATGTAATCCTCATTAATTGTTAGAGATGGGAGAACGGAGCATAAATACATTTAAGAACAGTCAGTGACGGCCAATGAGAAAACCAATCGATGAAATCATTCAGATTCTCCTGCATATGATTTAGGGCGCCATCAACGTTGTAACAAGAGCTAAGATACAACGTCATCAGCATATTTACATGCAGTAAAATTGATGAGAGTTTATTTACGCACAATGGGAGAAGAAATGGATCTAAAATCTTCCCGTGGAAAACGCGTGAAGTGACTGGAAGGAATGAGGACTTATTCTTATCGAAATAAGTAAACTGAGTGTGATCGTGAAACCGGACACGTAAGGCACTCAAAGCTTTTGGATATGGTCCTCTCTGTGGAAGATCCGTAGTGAGACGTATCGAGCCCCACTATACAGGATTAAACATCAATCGAGGAAGTGATCAAGTAAACAGTACAGCTTGCAGCATCAAGTGCAGAGATCGAATGTTTTGACCCAAATTGCATGGGATAATGGATTTGGGCAGACAATCAGCTGACACCTGTGACATCCTTTCCCAGGACTTGGTCATATTCTAACAGATTTCCGAAAATGACGGATGGTTCCGGTAGCAACTGGAATATTGGAAAGTTTGAACAAGGCAGGTGCAAGATAGTGAAGGGGAGAGTAAGTCGGATTCTCAAGGCCTATCACTTTTAAATATGAGCAAAGTTTTCGCGACTGGGTCTCGCGAATTGGGTTTACCTCATTACGAATAACCAATGGAGATCTAGGTCAGAGTTGACCACGGCTTTTGTAGAACCGAAGATTGAGTAATCGGACATAAACAATGTCCGCGTGCAGTATAGTCAGCCGCCTGATCTGAATTTTGGATAGTGGAAGCAAGATGTTTAAAGATACGCAGATTGAGAAAATGTAAGAAATGACAGGAAAGAAGCAACAAATTTATTAAATTCACTTGTTACAGTGTACAAAAATGGTCAGCATAAGTAATGCGATGGTTGGACACAGTCACAGTACATTTTAGAACTGTTAAATTGGTGCACGGGACAAGAAAAATTAGTACCATCTGCGACAAACAAAATCATGAAACCGTTCTGCCTACTTCGAATATTTGAAGGACGCTGGCCCTGAAAAATTGTATCCATCAGGGCAAACTGCATTGTTATCGACATTAACATGCAAACAAATTCTTTTCCGGAGAACGAGCCTAGCATATTTCACCGCGTTCTGGAACGCCAAATGAGCTACCTCAATAGTCTTCTCCGGGAAAGACAAAGCGTCGGCAGGATAAAATGGATGGCACGGGAACTCTGTCCAACAGGCGGAATTCGAGATCGGCTGTCCATTCCATTTGATGCTTTCTTGGGTATCGATGAGAATTCGACTTCCAACCGGATTTTCAACGGGATGCGGTGACATCTGTGCGAAATTCAAAAAGAGCACCAGCATACCGAAAAAAGGTGATTATTTGCGATAACTCTGTCAAACGATGGTAACTGATCGATAAATAAATCCGTGCACCAAGGCCTCACTCACGTCCGGGTACTGGGATACCAAAATGGAGCAATATGATGAAAAGCAGAAATATGATTCCCGGTGAAAACGCTGTGACTGTTTTCTGTCGTCCTTGACTTGCAGGGAAATGCTAACCCGTGGACTCACGCTGAAGGTAGAGTTATCAGGGCAGTCATATTTCACGCATTTGGGAGCTTCAGGAAGTTTTCACGGACGATTTCATAAGGACGGTGTTTGCAGCATGGCGCCGCGTTAGTCACGATGTTTTATTTATTATTCGTAGGATAAAAGCGTCTGTGTTAGGGAAAGAAAAGGACAATATCAGCGAGGTGGCATTCATATGGAAATGTGACATTCCCCACGTTTTGTTGAAACACAATGCACCTCCAGGCCCTGACAGTTTCCGAGACAACTTGGACTACCCACATTTAGGAAGCACGAAGATCACCCGAAGTCGGTTGATTCAAGGCTCAGCCTTAACCACTGGAAGGCAAATATTGAACAGCTACATATCCACTGTGAGGCAAATAAAATGCGGTATGCTACAGTATGATAGGAAATAAAGTTTCACTATTAAACAACATTTCACTTGCGTCGTGCATAATTAAGTGGGCGTATCCCCATAGCCAATACTTTCAAGGAAAATATTAAGCAATGCATACCGACAAGTGATTCATCATTTGAGTTGACAGCGTTTTTTCAACGATCAGGAAAATTCGTTTCTACCGTCGTTGACGAAGTTTTGCACTGGGGCTAACGATAAAGTGTTCGAGTGTTTCACAGCGACTCACTTGTCGCACAAATTCTCATCTGCGCCGGAAAAAAGATTTGTTTGTTCACGACAGCGCTGAAACAGGTCGATTGTGTGTAAGCATCTTTATAGGGTTGTTGAAGCGGCCAAATGTCATACCCACTAACAACCGGATCAATGTACGGGGAATACCATGAACTGTGTCCAGGCAATAACGATATCACCACGACTAGTGATGAAAAGTGTTCCATCCAACTAACTACGGGAAACCGAAAATCGGAACCCAAATCAACGCAAATAAACTGAACCTTTGGGATTCTTCCAAAACCTCTTATTTTTAAACCAATCACAATAACTCTAGTGGTCGTTAATGTTTACTGGGCAACGTTATGACAAGAACTCATGGTTTTTGTGCGTTACCATGTTAACACGTTAGTGTTTGGCTTGTAAACAACGCAGATCTAATCCCCATTAAGAAGTTTTGGCAAAAATTCAAATACAGACGATTAGAAAATCGGAGAACTCTCGGGTGTATTGTCATACAACGTGAATAAAGTCTGCCCATATTAATCAAATGACAGCACTTTGAAATGCATTACGTCGATGCGATAGTACGAACCGTGCGGTGTTGTGCGGAATGAAGCATTATTTTCATTTTTGACAAATACCAACGTATGGTGATCGTCACCGTGACTCAGTGGTTTGACAACTGGTGTCCTTTAAAAGTTCTTCACGGCCAGTGCATGTACGTGTCTGACCCCATTCCAATGCTAGTGTTGGTGTTGGATTCAGTATCGATCCACGAACAATATATTTGTGCAAATTAATGGCCAGGATGGAAATGCGATCGTTACCGTGCCAACTATGGACAGTATCTCGTCGTATGAGCTGAACGTCCACAGAAGCACATAATTCAAAACAACGATAAGACGTGGGGTCATACTGTTGTTTTGTGGTCAACTTTCAGACGCTGGAAACTGCTGCATTTGATCGATTTCATTCGATCACTCGTCGCCATTCAATTTCGTGCTTAGTCGTGGCCTGTTTGCAGCCCTGATGCGACCGGCACATTTATTCACTTCATGATGGCATTCTCCTAATTCCTCTGATTTGTGCTGTTGGGTGGAGTCGTTCGAACTCCACATAAACCACGCAAACACTCACCGTTTCGACATCTGGTATTGACGTCCACGTAGACTGTCACCAGCCTCTATGCCGACGAAGGCATGCGTTACGACACGCATGAATACACGTGATCGAGGAGCCGAGTTAGGTGTACTTCTCATCAAGCAGTAACTAGAGTCAATCGAATTAGGCTTGATCACGCTGGAGCTTCGTGTGAATCACCCATCACTGGCAGTTTGTTTTGCATCCCAAAACATGTTAGCGGTGCAAATCGTTGAGGGCAGTTTTTTTCTCGTTCATTTCAGTGTATGTGAAAATTGCACTGACAGCAATGACACCTGATGCGTAAGTTTTTCGGTTTTTCTGATGCATGCCTAAAAACCTTGATGAAAAATACACCGGACCAATGACATCACTCAGTCACGGGACCCAAGGCGATGCACACGAACAGACAGAGAGAGCAGAGTGCTCGTTATCGATCAGACGCGTTTATAACCAAATTTATTAGAAGTATATGATCGTGTTTTGTTCTATAGCCAAACAAAAAAGCATACGATGAGCGACGAACTGGTCCGATTCTGTCACTCTCAAAACTGGTTCTCTTTTACATATTTTCACGAAGCTCGATCTTCGATGCTTAGATCTACGTGCCAAGTCGTTCTCAAAAGTTTCCCGTCAAAAGTAAAATGATGAATGTTTAGGGCCGTGGGATCAAAGTGAAGTGACTTCTTTTAAAGAGTATCGATCGACTCGTACGGATCCAGCAACGAAGGTGCCGTAAGGTCTTCAAGGAAAGCAACTGTATTATTTTATGTAAACAAGTGTAATTTTGAGTGGGTCAGGTGATCGACGGTTGAATAGACTTATTCCCGTTTATCATCCGAGACTCACGAAAGACGCCCTGTCAAAGTTCAGTTCCAAAAGAGGACCTCTGAGGTAATCCTGTCTGTACTATTTCTCATATTACTTCAAAGCTATGTCAACATGATACGGAACTGGGTAAAGCCCATATTTCTTCCTCGCAGGATTTGCCAAATGTCCGTTTGTTCGACAAGTACGGGGCAATTTACAGACACCTGACAGACACTTTACAGCACATGTGCACAAACGCTCCCATGTAAGAAGGACGATGAGTCAAATCTTTGTGGTGGACAATTCAGTAAGATGAAAATTCGTCTAGATTTGATAATAATCCCAAAAAAAGTGTGAAAAGTATATGAACACGCACATCAACTCAGATTAGTTTGATGTTAATTCTTCGATTCTTGAGGTCCGAATTAAACAAAAATTTACAAGAAGTTACTCATCACTGTGGCTTGCTAATTCCACTTGGTTTATTGACTTTCGAGTTTTCCTTGGCTGATAGACACAACGTACGCGGTATTCAAGCGAGAATCTGACAGTCTCCCCTGGAGTGACAAAAGGTTGGCTGCTGGAAAGCCCTGAAAATGATTTCGATCAAGGATGGACCTGGGGGTTGGTGCGTTTACAAAGGTGGAACTCTTTGTGACGATTATCCTTGAAGATTGAACACGGGAAATTCCTGGTGCAAGTTATACTTGTCCGTTTACTCTCTCGCCCCGATCGACGTTTTAGACAATTTCATAAAGTGCCACACAAAAAGACTCCATGTTTCGTACCAAAACAGGTGGTGCATGCTGACACGAGTTTCTGATTAGTTATTTTCAAGCTACTAGAGTAAGATTTATCTAACACAGGGCTGATGTACCAGCCCGCTCGTTTATCATTCTGTGATTTGAGGGACCAGTCGGTCAGAGATGGGATGTGATAGGTAGGTATTATCGTATGATATTTGATGCCCGGGATCGGTAAGTTGATCGGCAAGGGTAGTTGTAATTCGTGTACTTGCCTCGATTTTGAAGCAACGCTTAGGTTCGGGAATCCGGACACTAAAGGCTTCAACAATTGCTAACGTTTGGGACCTTCGGTATTTCGACTCGCATCTTGGCATTTTGCAATCAACACGAAATGTCTTATGCACTTCGATGGGATTCCCTAAATCGATCGAATCGGACATAATCGAATTGAATTCAAGCCTTTGCTTTCATGCTGAAGCCACTGCAAATGCATCTGTCTGATGCATTTATACGCTTGCCACGTTTGCCGACCAACGTGAGTCACATGACAAGTCAGCTTGAAGAGAAGAACTGTTAGTCTTTCCCGGCTGCAGTCAGACTCACACTCAGATGCCAAGTGTCCAGTGCACCCTTCATTAGAGGTGAAAATAAAATAATAATGTCTTTTTCGTCTTCCTCGATGATCGCCTGGCAGCTAAACTGCATCCTGTGTGTTATTTACTTGGTCGAGCAGCTGCTAATGACTTCTCCCACCATCAAACCCTTAATATCTTCATGTTTGAGTGTCTTAAAGCAAACGAGCTGTCACCATCATTCATCCTACTGATTATTCGTACTACGTATCTGCACATACACACGACACACACAAGCAGTATACGCATGCACACGGGGAAAATACACAGCATCTCTATATATCTGAGCCTGTGGAATTCATCGTGAAACTGTTTGCTGCACTTAGATTCCTATGGTCAGGATAAATACGGTCCGATTCAACTCCTACTCCAAAGTGAGACTAAACTAATCCATGCTAGACCAGGTTCTATTTGGACCAGATTGGTTTTGTTTTGTACAATTACTAAAATACATTAGATTCGATTGCATTCCGAATGAACTTCCACGATGATTAGTCCCTTCCCGTTTTTTCCGGTTAAACAAAAGATCTTGACAATTAACCCATCGAGATCATTAGTGCATTTTTCCGAATAGAACCAGGAAAATTAGATTCGGAAAAGTATTCATTTATTGCACGACGGAACAGCAACATTCCCTTCCGTCTTCGCAGTTCCTTCATTTCTCTGCCCCGAACACAACCACACGTAGTAAGAGTGACCGAAAGTGCAATCAGTTATGGGAGACCATATTTGGGAGTGAAACTGTATGCTAGGTTATTGTACCAAAAAAAAAACGTCGATAAACATATTCCAGAAACATTCACGATTGAGTTCATTTGGGAGTTGAATTCAATGGAGTTGAAAAATGTTCGCATACAATGTAGGATTCCTTTAAGGACGGCCATCAACGTTAAATTGGCTGTAGAGTACACGTATTCCAGCGATCTAATTGTGTTCCGATCAATCAAAAATGTTGTGCCAACTGGGAATAAACCTCAAATCTAATAGTTAAATGAATACAAATGTTACTAATCGATGCCAAATCAATCACGTCTAAGGTCGTTTGTCAGAACAATCGTAAAAAGACGAACTTCTTGCAAACTGTGACTTCACCCACGCCACTTCGAGCAAGTCAATCAATGATCATGCAACTCATTGACAGGAGAATTCAACCATAGATTAGGACCAGGTTGACGGTTCAAGCATAATCAACAAACACAAGTGACGAGTAATAGGATCGCATATCGGTACATTACAGTATGAAAACCGGAGGCAACGGATCCAGTCCTTCAAGTCTGTCGACCACGAACAGAATGACTAGATGGGAGTAGAAGAAATACCGCTGAATCGCGTTACGGTTGCACGTCATTGATAAGGGGCAGCTGTTCAACTAAAAACGGACATGCAGGTCACTAGAAGAGGTTGAAAAGGAACCGGAAAATGAGAACTATGTACTACACAATCACAATCTACATAAAAATCGGCAGGTAGATTTGCGTCGTAGAAAAAGGGAAAGGAAGAACTGAAAAAGATGGATGCAGAAATGTACGATCCCCGCAGTTCGGTTTCCATACTTATCTATTCGGGTCACTTTCAACCGCCATCCCTCGAGAGAAATTGGATGCATTTTCCCAGAATATTCGTCATCGTTCCTGGACCACTGTTCAACTGCTTTGTTCTGTATACGATTTCATTATTCAGCCTTGAGAATTGTGAGTTAGCTATTCTGTCAATGGCCCACGGTCGAGCACGCACGGTGTGTCACCGAAGTGACCGTCCACACAGGAAAAATTCTTACATTGAATTTGCACATCCCGTGATCAACAGAGAGAGGGAAAAAACAAACTTGTTTCCTGGACAGCTGGCGTGTAGATAAGTCTCAACAGATCTGCGTGGGCGGATTTATCTCTGTGATCAATTTTATAATGGGACTGTCACGTAAACATGACAATTTTGTTTACCATTCAAAGGAGAAACGTCATACAACGGCCGAGCTTTCCAAAAATGGTGAAGTTTTGAATACAATTGATTAAAGTGACCAACAATTTATCAACGGTAATAATTTAGTACGAAAAGATATACAAATTAGGTTCACAAAATAATTTACCTGGTTATCTGAACATCGAAAATTTTTCGGACCGAGGATAAAATCGGTCAATTTGTTTTAAATTCGCAACTTCCTCAAAATATCATCAGAGTACCTAACTCTATTATAAAGCATACAACATTGAGTTACATTTCGGTTCGTTAACTCATTTTTGTGCATACGTGAAATTTTCCCGTTATTCGGTCTTGCAATGACGATCAGATATATGATGATCACGGAATCATTCTCAAAATCCCTCCTAAATCGAGTCGCATTTTCTGCTCATCGCTGTCACTCTACGTCCAATTTTCACGATTGATGTGATACTGGATTAATTTGTCCTAATTTGAATATGATGTTTGCACAGGCCTCATTATAGGTTGGAATAAGTCGATTCGCCTTGAGTCCATTGGATCACTTTCCATCTTTGTTGCTAACCTTTGGTTAGCCAAAATTCTCTCTAACCTCAATGCTGTGTGGTGTCTCATCAAAACGGTTGCTGATCGACGTTCTTTGAATGGAACAGTTTGCTAGTCGGCTCGCTTGTCCGGTTGACGCCTGAGCTAACAATCCGGTGCGGGTAGCCTGATGTGCTTAGGCGCCCATCGCATGGCAAACTGGTCGTAGTGACAAGCCCGATCATTCAGACGGCCTACCCGACGGTCGTCCAGAGAACAAGTTTGTTGCTATTTCACGCGATCACGGGATATGGAGAATCAGTTTAGAACATTTCCTGTCTGGCTAGTCAGTACCGTAGACCGAAGCTGTAAGCTAGTCACAGTCGAATCATAAACCGCTGAAATAGGACCAGTGCAAGTCAAGTCCCATACACTGGTGTATCCCATCCATGACTTGTCACATTTTCTCACATCTACCCGCCTTTCAGCGGATACCGATCGAGTGTGTGATCATGCATTTGTCACCTTTGCGGCGTTCCCTTAGGAGAATGTAGCAACTCCTGCTAGTTTCATCGCTCTGCTGTTTGCCAATGCAGAACTAGCAAATTCATGACCAAAAGTTTTAAGGAGTGTATCGAAAAATCGATGCGTCATGTATTGGTTTTAAGTGTGAATGATATAATGTTCATAACACAGCGATGTCGGCAGATGCAATGCGCCAGCGCTCCACCTTACCGTGGGTAGTCTTTCTTAAGGCAAGTTGTACAATGTTGATTGCAAAACATTATTTAGTGTATGCAAAAGTCTGCATGATGGGCTTTGGAATTTTTTTATTCTTAGAATAACATTTAAGTAGCAATGAAATAATCGTCGCTTCTGGGATGATTTGCAGTAATTTATAGACTAAACCTAATAGACTTTTCGTAAAAATTGGTCCACTTTCGCNGTTAAGTTGATGCAGACCAACCGACACGTAACAACAGCTCCAGACGACGAATACTTTAGGCGCAGTGTCAAATGTCTTGAAAGTATATCCTAACAACCGGTCATTTCCTCATCATTTAGCTGAAGTTTTCCCACACAGTCACCAGCTCAACCAAATGTGTATTGTATCGGCGATGACCGGAATATTTCCTACCCCAAACGACGCAAAAGAATGCAACAGGAAGACCACCTCAACCGGGAACCATGTTAGGGCCCATTTATAAGTGATTCATGTATATATTCATATACGTATGCAGTCGACAACGAAGCTGCGCCGAACTGTCTTGTCATTTGCACATTGACTCATCGCAACACTGAATTTAAGATCACCACATTTCTAGTATTTATGGTTGTTAAACTGATGATTTGAGATTTCATCTTGACCTCGCTACTCCTCTTGGCATCATGCACTAAGCCTGACAATTGCATGTATGCCCGAGTGGACCACAAATGCAGCCACTTAAAACCAAGCCAATGAGTCGCAAATCCGATTTCACATTATTCTGGTTCATATGAGATGATCTACGGATTATGGGTCGGGTTAGCTCCCATGGTAGGCTTGAACACTAGACGTGGTCATTGTAGCAGAACTCTGTCGCATTAAAAGAACGACAGAGGTTGATTTCCTCCGAAAACGATTGTCAACGCGTTTACCGATTTGTAATTCTAAGCAGAAAAGATTCCGGCGAGAATCGTTTTTATGCACAACAAAGAATAACTGCATGTAACATCGATAATCGATGTTCCCAGCCTGTGGCTTCGTGAAAGTCAAAGTGCTGACCAGGAGTATCGAAGGAAAGGAAAAAAACAGTAAATTCATTGTGGTTTTTCGTGTTATTCAAGAAAACCATTGGCAATCCGATTTATCACCTAAATACAGTTGAAGGAAACTACTTTTTATTGTGAATGATATAATATTAATAACACAGCGTTGTTGGTAGATGTAATGCGCCAACGTTTCGACTACCGTGGGTAGTCTTTCTCAAGGCAAGTTGTACAATGTTGATTGCAAAACATTATTTAGTGTATGCAAAAGTCTGCATGATGGGCTTTGGAATTTTTTTATTCTTAGAATAACATTTAAGTACTAATGAAATAATCGTCGCTTCTGGGGTGATTTGCAGTAATTTATAGACTAAACCTAATAGACTTTTCGTAAAAATTGGTCCACTTTCGCTTAAATGAGAGCGTTAGTTTACTCAACTAAGTAAATGCAGATTCCTTGTGTAAGTGGTTATTAGCTGTGCCTCATGAGCTTTCCATCCGAGCGTACCATAGGACACTTGGGATGGTCTTACCATGATACTAACACCAAGGGAAGACAGCTAATTTGTAGTGAATGAGTACTGGACAGTACCGTTGTAATCATACAGAGTACCCCAGAAAACACTCAGCGATTCCACGAAGGGACCGTGGACATCCAAAGGCTGTAGTCTGATAATTGACCGAAGGTAGGAGAAGACAAACTTCTGACCTCTCTATATAAACCGCACAAAAGCCGAATGTTAAAATAAAAGGCTGCAAGATTCAGTTCCCGGAAATCTACACCTGAGAGTACTAACCGGTAATGACATTGCGAAAATTTGATAATCAAAAGGGAAGCGAGTTTTCTAGCCAAACATGCGAAATTATTTAGTGCACGCAAAGTCCATACAATAAAATACAATGCAACACAATACAATACAATATAATGCAATGCAATACAATGCAATATAATACAATATATTACAATGCAAACAACTTATGTTCGGCCGTTGCTCATAGATCGCCAATGTTCTCCACCGAATCTAGTATGTAATCAGATCTATCTAGTTCGATTTCCACCGCGGTTGAACGAGTGCGATGGGTCTGCTTGCAAGTAGCGTGATAAAATCCGGTTCCAAATGCAACCAACAAATTAAAATCGTGGTGACTCAATAACATGAAAAACGGAAATTCCGCGAGGGTCATTGGCTTAAAGGCATGTTGTCAGCAACGTCTCTATCCAGTACGTGCATATGTAATTCACATTGTATGGAAATTCTGACTCAATTTCCCGTTGTTTGGGCTACTCTTAGTATCTTCAGTTGCACAACTTGGGTTAGAGTCATTGCAATACGTGCTGCTGCTGATTCATGCCCGTGGTTTATTGTCAACGATCACTTTTTGCGCG
>LUCM01003928.1:222182-245425 GCA_008360955.1 Fasciolopsis buskii
CGCGCAAAAAGTGATCGTTGACAATAAACCACGGGCATGAATCAGCAGCAGCACGTATTGCAATGACTCTAACCCAAGTTGTGCAACTGAAGATACTAAGAGTAGCCCAAACAACGGGAAATTGAGTCAGAATTTCCATACAATGTGAATTACATATGCACGTACTGGATAGAGACGTTGCTGACAACATGCCTTTAAGCCAATGACCCTCGCGGAATTTCCGTTTTTCATGTTATTGAGTCACCACGATTTTAATTTGTTGGTTGCATTTGGAACCGGATTTTATCACGCTACTTGCAAGCAGACCCATCGCACTCGTTCAACCGCGGTGGAAATCGAACTAGATAGATCTGATTACATACTAGATTCGGTGGAGAACATTGGCGATCTATGAGCAACGGCCGAACATAAGTTGTTTGCATTGTAATATATTGTATTATATTGCATTGTATTGCATTGCATTATATTGTATTGTATTGTGTTGCATTGTATTTTATTGTATGGACTTTGCGTGCACTAAATAATTTCGCATGTTTGGCTAGAAAACTCGCTTCCACCTTCGCCGGGCCAAGCGGATACGGTTGTGGCCTTCGGACGTGAGGATCCCGAGTTTGAATCCTCCCACCGCTTGTCAACTTACCCACTTGACAGCCCTTTGTTGGCTGCGGCCCCTTTCTTGTCAAATGTTTTACATTGTGATTTCACTAATAAACAGTGTAAAACGATAGACGGTAAAAAAGATGATATTAGACGAAGCATGTAGAAACCAGTGAAAATTAATTAGAGAATTCTACATTTAACGTTTTCAGTTGCAGTAATTGCTCTATTCAAAGTTTATACAAATTAAAATAAAAAGGGAACTTTGGACTTTACACGTGGGTAATCAATGCCATGAGCCTAAAGCTTGATGAGTATATGAAGAAATACCGAGTTTTTCAGAGAGGACGGTGTATGCAAGCGATTTTCGCTCTTGTCATGGAAATCAACCTGAGTGTATCCCATACACCTTTCATCACTATTTTTCACTTCTTGCCTACCCTAACAATCTCAGTTCAACGTTTGGTTTTCCGAATCGCATTGTCTATTTGATGGCCTTGGCCTGTGTTTTGATCTGTCAAAGATGGTGTAATCCCAAGTGTGTAGAAGAATGAGGGAAATCTTGCACTGTTGCTTTCGAGTGCAAGGGAGGTCGTGGCAGATGCATATGCCCCCAAACAAAATCTGCCCACATTTAGCCAACCGATTCATGCAATTCTTGGAAATTTTGTTCTGAATTAATTCTCACATTTCATGTCATAGAATCCGAGCGAGCTGTTCGTGACTTCCCCAAGTCCACATAGACCAGTCTACTAATAAACGGAAATTACTGGGCAAAAGTACACTTATGCATAGGACATTGACCTCGAGCTTATGTTCACTTCCATTGAAGATTGTGTCATTGAATCAATCTTTCCAAAGTGGTGTTAGACTTGGTTGAAAACAAATGCAGGAGAAATTCTTGTGTGGCTGTAATGCCAAACCTTCAGCGAGCGTAATGTAATATCCGTGCGTACTGGGGGATTAGAACTTTTCTTAAATGACATCCTCCAGCGCGTGCTTGATTAACTGACCATAATCGAAAGGCAGAGCTGTGACCGGTATATGTGATCCTTGGTGAATATACGATCAAATCGAAAACCACCAATTGAACGACTTAAGCATGTTGGTAAATTCTCGGCCAGTGATGCCCAACATGTCGAATCTGGAATTGGACAAGATGATGTCTGAGGTTCAGCCTTTGAGTTCCTAGTTTAGCAGTCCGAATACTGGCAGCAAATCGATCAACACTGAGCCTGAAATCCAAAAAAATCCTTACGCTCAGTCGTATGATCCAGTTTCATCATGTGTGTTTTGAGCACTACATGCTCCCAGTTCCGTAGTGTGCGAGGGACTGAAAACAGATCACATGAATTGACTAAAAGAATGAATGAAAATGATATGATGAGGTGAGCACCTGAAGAATGTGCGGATAAATTGATTCTTGATGGGAAGTATTGTAACAGAAGAAAGCTGCAAGCTATTTCAAATGATGATTCCAAGTCTTCAAAAACGGAAGCTGATGAAGGTAAGCCCAATCAAACAGAAACATTACTGCTAAGGAGATAACAATATTTCAGACAAAGATGAATAAATGAGTTGATCACATAGAAAAGAAGATGCCCGTAGATGCTGCCATCCCATTGTTGCATAAATTGCCAAAAATCCGCAGGACAGGTGTCCCATCACTACCTATCCTCGACATGTGCAACGCGACGCTGTATGAATAATATCTTGTGTGCAATTGATCAACTGATAGGCAAAAGGTGGCTGACCTTATACTCGATTCATCCGAGTTTATGGTTGGATAGTGGCCGCGAGGCAGACGAGTGAATAGCCTTGTCACATGTGCTCCTAATCAGAAGAGAAGATCAATCGATGGAATACCTAAAAGATCTTCAAAGTTTCGAAAATGTTCTGACAACAGACCGGGACGGAACATCAGTAAGATCAGTCAGCTGACGCGTGAGAGCCGGAGCATGAAAAATCGGGAGAGTTATTACTGCCCGTGGTTCAAATATGAAATAATGATATGTAAATCACCCAATTCCTGATAATGTGTCATGAACAGTATTCCCTTCCAATATGATTCTCCTGGTCTCGTTAAGACCCGGATGTGTTCACGGTTAACACAGTATTAGAGTACCCTAGGGGGATATTTTTAAACCCTACATGCGCACTCAGTCCGGTTCTGTGTGTTGTATTAAAAAATTGTAATATTAGCCATTTACTGGTCAATCACAGCTAACTTTCCGTTAACTTTTTCAAGAGGTCAAAATGCGCCTTAGGATGAAAGAAGCCAATCGCCACACCTGGCAAATACAGCTGTGCTTGCATTCTTGATCAACATTATACGAGCCCCTATCGCAACTTTATTTTCAGAGTGCTCACCAATTACGTTAATGTTTGATTCAAAACCCACCTAAACCAATCGAGACTGAGACGGCTTGAGGGTAGATGTGTGGATCAAATTGGTGCTTCATCGAGCCGCTTCATCGACGAATGCAGTTTGTAATAAACAATAATCTTCAATTAACATTGGTTATCTGCATCTACGATCGCCCGAATACGGCCGCAGTTATCATATTACATGCAATTCCGAACTTATTTCCGAACACGCCTCAGACGCATTGATGAACAGGGCACGACGATCACAGAAGATTACTATAATGCCTCCTCTGTAAGCTCATTGGTTGCCATGACTACTGAAGGCACTAAGGTGGACTTTGCATTGCACAACTTATTACGGGAATAATGTTGACAGTATGCAGTCTCTATAAGCGGAAGCTGCCGCTGAATGAGTGTCGCTGTTGAGATTGTATAGAATAAGACATTCCTCAACACGTGCAATGTCCCTGTCAGTAGTATCGCTTCCTAAAATGAAAGGTTTTGAATTTGCACGCTAAAAACCCAAGTGGGCCCTAAAAGTCATTTGACAGTTCATCAGCAAACGAAGGGCGAAATCAAAATGTTTATACTGGATACTCGCGAAGAGGCTTATTAAACTTATTTATTCCACCGAGAGTTCAGGTGGATTCATCTACACATTCATGGCGGTTTGAGGCAGGGCCCATGTTTACGTCAAGGGTACACAACTGACCCTAGAACTTCAGACTAGTTTAGCACAGAATATCCCTCCAGTACCATTCAGGAACCCCTAAATCGGTTGACAGTTGGATAAATCAGGTTGCCGATCGTATCCAGGACTGAGACGCGGCTGACTTCCAGACATGGGTTCAAGTTTGGTCCAAACCGGTGATGTTTCGCTTCACACCTATTCGTGAAAAATGTTAGACTGTACCCGTGCCCACCGCGGACGTTGCTTACGCAGTCCAAGGGGTGAAACAGTGATTATGGTAAAGTAAGTAAAATTCGTCAACTATTCCGTCCGAACAAATGCTCCCTGAAGTGCAGATCGCTGAGCTCGAAGTTTAGATCGCAAACGTCTCGTTCGCAGTCGCGTATATATATATATATATATGGGTTTAAAACGGCGAGACTCCGTCGAACTGCGACGGTGAAACCATGACCAAGGGCTTGGTCACTGTTTAAGATAAGTTACCGCCAAAAATAGCTCATCGAAATTACAGCTGTGAAACGCATTCAATACGAAAAACTCAGAGGAAATGGATCGAACTGCAAATTTAAAATATTCGCCTCTGAGCCAAGCAAGGCTAATATCCAGCGAAATTAGAAACAGAGGCGGCACTTTTAATCTTTTACTTCTTTTATTCTTGGAATTGCGGTATATATCATTTTTCAGGAAGGGACCAAGACCAACGGAGAGGTCCCAAATCGGGAAGCTGACCGGTGGTAGGCGGACTCGAACCCGCAATCTTCACCTCCAAATGTCACGACCTTATCCATTTGATCACCACCGATCAGCAGCTGAGGTGCCAGTAGTGGCAGTGATAGTGATATTATTAGTAGCTGTCACTTTGGTAGTGGTTGCTGCGACTGTTGCTTTGATTGCATTTACGGTTGTTACGGTGACATGATGCTACAAGTCCTCGCTTAGATGCGTTGGAGCTTTATTCTTCGGGATAGAAGATCGACCTTTGGAATGTCGGTGTGTGCAGCAAATGAGCAGATACCCTTAGATCTCTTGATTCACTTTCCCACGCTTCCAGAAAAGAACAAACTTCCCCTGCTTTAGTCAGTAATTGGAAATTTACGATAAGTGAGTTCTAATAGACTGCTTATGCATTATGTATACGGTGGAATGAAAAACTTGGTAAATTTGTCATCTGAAAAAGCCATCAATTCTGAAGTTCTTACTGCTACTTACTGCCACTACTGCCACTACTACTGCTACTACTACTAGAAGTGGTAGTAGTATGAACAGTAGTAGTAGTAGTAGTAGTAGTAGTAGTAGTAGTAGTAGTAGTAGTAGTAGTAGTAGTAGTAGTAGTTTCGGTATCATCAGCGTCAGCCCCATCAGAACCATAATATTGACGAAAATTTTCCACTAATCTCTGTCTAGTTAAGAAAGCCAATAAAAAGGACTTCAATCGATTTAGGTTTTTTAACGACACCATCCTCGTCCTGTTCCAATATCGAGTTCAGATTCATCTTTTGGGGTCGAAAACTGCATGATTTTCGTGGACACTTCAATCCATCTCATTCATCTGATGATTACAGGAATTGCAACTATAAGAAAAACGAGAATAATAGTAGTATTGATACATCGTGGGGAAAATATTTTTACGAATCAGCACAGAACAATTATTGGGCTGGCAACAGCTAATAGTTGTACCTATTCTTGCCATGCTCGACCTAATTCAATCGAAAAATTTGCTGATATTGCGTGCCAGTCGAGAGTCCGGTCGCTTTGTTCAGAAATGAATATTTGCTTAATTCTCTATTTGTCCAGTCTTTCATTTTAGACAACCCCATTTTCTTATCGATGTTCCGATCGGATGATTTTGGTGACCGCGGAATGATCCTGTGTCACTCAAGTTTTTATAACCGTCTGACGGGCAGATCTGACTCAAACTCCTATCGGACTACCGATCAGTCAGCATTGGTGTCACTTGTCTTGTCAGCCATAGCACACGCGAGCTGAACCAGTTGAAGTGACTCTTCGTGAAAATAAACTCGTTTTGCCGAACTCACGTTATGGTTTATCTAATCGATGTGATTGTCCTGACTTTATTTTGTGATGGTGTATTGGGTCCACACTCGTCCTTGTCACGCTTCCCCAACCGACCCCACAGCCCCGTGTCAAAGCCATCAGTTGTGAACTCCGGTTAACTTACTGTACAGGTCCTGACGGCTACTATTACTCAAGATGACGGAGTAGCCCGACCTACGCAACAGGCGCTGTCCTAACGCCATCGCGCATTTATGGCACGGGTCAGCCGAGTGAGCCTTCCGGATTGTGAAAGGCTGACTCATTTCTAATTGATACCCTGACTAAATAGCTCTTCCAAACCGCAGTACGGGAGGTGATTGTGCTCGAGGTTTGGACGTTCCAAAAACCGCACACATGGGCTGTCTATGCCAGCTGGAATGGTGACAAAATGTTTGCGATTTAAATGCCAAGCATAGCGATCAGAATCTCATGAAAATATCTAGCTGTCCATTAAATTGCGACTGGTTCAGTAAGACAATTTTTCCTTTGAATCTGGAATCATGACAAAGCTACTTGGAATGATGCATAGACTATAGATCTTCGTGTGACAAGGTCTGGTCAACCCGTGACCGGATGCGAGAAATAGGATCACGCATAGATAACCACTGCACATTGTAGTTAGAAGGCACAAACGTGCCCCTGTGGTCGATGGGACACAAGAATCAGTTTTCAACAGACTGATCGGGTGGCAGCTCAGAGTAGGTCGGACTTAATTTCCAAAGAAACGGATGCACAGAATGGTTGTCTTCACAACAGCCACTACTAAATTACCACGTTATCATGTTATCGAACGGAATCACCGGAATAAACTTCGTTGACTATATTCGACCGTCAACTCTGTAACAGATTGGGCTATTTTTCTCCGGCTCGCCTGATCGAGGAAGACGTCTACAGAATAGCAGTTTGGTCTATCAAACCAAAATAAAATATGATCAGTTGAAATTGGTGACTTGATTTCATTCCTCGGTCGGCTCAGTCGCGATACTTGGATCAAAACCAAAGAATTACCCCACCTGTTTTTTTTTTCCTATCAGGACTGCAGACTTAATGTGATTACGCGCGACAAAAATAGTCGTGAACATGCTTCGCTACCTTAAACGTTAACAAATTTAGAAAACAGACTCCATTGTTTTTAATCAAACAGAATAGGTGAGGCTGATGTTAGTTGTCGAGGTCGGGCCGTCATTAGCTCATTATAGATCCGATCGACTGGCACTTAGTATTCTCTGGCTAACTTTATCTAAACCAACGCGTTGATCGCATACGCATTCTTTAGACTTTTCACATAGGATTTCACATATTTGTCAAAAATATTGAAAAACGCAAAAATAAACCTAATGTCCGGTAATTGGTTCACACTCATCATTTTTGTGCAACGAAATATTCTCTTATGAAAGAATCAGACAAGAGAGTTGAATCGCACATGCATGGATACATACGTGTATAAACAAACGTGTATACGCATAAGCTCACACACACACACGCACAGGCACAAACCATTTGTAGACCGCTCGACTGCCGTCAACAGCAGCACGATTTTTTTAACTGATACTGTAATTTGTCTGTCTCGCCGGGGATTTTCGCGTTGCAGAAGCAAATCAAACGTTTTATCCTTCCGGCTCAACAGAATGCATGAGAACTGTTTACGACACAATTTTTCCAGGCAGCAAATACCATAGATCAATGAATTAGTAAAACATTTTTGAGTAGCAAGGGATTCAATGGATCATTTAGACGATTGGGCGTACAACGTCGACATCCAAATCATTTTGGAAGATTATGGTAGTGCTGCATTCGTGTTAAGGATCGTCAACAGTGCATATTCGTCAAATTTGTACCGCGGAGCGAGCTCAAGATGAACGAGCATGAGTTGAACTGGATTAGTTTATGGAATTTCAACAATGTTTTTTATAGAGTTCATTCATCAGCCATTCTGCCAAGTCATCAGTCAATGCTCGTATTGATCAACCTCTCTGGATCGTAGACCCATAAAACATAGGTCTTCCGACTGAACTAAAGAGCTAAATGGCTAGTCATTCTGAACAGTGAGAGATTTGACTCTTGACTTTCAGTGATAGGTTGGATGTAGTTACTGCATGTTGAATAATGCGTGAAACCCAATGAGATCAGATACTATCTTCCCCATCGATGTAGATTTCAGTGCAGCTTGACAAGATGAACGGTACTGGGCCAGTCAGCTCATGACTACAAGACCATTCCGACTAGCTCTCAGTAGTTTTGTGGACATAAATTTGACGTGATCCAGGAAGAATTACGAAATTGCAAAACTTTACAATACCCGCCACTTGTTCTCACACCGATCGATCCTTGAGTAGGGTGTACGAATTCTCCTTTGAAAACCTCAGATGGACACAGACACCAGCGGTTCCTAATGCAGAAGATAACCTTGTGCATTTAGAAACAAATGATGGCATACTTTTTACCTGAATAGTCGGAAACTGATCTTGACGGATAAATCATCCCATGGTTATTACTTTAAGGCGAAAATCCTCTATTAGTATCAGGGTTTCTCTGCTGGCGAAAAAACGTCTGAGTTAAAATTTATCGAATCTGCAAAGAAATCTCATTAGTGCCGACCCAAAAACCGACATGGGCCAGCGGTTCGTTTAGAAAAAAACATTTCAGGGTTTTAAGAAGCATTATCTACATTTATGAGCTCAAGTCGCTACGCAGCCTAGGCTGCGATTGCTACGTATGTATTTTACACAAGTCGAGCATACGGCAGAGTGCCGCGCAAACAACACGAATGCGTGAACGGAAATGAAGACGTTTCGATAAAGGACAAAGGATAAATAAATAAAATACACATTTTGAGTTATTTCTTTTGGACATGTGAAATGTGTTTCAAAGCGTAAGATCACAGGGGGTGAGACTGTGCTGTCACCGTTGAGCTTTGTTCCGTGTCACCATCTCTGGCGTTTCTAGTTATCCCGGGGGTGGTCGAAGTCTATGGAGCCCGGCCAAAGTGACTTAAGAAGCCAAAGGTCTCCAGCGGGGCTCCAATAATTCGAGGCCTCTATTCTTTGTCACTGGTTGTCAGCTTCGGGATGTTTTACCATTCATTCCCAGAGCCCGCAAATAGTGCTCGATGGGGTAGGAGTTAAGTTGAAATCCACAGCGTGTTACCAAGTCATCTCAATACGCATCACGAGATGAGAATGCACCCCGGAGTGTAGTCCCATTATGGCTAACATGATGTGGCCATCACACACAAGAAATTTTGCGTGAATGTCGTTCATCAAAGTAAGAAAACTGTATGTTGTCATCCCGGGGTACGGTCCACAATTCTTGTCTACACAACAAGAGTGCGTGAATAAAGGACATGATCATTTCTGCCCTTGGATGACAGAATTAGGTCACGACGATGTCAGAACTGTCACCAATTGACTTCTCCTAACCGGGCTTGTGCAATTCGGGTAGTGACCTGCTCTTGCTTAGCACAGCCAGTCATTGCGAAAATTCCCAGGTCGACGAAACTATTTACTTGTTCCAATCTATCAACTGGCCCAGTGAATGCAGCCAGACGCTGCTAGAGAACGTGAAACCAAACTTAGATTGAAACGTTGTACTCTGAGGGAGCAATCCAGGCGATGAGGCTTAATGACTGCATGGCTTAATGGAAAACCCAGGGCAGATATTTGAGAACAGAGCAAACCATACCTTTGCAGCTCCAACTGAAATGATTTTGAATTTAGGTAAAGCGACCGATGTCGTGATTTGTTGGCCACTTATTTTTGTTTAGATTGCCATGTCGGAATTATTCGGAATTATGTCAAGATTATTTGGAAATATCACTTAAGTGATTTATTCAGATCGCTTTTGCATAGGCTTCAAGCGTGATCCACTTAACTTGGTCACGTTTGTACGTATGCACGGTAAAGTCCAACTATTATTTATCCATTGCTCCTCAACCTGATGACAGGTTTACTCTTGAGAAGCCTTCTGAAAAAAGGCATGTTTTTAACCAGTTCCGAATATTTTTTACATACATCTAAACAGTTTGGACATGGTTCCGGAATAATATGGGAAACGGCATAGAATTTACGACTGATCCAATGTAACTACGAAGTCGTCATTTGCGGTCAAAAAATGTTTACATTAGTTGGTAACAAGCCCATCAAGCTGCCTGGATTGTAACAGATATTGTCACGTGAGGAAATCAGTTTAGACTTTGAACGACTGACACGTTGTGAATGCTGTACCTAAAATTGACCATACAAACGGTCTTTGGGGCTCACAAGAATTTCCTCCAGGCAACGATGCACTGGTCACGTGCTTTTGCCGTGAAATTTCACCCGGGAAAGAAGAAACGTGGCTGCTGGTAAACAGTTCCGGCACATTGAGGGAAGACTGTTTGATGAAGTGAAGGAGTGGTGACAGTTTACTTGATGCCAAATATCAGCATTCAAGCAAATTAGAAGAACAAATTGCGTAATCCTTTAACTCGTTCGAGACCATTTTTCTGACAGATTCGACCATGCCAACAGTGAGTGTCACCAACCCACTGTTCATCGACGTGACTGGAGCATGAGAGGGTGAACTTTCACTGAAAGCATTTTTCAGATTGTGTCGAGAAGGCAGAAGGATAAGCACATGATTAAGTTTCGTCCTACGGGTCTAGCTCAGCCATGTACCGTGTTCTTTCCTGAACAACTCCTGAGTTAGATCTTCCTTCTAACCAGATGGACATTCTTGGTACCATTTGACAACCGGCTGAATCACCTAGCATTCGTTTTTTGGAACCCTGTCTGGTTACGTTAATCAAACTGTCCTGAATGACAACGCGAACTGTAACTCTTCGCTGGATAAACGGTTTGCCTACCCTCAATCTGAACAGGTTGCCCTATTTGTCTCTAAGGCGACCTTTGTCTATTTCCGGAAGCTTTTTCACTATTTTCGCTGCTTATGATTCGTTCCCACCATTTTCATGGCACTCAGCTCCACAATACACGGATATGATGGCCCAAATCGGTTAATTCATGACATACACACAGTTGCACAACAATGGCTAAAATATAAAGAAAAGCCATCTGAATTATTTGCGTAAGCAAATAATCGATTTTAAACGTTTAGTCAAATACTGTCATTGGTGTGCATGTGATAGATCGAGTATGCTTTCCGAGCTAACTGTATGTTTCAACAGTCCATTATTTTGTGGAGTTGCTGAATTTTACCGATGGAGGTGACCGGTCTGCAATAACCATTTAAACAATCATATTGGGCTACGAAAAACGTGAAACAAAAATGGAAAATCTAGTTGGATGATCCAGGCACCTCCGCTGGAATCAACAACGTCGATTTTACCCTGGTCTAATGTAACGTTTACTAGTACAACATGTGGACAACGTCTAACCAGATTGTGAAGCACTCAGCTGGTTTGGATTCATATGTTTTGTCCACAGGTAGTGCTTTACTGTGGCTTCAAGAGTGACGGTTCCATATCACCTAGCTACATCTCCAAGACTACTTCTTACTGATTCATTCCCAACTATTTCTTCCCCATACTTGGTATCTGGTTGCAAATTTCCTCAATCTAACGTCCATGTTAGTCGGATCGGCTTGACCGTATTTAACCTATCTTTCTGACTGACAAAAGATTTTGAATGTGAGGCTGGAATAGGGCCAGGTGATTCATGGAGACCATTGACTGATTGTCGCTACTTATATAATGTATTTTTCTAATCGACACCAAGTAGATCCTAATGACTGGGAACAGACATCGAACAAATACCACGAACAAGATAGCCAAGAAGAGATAATTCACACTGGAACCCACCAAACTAGAACAGTTTTTCACTTCGTAAAGCCCACTTTGATATGGCCTGTTTGCTTGTAACCTGGTCTAACAAGCAAATTTCTGTAGCACTGGAATTAATGGCCACATGGAATTCTGTGGCCAAGAGCTATTTCTGCTAATTCACATGCATATGTATTTTTCACGAGACCGGAAACAGATGGTATTCCATGCAGAATTGATTTCCGACGGGTTGCGATGTCAGACTGATACTGGACTGAATATGGTTCTGAAGGTAAGTACACGACCGAAGCTATCTTGACAACCAGGAACGACACCGTTTCCTCCAATTTTGTGGTCTCTCCGGACCAAATTGACCGGAATGCGTCAGTCTGGAAATGGAATTTGTATTGACTTAGTAGTACAAAATTCAGCTACTCGCAATAACGCCGGGATACGAAATACCAATGCTCATTTGACTCACTCCAACCCGGAATACGCAACTGTACGCAATGTAGAGCCCGAAACAGCTGGGAAACATGCAAGTTTATTTACAGCTCAAGCGTTTTTGTACAGAATTGGAGAAATCCTGACTCTTAGAAGGCATCTCTCCCAATGGCATTTGAGGTATTTTTGAACCTCACGATTGCCCTCTGCCAAGGTTCTCATTGGCTGGTTGTCTATGCATTCTAGAGAAAACCCGGTACCGGATCGTACCAGGTGACTAGCATGTGGACTCATTACACCATAGCATCAGCATGGTGGGTTTTCTTGAAAGTTTGATTAAGTAAATCGAAGTATTTCGTGAGTTTCTGATTCATGAACTTCTGTCACGGGCGGACCTCTTCTAGGTTGAATCATAATGGCTGCATACTTTGAATTAACCAAGTATTGACACCTTTTGATGTCCTGCTGTAACGTGATTTTAATATATATTACAATCTTGCATGAAAGTCGAACTCGAATGTAATTGTCATGTGATAGGTGAAAACGGCAAAGTGAGTGCCCTGAGTTGCTACACAAACGATCAGCACAACCTACATGGAACACAAAATTAGCTTCAGCGGCTTTTGTCAATCGGAATCACTACTGCAATAAAATTTGCGCATACGCTTAATGAGCTGTTTTATTTTTTTCTGGTTCTTTGTTACCGTTGTTTTACATTATCCATATAACGGACGATCGATATTAATCGACACTAAGTTTGGATTGGTCCTCAAGCCCCAGTCACTTGTCCTCATGATGGGGTTGGTTACGAATTTGATTTGGACGTGTCATTCAGATAGATCCATTCCCAGAGCCCTTGTCATTCCGTCCTACTGGCCTCAATTCTAACACTGATAACCGATAGTGGACAACGAGGAACGTATCGCATAGGAACAGATGGACAAACTTTCGCCAGAACTACGCGCAGGAGTTTCGTGATCATTGCCTCGTATCAGGTATGCGTACCCGGGCCGCACTTCCCTGCCCAGCCATCCACATAAGTGTAGACTCCTTGGTTAAATTTTCGCTCATCATCCATCCACACTTTGAGTGATTCAAATGAGATTCTATTGAGTCACATAAATGTTCGCTAAAATTAGCACGGACGTGTTCTGCAATTCCGACAAGACAAAATCCTTCAAGAGTTTGGGAAGGACGAAATTCTAGTATTAATCGTGTTCGCCCGAACCGAGTTTGGGCAAGAAAAGTTGTGTCCGAGCAACTTTATCGGAAGTGGCATCATCGATTCTACGAATCTGTTCGTACCGGTCAAACCAAAAATCAAATGTGATAATGTCGTCAGCGTAATGAGAAAATTTCGCTCACGTTTAGAAAATTATACCCATTGTTGGGAATTTGGTGTCAGCTGTATTTTGTTGCACAGAAAATTAGCGAATCTCAAACTGATTCGGCTATTGTTTGATTAAACCTTGTGAAAATTTTACTAGGAAAGTCATTTACATCGTCACCAAATCGCTTTAACCTCCGAACTCCGGTCTGATCAATTCCGGTAGGTGAGAATACCCAATTCACCGGACTTCAGTTGTGCAGATTGGTTTTACGCTTTGAAAATGGAATATGCGCAGAGAAGAGCCAACTTGTCAAGTGCTGCTCGATAATAATGGGCGATTTCAGCTACCCTTCCACTTCTTAAATTCCCACCGAAATAGGATATTTCGGTTTATACATTAATGATGTGATGCACAACAGTTGGTTAATGTGCCCCCAAAGGTATCTGTTCGGTACATTTCCACTTCACCGCTGTTTATTGGCTGAAAGTGGACATGTGCGTAAGGTTGAATTAATTTTTTCTACTGTCCTGTTTATTATCCGAAAAGGAAACGATTGGAACAATGGTTTGCATGTAGTATCCAATAGAACAACGATCCTCGAAAGGAGCTGCGTAAGCGACTTGAAATTTAAAGTGCAGTAAAACTAACGCAAGTCAACAAACTCGTCAGGCAGCATCCATACTTAAACAACCAAACCAACGTGGCGGCCTAAATGCTGCACATTTCGTGCAATCTATTTACATTTCTACCGACAGTATACTTTCTGAATACCAATATTCTGTCTGAGTACTCCTCTGGAGCACATGGTGGGACATCTTATATCCGAAGTCAAACAATAGTATATAAGTGTGGCGAGCTTACTCGAACATTCACGCATACCCACGGAGACAAACTATGAACCATAAATTCTCACCCTCATATGGGGATAAAATTCCAAGAGAATGCTTACGTTTCCTGGAATATTACTTCAAAACATTTTGCGAATGGATGTTACCCTTTCTCATCCCTGAGAGAAGGATGCGAGATTGTTAAATCTGTTCTTATTTGTATAAACAATGCCCATTCCTATTTGTGGTCTATATCTTCACTAACTAGTTGTTACACGCGAACCTCAGCGACAGGGTTATCCTATTCGGATGTACTGCATCGAACAGCGTGCCTATTATCCTCGCACATTTGTATGTATGTGTGCGCGCCTGTGTATCGACATTCCATCATGAGTTTTACATCTATTCAACTGCTTATTGATTGAGTAACCCTCGAAGGAACGGGCAGCGAGATCACTGAGACAGGTAGAGCCCAGAAATTGGCTGTTTCCTATCTCTTCCGATCACCTCTGACACTACGCTTTGTTGAATGCTATTGCGTTTGGAAAATTCAACACGCATTTTACGAATCCGAAAGTGGGAACTGCTCACCGGAATCAGACGAGCAACGACAGTCATAGGAGTCACTTTTGTGAAAATACAATCGTTTCATCGTTTCTCTTTTGTTTACAACGTACTTCGAAATTTCGACAAAATTAGATGTGAAGTCAACCGGACTAAGTTCACATTTGATACCTCAAATTCTAGAGTGTGCGGCAGCTTGCAACCCAGGTAGCTAAACGCTCAACTTCATGGGCATGTCAAAGACCAATGTCAAACCTAAGGTCAGGAAAACCGTAAATAGACAGGGCCAGGAAATTCCCCAGCCGTCGCAACGGTTTTGACTGTCGTCCTATTCGTAGCATGCGGTCGTACGTAATTTCCACGTTACTTATGATGCAATTTGAGCGATCCGCCCAACCTTAGCATCGCACGAGCCGCTCGACGTTGTTCAACTGTCAGAAATTTGGCGCATCGTGATCCCATGTGACGTTCAGACATCATATGCTGCGTAGGTGGGCGCACTGGCAACCAGTTTCCAACGCATTCGCCCACGTACTTTCGGCTGAAGGACGAACTGAACCAGCAACAAAAGGACGTCGATCCGAATGCACAGGAGAATTGGATTTGGAAATTAGGACTGTCCTGCATTCCACTGCCAACCTAGCGGATAGCGACAGAGACGGACTGTGGAGTTGGGTCCAACAGCGTGAGCTCGGCACAGATTGCGTGCCTTATCTCGAGTGTGCGATAAGAGGAAACCTCCAGAAAAGAATAAAATTCGAATTATTCACGTGTCAGAGCGATAAAACACGTCCCCGTCGAACGAGAACCGTCACAAGAACGATAGCGTGGGTGTTGGATCAATTCCACGGTGATCCTAAGTCTCCGGATGTCTAACTTAGTCGAAAACAAGTGGCCGCATTCGAAATGAAAATTGTCACTTAGAAATTTATCATGAAATAACTCTTTGAAACGGTTTGTCAAAGTTTGAGACGAGAAATCAGCAATATTTGCTGATAGACTAATAGGTAAACAACCAAGGTAAATCAGGGTTACCTTTGTTGTCAGCAACGGAAATGTGTCGTGTCTGCTTTAAACACATCGTTGGTTTGTTTTTACAATTTGTTATTATTTATGTTCTCTTTCGTTAGGATTCTCGAGACCATCACCTGGACGAATACGATCACCTGGAAATGTACGAATCATCCACCACAAGGTGAGGGCCTTCTTTTGGTGTGATCAATGTGCTCTCGTGAGATTCGATTGATAACGCCTTTCTAGTTATCGAAAATCCAATCCGGCGAGATCGCCTTCCAGATATGACAGTGCAATTAGCCGGTTGTAGATCGTTATTTTCAATTCAGTCGTCTTAGTTGTGCTAAGCGAACCCATGCCTTTGAGTATCTTAATTATTGTATGTTTGTGTGAGTACGTCGAGCGTGGAAGAACTTGGAAACTAGTAACTACTCAGTGACAGTAAGGTAAATGTGACTTTTGAAGTTTTGTGATTTAAACTAGGATCCGTGCAATTATGAGGCACAGAAAATCAGTTAGACCGTGACAACATCTGTTGTGCCTATTAAACATTATGAAAAAAATGATTTACTAAACGAAAACGAATGTTGGGACCAAATAATGTAAAGGGTGTATCAGAAAATCGATGCGCCATGTGTTGGTTTTAATTGTGAATGATATAATGTTGATAACAAATGTTACTCCGATTTTTGATTATCTGGGAGAGCTGGTGAACCCTAATCCGTACGCTGACTTCTTATTGAAATGAATAGTCTTGAGGAAATGATGATATCGACTAAGGCTGGAGAAAGAACAAAGATAGAGAACCCAACGCCCCATATTAACAGTATCACGAAACACTAAGAAGTGAAAACAATTTAAATTTGTGTTTGATTAGTCCACGTGCAAGGACACGATGTAGTTCCAGTGTTTACCACAATTAAAACAAACCAATCAGCATCACAAACATTCATAAAGGTAAAGAGCGAACATTCCGCGATTCCTATTGGGCCGAGGGTGCTCCACCAATGATGCTTCCTTACAGCAAGTATATATATATATATATATATTTGAATACCAGGTAAATTAACTTTGATATGGTCTTTAGGTTTCGGGTTTTTCTTGCAGTCTTCAGCCGCGTAAGAGTCTGATCTGTTCCACTATATTCCGATAGTTCGCGTCCGACATTCATCACGGTCGCCCACAGTCAAGGTTACCATGTGGAGTAAGAAATGTCGTGAGTGACATCATAGCTGCCCAGTATAGAACAGGTTAATCGAAAAGCTAGTGCATCCGAGGTTGAAGAACGGGTTAAATGCTTCAAATTATATTGGGCTATTCGGAGAAAAAAATTAAGAAGGAAAATCAGACCTCATTTCCCAGACCTCTGGCTAACAAACTTTGCACTAGTTCACCAAGAATAAGCCACTTCCCAGAGCCTCGGGATCGGACCGGTTCGACGAGCTGAAGGCGTCCTCACATAGTCAGGCCTCCCCGCTTCCCAAATTACACTCTTTGGTTAGCAGTCTGACCTTGAAACTTCGTAAACCATTCCCAACGCTACAGTCGAAAGCATCCAAATGCCACTTTAGAGATCACTTGGAAACAGCTAAATAACCAAGTAATTCCGGTGTTCTCCATTCTAAAATCCAGAAGAAAGCTACAGCTTAGGCGCGGTCTCCAGTTTTCCGCAGCTTGATCAGTCAGACGAATTCGCGAAGTCACGACTGAGCATTCAGTTGTCCAGTTTCAAAATCGTCACTTTCACCCATCCAGGTCTATCTACAAGCTAAACCTAAAGCCAACGGATGAAGACATCAGAAGGTCATATCAAGACGGTGAACCCTATTTTCCATGTGATGATTTCCACCGTTCCTCTTGAAGATTCCATAAATCCATACGCTATTTTCACTAGAAGACCCACCGTGTCCCAAAAGATTGGTGTCAGTCCAAGTGCAACATGACAAGTGGGTATAACGAAGTCCCAGAAAAGAGTGCCAGTTTCCTGTTGTCACTGAACGCCCGACTGAATCCAGTCGGTTCCTACAGAGACGCGTTGATTTCCCAGGCGGCTCACGAAATCATTGTTTTGTTGATACCGACAGCTGCGAATCTATTATTCCAAATAACTTTTTCAAAATGGTCAGGCCAAGTATTTCTGTCAAACCGACCACTGTGCTTATCCATGGTGTCACTGGTCACCGCTTCAAGCTGCCCGTTTGAAGTGTGCGCTATCCAGATTTGTGGATTTTTTGCCCGAAGTTGCTGAGAAATGGCCAGTGGATGTTAAACGATAGACAAAGGCTAATATACAGCATAAAACTTACACTCTAATTCTGGTTCGGGGTAAAAGCCGTTTTCTGCCATTTTTCGGGTTGTTGTAAGTTGTATCTCCCAACATACTTTGATATCGCCATGGCCGGGTATCGATCTCACATAAGATGTTTGTGCGTGCACGCTTAGATCCATATGTCCCACCTTTGTCAGGTTTTTCGCTGTTTTTTTGCCACTTCCGACAGCGTACAGCAATATCGCATTGGTGGCTTGTTTACGTTCAAGTAGTTCAAGAAGGATTGATGCTCGATCAAATTCCTAAATGTGACGGCATTTCCCCTTTTGCGAACTGCTCTCATATCAGCAGATCAGACGCCTCCAGTTGGCCCTGCTTGACTGTAGGGCATACTGCTAAAATGTACTTCTGCAACTGTAAGACCATTATGATATCATCATGCTTTCTTGTTTGCAAGTGAGTAACGGTGCCATTAAACAACAAATCATTCTAACAGTGTGTTGGGTTGATCGTTCAAATTGATAGTCCGCTTTGTAGCAAGTAACCAATTGGACTTGCTAATAACTACTACGCTAGTTTTGGGACGCCAGCTGCAAAAACGCTATTTCCGATCGGGTGCACTGAAACGATTGAAGGCTGCCACACGTGGTCAGCGTTCAGTCTCATTTAAAACATTTCTCGGCAAAGGTATGTCCCCAGGAGAAGAGGTATGCGCTGCCAGGTGTGTCCGCTAGTCGCGGCTAGCGGGATGAACATCACCTTTGTTCTTAGACATGAATCAGGCGAGCCCTTGTTTACTAAATAGGCGGCCGCAGACGGGCAAAGACAGTGTCCGAGGTAGTGATGGGTTTTCACTCAACAAGCCAACGTCTTATAAACAGGTACACTTGTACGTCGAAGACATGTTGGAATGGTGGGAGTGACTTAAAGCTATTACTCATTATCTTTTTTATCTTTTATCTTTTACATCCTTTATTAATGAAACAGCAGTGTACATCACTTTTCAGCAGAGGGGCCTCTTCTAACAGAGGGCTGCCAAGTGGGGAAGTTGACCGGCGGTGGGAGGATTCAAACCCGCGACCTTCACCTCCAAACGTCACGACCTGATCCGTTTGGCCACCGCCGGCGGTGCGGTGCATTGTTTTCCAGCAGCAGCGTATAATTCCTTACATCAAGCACCTCTACTAAATCACTGGGGTGTGTCGGGCCTCTAGTCGGTTCATAAGCGACCAAAATGTGAATTAGTAACCCTTTAAGTGACCTGCGTGCAATAGGTGTCAGTCCCTCACCATCCGTTGCAGCTTTGAAGGTCAGATTCTTCTATCGTAGGCTCAGAAAGAGATTTCATTAAATAAACCCCTTACTTCGGTCCAGGAACCCGAGTACCATAGTGTCTGCTTGGAAACCACGCACTGGGTAGCACTCGCTTCTCGGTTCTCGTTCTTATAGGGAGTTCTCCCAAAACTTCAACCATCCTGTTACATCGTGTATTCCTTCGCTTTTGGGCGATATATACGACTGCGATAAACTCCTGCTCTGCTAGCTTTTTTGAAACTATCTCACCGAATGCTTGTCATTTCCGCACAAAACATACCGCTTATCTTCAGCTGCATTCATCGTCCAAGTTAGCGGCATTCAACGTAGGCATGCTGATGCAGAACGGATTGCATAGAGGACTACGAAGAATCCTTCAATCCTCAGCTGTCAATATTTGTGTACCACGGACGCCAATCCAATACCTTGATTGTCTTTTAATAGACCTCGTGTTCAAATCTCAGCTCTGGTTCTATCTTCGCCTCTCCGATGATTCTGTCGTTGAGCGATCCGATTTAACAGCTCTTCGTTATAATTCTAAAGAAACACTGTTTGATCAGATTCCAGATGATAGTTACCTCGGTGCAATCAAAGCTGAAAGTTTGTGTGTAACTACGTCCTGAGTGTAGGAGAAATAACGAAAAACCCCTTGGACCTTTCCCCTTGACCCGACTACGTACCATCAGCCATGCGCTGTTCTTCAATCGACGAGGCCCTATAAAGCTACAAAAGCCGATAGTCTTCTTCTAGGGTTTGGTGACCTTTGACAGGAGTCGCCAAATTTTGGAAAGAGGAAAAGAGTCCCAGTATATATGCATGCGAGTCAGTCGTTCTTCCAGCCGCCAAGAAGGGTCCGAAAAATATTTGTCAAAATCATCAGCATTTCGGATTACCCTGTGCTGGGTACGTACTTTCGGACCTCCTATTTGCTACTTAGCCTTTGTGCAACACTAGCTAGCTTATCTCAACGAGCAAGCAAGTTTTATTCCCCGTCGCGTCTGGTTGTATCACATTTCCACTAGAACTGAAACATACGTATCGAAAGCCCAGTATTGCCACAGTTCCGAACATCCGGTTGACCTTCGATTATGCGGACGGAATTGTCTTCTGGAATTTTATGCTCGGTGATAAGGTACGTGAAAGGTTTGTCGCAATCTTTACTGAAGTCTACAGTCAAACCTCCAGTATCCCTGGCTCTTCGCTTACCATCACTCGCGGCCTACAGCAAGAGTTCAGTTTCAGTTGGTACAACCACTAACCTTACATGAACGTACTTTGGTTCTAAACTGAGACCTCAGCACCATCTGTTCAAACAACGAAAATAACACTGAATAGTGAAGGATGATTGCCAAATAGCAAGTTGAAGAACCATACAGAAGGATAAAGGTCCCGATGCCACTGTCTGCGGCACTGGGCCTAATGACCCATGCCCCAAACCACCGATTCCAGGGATCCCGCACACCCCAACCCGGCAGTGCATATGTCCGCACGCTTGAAACCTACCGATTAAGGCCTTCGTGCCCTTCTGTCAAGTCGCCTACTAAACACTTTGAATCATCTCCTAACCAAAGAACAGCCGACAACCAGGCAGTCAATGTTCTGTGAGAATGAGTAGAACAAGTCCCAACCAGCTCAAACTATTCAGATTCAATGCGCCTTCTAAACATTGAACCCTACTACCCAGTACCTTACACGTGAACTGTGTGTTATGGAGAAGAGCCGCGTATCAGCAATGTTACTGTTCATACTCAACCTTTGATATCTAAACGGATGTCACTTCGACACTGCACATGCCTCGCACTGGTGAATGTCATTCGAGGTTTCTGTATGGGCGAAAACACTCCTCCCCACATACGAGCACCTGGTGAAATGTAACTACCCAAGTAAAGAAATCTGTCCACCTAACCTAGCTATTCCCGTTCAAGAACAGAGTTTGGCTTCGAGCCAATCCAGTCCTCCAACAAGATCTTAGACTTCGAAGATAAAAAATGCATCCCAAAAATACCTACACCGTCATTTAGGAGATTGTGAAAAATCCACAACATACTCTGATCGTTACTCATTAGTACAATATTGTTCGAACAATCTAATTCAGACGATTTCTTATTAGAGGAAATAACACTCTGCTCTGTAGTTTTCACATGAAGATCTATCAACCTTCTGTAAATCGGCGCAATCACCGATCCACACCAGTCCTTAGGAATCTCTTCCCCTCACTCAAATTGATCCTAGGAGTTTTGTTAACTGCGATGTTAACACTTCACCACCATCTTTGAAGAAGGATGACGATAGTCCATCTGGTCCACTTGTCCTATACCTTTTAAGCAACCTATTTCCCTCATCGCCTCCCCTTTCAGATGGAGAGCTGGTATCCATGTGCACTAGTTAATTTGCAGGCATAAGTGGAGGGCCCACTGTGCCTGTGAGCCCACGCGCCAGCCGACGATCCTAAGAGTGAATCACTGTGACGTCGAATTACTTAATCACTTCGCTTATGCTCTCGGCTCCCGAAGACCAGAATTCCATGTCAGTCGGTAAACGCTGCCACTATCTCCGATAGACACAGCCTTCTCCATTTCCCTACGTTTCCCTATCCACCACTGCTGGGTGTCATTTCTCAGACTCCTGGCCAGATGACATTTTAGAAATCTACATGTTTCACTGCATGTTGCATCCGAGGCGACGGATTTGAGACCATTCAACAGAACAAGTGAAATCGAGAATACCCATCGTTTCTGGGGATTATGTAGCAAGGAGTCCTGTGTGGCAGTTGCCTCTGAGTGCATGGCTTATTTGATCTGCTTCCGTTGTTCGCTCGGATCCTGGGTATTCTGATGAGACGACAGCCGCATCGAAAGTTCCGACTGAAGCTGAAGTGGGCAATTATGGTCTAAAATCAGCAATGCAGGACCAATAGCTTTTGTGCTGGTTTGACCACGGACGAGGCACAAACAAAAGCAAGCTCGGACCAAAGCACCGTCTGAGTCCAAAGGTATGAACCAGAACGATTGACAATCCTCCATTGATCCATGCCATCGCGACACATGGCAATGTGGTCGATCTGAGTCTAACTCTTTGAAGGCAATGGAGGGCGCCAGGTGAGCCAATGTCACTTTTTATTGGCGAATTAATGTTCCAAAAATATTTCTTTCCCTTCCACTAATGCTACCATCAGAAAATTTCGTGGCATCTTGTTTGGTCCCTATATCGCAAGAACGGGAATTAAAAGGGTTCCTTGTGGAATGAATGTTAGAACTATTGGGGCGATTGGTACTTCGCAACTGCCCTTGGCAAGAATTCCCCGATTCGCCGTTTGTGTCCCGGTTCGTAATCGAGGATGCGCTACCAACCCCATCTACATGTCCTGAAGATCATGTAACTGATTTAGATTATTTCACAAATATAGTCCTGCTTTTCGACAGTCTACCGGTCGTAAAAAGCCCTCTGAATCACCTGGCGAAGAATCGCCGACATTTGCTTTACTCTGTCTAAAGCCGAATTTCTGCGCCAGGATTTACAGGGACCTGTACTCGCCCTCATCGTTGCTAGTGGTAGACTGGAACAAGCCAGCAGTTTTGTTTACATTCAGCATAGCATCCTAGCTAGTTATGTTACTACGGGAGAGATTACATCGTGCCTCGTTCAAACTATCTATGAAGCTGTCATGTAAACTGTCCGGCAGTAAAGGAAGTAATCTGTCATGAAACTGTTTGTACAGACTTTACTTATAGACTGCCACCTTAGACTCTGCGACAGGATTGGTATATTTTTCATTATTACGTAACCAACGCATGAGTGCAATAGAAGGAGCATTCCCTAGTGCCGATAGGTGCTAGTAAACCCCCACTTCATGGGGAGACACGGACCGCCAGCCATGAACCTGGAACCTGGTGTGACATAAGATCAAATAAAATCTAAATATTAAACGTTTGAAAAATCCCACAGAACACATTGAGAACAACACAACGTGGCGAACAAGCTCGTTTTCAGTTATTCGTAATCGTGCCAATAG
>LUCM01003928.1:258202-302970 GCA_008360955.1 Fasciolopsis buskii
GCAGATAAGGGACAGAAGACCTTAGAGTTCAGTCCGTGTCGACGGTCAGCTGGAAGACATGAAGAGTGATAAAAATCGGTGATAATTGCTGGCTGTCTTCAATGGGGTCGCATGTGTGTAGCAGGAGAGCAGCTGCCAATCAACGCCAACTGAAACTGAACGTATGGTCAGTTGTGTTAAAAGAAAGCTCTTGTGGACAGTATAAATCAGATTAGGTAGTCATTCGCTGCATAACAAAGATAAAGTAAAGACAACTTACAGCAGGCCGTCAGCACGATCGATTAGTGAGTTGTGTTCAAAAGCTGAAATACGCGCTTTTGTGCTAATCTAAGATCGATTAAGGTCAATGGATATCAGTCAGGAGGACGGAAACGAGTGAAGCATGCAGGTGGTGAGACGAATTGTCCGCTGAAGGCACGTCAGAGTTATCATAATGAGTATGAGTTGTATGATTAAAACCACCTCCAGGGGTATAGTTTAGACAGGCATGCATACAGTTTATTTATTTAGGGTAAAAGGACAAGTAAGCAGACGAAGAATGCACAAGACGACAATGAGGGGTGCTAATAACTTGAAGTCACATTTAGTAACGCGGTTAGTGAGCATATGCTTGAATCTACACTAGTTCGCAGATAAACTGTAAGGATGATAAATAGGCGAAACAAGGGTGAGAAAACAGTAGAGGTGTTGTTCTCTAATCTGTGCAGAAACGGCATAGCTGACAAATATTCAGGCATAGTTTAACGTGAAAGAAACTGTAATTGATGACCAACGGGATTCCTCCCACCGCCGATTAACTTCCCCACTTGGCAGCAATCTGCTGGCCGCGGCCCTCTTCCCGAAAAATGATGTACATTGTTATTTCATTAATGAAGGAAGTAAAAAAATAAGAGATAAAAAGTACTCATGACTCAAAACGGGCATTCCTGATAAACCATAGATGGCTGAGGCTCGGTCAATTACTGGTGGAAGAGATTTACCAGTCGGGTCTATGGACTATCTGATCTGTCTTTGTCATTCTGTTGACCCTCCCTTCGGCTGACGTCTGTTGTGGACAACGGCAGACAAGCAAAATGAGTTGTTCTCACCCGATTAACCGACCAGACCTGAAGAAATGTATGCAAGACCTAGGCTGACCCTAGCAACGAACGGTGTTAACAATTTAGTTTGCACAGGCTCGAATTCAGGACATTTGTTCCACACCCGCGCACCCAAGGGTCCCAAGTGTACTGCCAGTTCAAACACCGGCTGAGATGCTAACCTTGTTGGGTTTTTGGAAATTATGTTGACGGATCAACGGAGCAATGCATACAAAACCATTTACATCACCCAGTGACTAATTTGTTTTCTCCTATGTCTCGTGATATTTTTTTACTCGTGGTTGTACGTGCAATCAGTGTGCAGTTCATTCTGATTCTGCGTCCAGTAGTTGGGGTTTTATTTGTCTTCTCACTTTCCGTTTTCCATTTTTTCTTCCACGTATTTTGTAGTCAATGGGACGCGTGAAAATCATCAAAACGTCTCGTTAGATGATTTCTAGTTTTTCATTGACGTATTGGTAGGATTTTTCGTTTCTTCGTTCATTTGTTCTTGGCAATTTCGTTTTGTGCCTAAAACGAAACCAAACAATAGCAGGACAATCTGTTAGCAGCCTCGTAGCGAGCACGTGGTGGCGAAACGAAGTGCATAAACAGGCGGTTTGTAGACTTGGTTTTGCATCCATTTGAATTAATCGTCAGTCTGAATTCCAACTCCATTTCATCACCACCACCACCCCTCACCCCCACCAAAACCACCACCGACCTCCGCTCGCCACTCCTCCCCCCTCGCCAGTTTGGTTAGCTCAGTTCAAATGCAAAGGAGAATCATTTATCACAAGACCGAAGAAAGTCTTCTATTCTTTATAGACTACGCAACCCTACGCATGAATGACTTCAGAGTTGCACGAGTTTTGGCTCACATGCCCAATTGAAATTCGGAGAATTATCGACTTAACCAGACGAGCAAAAAATGTACCCCGTTGTAATATACATTTTCCTCAATACATGCTTATCCGCATAGTATACAAAAAATGTGCCCTAAGCGATATGCATTGAGAAAAGAAACTGCGAAATGAACAGCACACGACAACAAGCTACGATACGGCCTATCGATTAGGGTTGCAATGTTAGCAGCTTTAGCATGCACACAGTCGTAAACTGACTCAGTCAAGGGTGACAGGTTGACATTTCTTCGTCTGAGCAGGCTCAATCGATAAGAGCACCGGCCTAGAGGAGAGAATGATCAGTAGTGCTCTTTAGCATGCCTAAGGCAGTGCACACATCCGTTCACACACACACACACACACACACACACACACACAGAGAGAGAGAGAGGATCCATGTGCCGGTGGCTCCAGTCTCGTTGAAACGTCTGAAGGGAGTAGACAAATTTCTAAACGATGCGACAAATGCACGCTTGTGAGAACGGAAAATCGAGCCGGCTTGGGCTGGTACAGCTAGCGGTTCGGTTGTTGAAATTGCAATGTGATTAGCACGATCACATTGATTAGTGCGACAAACCCGGGGGAAAAGGGCAAACCATAATGACTTCGACTATTTGCCGTGTGATCGTAGACGCCCTCGAATCTGAATGCGTGGCATCGTATGTAGTGATCAATGGTGCCCGGCGTACCAAGCAACATCAAGAAACTTCGCGATAAGGCAACGTAGAAATTCTTCCGCGAATGGTCTGTTCTTCTCAGGCTTCCCGAATTAGTTCGCGCTTACCATTGTTCCTCAGTGAGATTCCCCAACGTTGTTGAAGATGTTTTAAATTATCATAGTGAAATGTTGCTCAGGCTAGCCTAGCCTTTTTCTCGTCCCAATGGAATGCGTGATGTGGATGGAGGAACCTGTGAAAATCAGTATCCTTTGTAGCTGTAATTGAGGACGCCGTGACAAACAGCTTCATAGGTATTTTTCCCCTCTCCGGCCTACTAGAGTGCCGTCAACGTTCCGATGTCGACCTATTGATCAGGCCTGGTGAATAGGACTGCAGGCATAATTCTTGTGCGGAGGAACATACGTGATCAAAATGTGCTTGTACTATGACGACGCACTGTCAGTCAATCCTTTTGCAACAGGTGAGATAAACCGGTTTGACTGCGTGTTGTCCCCATTGTTGATACGATGGTAACTGCATGAATGAGCGTTTCATCCGGAACGGATACGCGACTGGATGACGATTCACGTCCAATCAGACGAGCAAACAGGCGTGGCACCCCAATGGCTCCAGGCTGATAAAGCTTGGTCGATTTGATTAGACAAGCCTGTCTTACTAGGCTTGTTTGCACTAACCGTCGATTTTAGGGAAATTCATTTAGCAGTACACGGCGTTGAGCACAGACATTGGATGGATGAAAAGGGACTGGATGTGTGCATCTTTTGCGTGGACATGTACTCCTAGGCCAAAAAGCTGCCAGGCCATGGTCAGGCTGTCAACATCGGAGGGTTTCTGCTTAAAGATCACACACACACACACACACACACACACAAAAGGTCAAATCATCGTCTCACTCTTAATCCCGAAACGGATATCGGTGCCTCGATGTCCGGTGGGCGATAGCCTCTGATTCGTCCAACCCAGGTATGCCTCAACGGAGTCACGTGGTCAAGGGGCTGACGATGAAATGTGAGGCAGGAAATTGACTGCGGCCAGTGGACAGACCGCAGAGTGGGGCAATGGTCGCTACGACACTGTGGCGGCGGGAAAGTTAGTGTGGGCAGGACGATAAAGTATACGCTAGTACCCGAGTGGCGTAACGGTGAAGTTTAATACCCGGAACTAGATACATCCATTTCAAGAAAATTTTATGCTAACGAAGTTCACAATGGGAGAAAAAAGTAATTAAAATGAGTCGCGTTTACATTCACAGCACAGCTGTTTGAAACCAAGGATGTAGGCATGTTTGTGCGCATTTGCTGAGCAATACCATTCCGGAAATGGAAGTGTTCAGTGCCGTAAAAACTACTACCAACTTTCTTTCATTGCATACTTAAAACGCCTCGAGAGAACTGGCGACAATCCGCATAAAAATCAGAAGGCTTCCCTTCGCGCTATAAACTGTCTTATTAACAATAATAATAATAATGATAATAATTAAAAGCTATAAATCAGAAACTGTACTTTTGTGACGAACCTACTTTTAGTCGGCGACCCACAGTAGGCAACGGGTTTGCTATTACCTGCAACAACAATCGATCGACCAAAGTTGTGGCAACCCAGGAGCTACGAAAGGACAAACGATCTGCGATTACCATTAGCTCAAACATACTTCGTCAGTTATGGTTCTATCGGCTGAATGTATATATATATATATATATATATATATATATATATATATATAAACGAATGATTTACTAACGAAATCCGATCGTGGTTGCCTATGATTCCTGATTTCCTGGTCTAATTGTCCAGGTTTAATACTATTCCAATACGTGATGCGCACTGGAGTTTGTGCATGGGTCTGGTTAATCTTGTTTGATGCCCTTATTTCGACTACCCTTAGTACTACAGTTCATCATAACTCAGACTAATGAGCTCAAAATGCCGTGTGCAAACAGTCGAACGGGATTTCAGGACGCGTGCGTGCCAAACGAACGAGTAGTGCCAATTCAGCCATACATCTCGTGCCCTCTACTTCACACGTCCTTCATCGACCTCAAATTGACCTGTTCAGGAAAAGATTGAACCAAATCTCTTAGATTCATTGTCAATCCCCTGCACATGGATGCGTAGTGTGGATGTAATTTGTCTCACTCAGCACCAAAGTTTGGTGCAAAATTTATTTGTCCTATTTGGCATTTATTCAATGGAAGGCCTCAAATTCTGTTGGTCTATGTTGCTTGTTCATTGTGATTGAATGAGTTCCCCTCAGTTACCAACGAAGGCTTCAACCACACGCATTCGGTGATGAAATCAAACTAACTTTTCAAAACTATGCTAAATTCTATGCTGTTGGAGTTATCTCATTCTGGTCACGCGAACGATGTCAAAAGGATTTCTATAAGATATTCGTCTTTGCATTTCTCACGAAGTGGTCGGCAGGCCCACCTGTTCGCACAGTTAGCCAGGAGTTCACATTCGCGACGGTCTGATCTGAAGGTCAATAGGTCGAATCTCCACCGAGTCGTTTAGCTTTGTCAGTTTGCAGTTGTTCATTCTCCTCGACCGGCTACCTGAAACTGATATGCCCTATCTCCATCATTAAAGGAAATAAGTGATAGATGAAAACAGAAAATTCATGAGTATGTGTTCAGCGTATCGGGACTCAACGGAGTTCACAGTGTCTCGAAGAATCGATACGGCATGTGACTGTCCAATACAAATTTACGAGATCATCAACTAATGTTGCCTTTCGTTAATTTACATTGTTTTGGTCACTTCGACTAACCTTCCGCAAAGCACGTTTTTTTCATTATTTAAAATCATCAATATAAAGGTCATTCGTCTTGGCCTAAATGCAACCAATTAATACTGTGGACTCGCCACACTTTGCGTGGACGGAACGCCTATCTATAGGTTTGCCCTTCATATCAGTCGTGTGAAAATCCCGCCTAAATAGACCGAGTTTGAGGGATTATCAATGACGTGAGAAAAAGCAAGAGGTGATTCAAATGTCAAATTATTTAGGTATGCTCATTATGGAATTATACAGACAGTGGACCAGTACGTTTTCACCCATGTGACACGAATGTTCAATCACGTGTCTTGAACAGCAAGGTTGTACAGCATCTTATAAGTTACATCTAACCGGAATATGATTACTGTTCAGCTGGATCAAGTCCCTGTCTTGGCCAAAGAGTAGATCTGACCCAGGTTCTACCCGAAATCTGTGGGGCATGCTGCGTCACCGATCATATAGAAAAGGTATCCACGTGTTTCAGCAACTGACCTCGTAATCGCCCAAAACAGGGATGCATGAATGGTGGTTAGGGTATGATTCAGACACTAGTAAGTAGTGTATCCGGAACTTTTGTCAAAGCATCAGGACGTAGAGCCTGAAGGGCATGGTGTAAATGTAGTTTGTCTAAGCCTTACATCAGGGACCACAGGCTCGGAATATTATTTGGTTGCGTATGAAACTAGGGATCGAATGACTGTACCGCGAACATATTTGTTTGTCCAGTTGACAGCGTGAAACAAACAGGGAACTCAATGCTAGAAAAAATTAATAGTCACCTCGGAAATTTTGCGGAATTCAGATCAGTGATATGTCCACATAGATCAAAGTGGCAGTTTGAATCTCATGAATCTCGGATAAAATCATGTGCAGTCACATTTGTGTCGAAAATCCCCGAAGCTTCCAAATGCCTCGGGATGGTCAGGGACGGGTGTTACAGACTCCGAGTTGGCTACCCTCTCTCTTTAAACGCCCCTCGGAATGCCTCTTAATTTCCACGCTTTCAAATTGGGGTCTCCTAAGGAAGCCCTACAAACTGCCTTCGCGTAGCCAGTGTTTCTATTCAAAGACGAAGAGGACGGAGAATGCCCGACGTCCTCCATCGAGTTAAGTGACCTTTAGTTGGTTAAACTCTGATTTCCAACCATCCGTTGTGGCGTACAAATCATAAGACAGCGTGCTCACCGACAAATGTGGAAGACGGGTGTGCTGGGTTCCCAGGATGTCCGGTGCCATCCGAAGGACGTATGAGCTGAGCAATCTGTCATCAGATCCAATCGGTTGTGTGACCATCAGATCGTCCCGTTGTCCGGTGAGTTGTATCCATCAATCAGAGGCTCAGGGCATAGTCCTCCAAATCAACTCCTAACCTAATTTCGGTTTGAACAACCGGGTAGTATTCACTCCACGTAGGAGTCATGGATCCTAATGAATGGCCGATGACATGCAGGTGGGGGTTTGAGAAGCTGCGTGGTAGCGTGGCGAAGCGTACACGATGTTTTCTTTTCTTCCCCTTTCCACGCATATTGCTTTCTTTCTTCTGCATGATTCCAACATTCACATCAGCTGCCATAGATCTGTGCAACAGAGGTTAGCGTTCTCAAGTCCAGTGCCCATTTGTTCCACTTTATACGTATGGTAAAATGGATAAAACTACGGATCCACTATTTGGAATGGCTATTTTAACCAGTGTGCTCAGTCTTCTTTTGGCATGTCTATTCAGATCTCGCAATTCACAAACAAACACTTTTGCTTAGATTCTACCTGCCACTTCCGTCGTATTAGTGTTGTCAGAGCTGGGGGTGATACAATTCCCAGAATGGGGTATGGGGTTGCGAATACTTACGAATATTTCCGTATGGTCTGTCCTGATCATTCAAAAACTAGCCATAAAATCAATTCGGCGTGATTTCAAAACCGGTGAACGACATGGGCAACAACAGCTGATGTTCTACCCAATCAGTGCCAATTAGATGTTTAGCCAAGTAGGAAGACGTGATTTACTCACGTGGATTTGTACACACAAACAGACACAGACAGCTTTCATCCAGCCAACTTCACAGGGTATCAGGAATTCAGTTTGTAATCACGTGGACCACAACAAACTGATCAGACGTCATAGCTGCAAAAGTGCCACCAAATTCATGTCGGTAATCATTTTCAGATGAAAAGAAAAGCATTCGTACGGTTTTTGTCTGGATTACACACACACACACACACACACATATATATATATATATATATAAACTCTTGCATGTACAAGCACAACACACACATACATACATATACACATCGTGCGTGCCATGTGGCCATGTTGGCCAACGAGATTTTGATTCTATTAAAAAGGTTAAATTCGAAATGCCAGAGTATAAATAGCCAATGGAGACCCCTAAAAAATACAGGTAGATTGAGGGCAACTTACCGAACTACGGTCGAGAGTTACAAAATATTCATTATGTGCAAAATCGTCTTTCATTGTTTGCGAATCATCAGCAGATCAGAAATTTACAAGACGAAGTATATTAATGTTGTTGCATCATCACACTATAAGCTAACTTTTTTTCAAGCATACAATCCTAGCCAAAAAAAGGCCTTTTCGTACCGATGGACAGGTAAATTGTGATCCGGGTTGCGTCATATGTTCCGTTCGGTTGCCCCCAAAATAAGAGCAACTGCAAATCGATTAAACTGAATTGAATGGAATCACGTGAGTGAGGGGTGTGTTTGTGAGCAAGTTGGGCATTTGATGACGTTCAAAAGGGATTGGCACAGCGGCTAGTCATATCGGTGTTTCAGCCAAAGGTGTTGTTTAATATTGAGATGTAATGCCGAACGAATACCACAGCGAATTGCTTTTTTCTTATCAGTTTCTTGACCAAAATTTGACCGTTCTAACAGGTATGAAGATTTTCACTCGTCATGGGTGAGATTCATGGTAGCACAGGAGTACATGGATGGAGTCCGCTGTTACGATTGCACTGAAACTGCTTTGATCGTGGACGAATATGCAGAATATTTGGCGAGACATACCACGCGAATCATGGGCGGACCATTGAAAGGAAAAAAAAGGCAGAAAAAACAGGAAACAAACTATGTATTCCTCTGTTTTACTTGCGAATCCGGGAATATATTTTTTACAATGACAATCGTGCCTGTCGCTCATGTCATTACCTCCTCACTTTCGCGATTGTGTACTCCTTACCGGCCTCGTATTTGTTAGCTAGAGTGGCTATGGTGCTCGAAGTGCTTTTGATTAATGTCGGTCCCAGAGACGACAGTCGGAAGCCAGTAACAATAGAGGTCACGTTGCACTGTCATTAGTGTAAATGTTAGAGAAATTGACGCTCCCTGGGAGAAAAAAAGAATACGCACTGAAGGAAAAACGTGTAGGCAGATGATCCCAATACAGAATGTGTTGTGGATAACGATGCGAGCAGCAGACGCGTGTAGGCAGCATGCGCTTACGCTCAATCAGTCAAACATGGTGAACATGGAGATTTCTGTCCAATCCCGGGGATTCTATTCTACCTGAGGCAACCGTGAACGGCTTGTTTCACTGGCTGTTCCGTGACCTCTGACACTTTACCATTCTCAGTGGAGGTCGCATTTACAATAGATTCATTACTGTGAGTTATTCCTAACAAATGAGAAATCGTCCGATCCGATATATCCGACTGATCAGTGCAATCACATCTCTCACGAATAGCACTGGGTCGGGGGTAGCAACAAACCAGTCACCAGTTCTGCTTAGCGAGCTGCACTATTTACAACACACCGGTGAGATTTCTTCTAGTCTACGGAGAAAACTTCAATCATATCACGTCGGTTGTTCTATTTCACAGACAATTCGAGTTTTATAGCCAATTGTATTCTATGTTTTGGCCCAAAGTAGTTCAGAATTCGTTTTTTTTTCTTGAACATACTTCCTCCAATATTTGCTTTTTTCCCCCAGTCCGGCTAGTTTTAGCATTTAATTCAGCAAAAAGTTCTCCTGGATTTACAGTCATTGTCTGAGCCGAAGCAAAATTCAACATTTAATGGAAGTACTAATTGCCCCCGATTCTTGGGATTTAATCGCAACGGAAGTTTTATTAGGAATTTTCTTTTTAGCATGCAGTATAAATAAAAAGCTATTCGAAAGATAATCAATTTCACATGTGAAAGAAGTTTAAAAACTGCATTCACTAGAAGTTATTAAATATATCTGATAGAGGTTCAGAACAGGGAACTGAATTAGGCCGAGAATTGAGTAATTAATGGGGAATATGTTACCAGCACAGCATTGGTACCTGTTTTTACATATAAAAGTGTTTAGTAAACCCCAGGAGCTCGAGTGCACTCAAGTGCAATTCTTTAAGTCAAACATACTACTTAAATTTAAAAAAACAAGTCCAATTCAAATGAATGCCCGAGTATGTGGTGAGGACACGTTACTGGCCAGTTAACGGTCAATCGAAACACAGTACCAATTAATATCGATCGCTTTCCCTGGGGCTGATTTAAAACACGCTTAAGAGAGAACCGGACAACAATTAAACACCGTTTGTTGAACTTTTGTGCAATTGTCCCTGTAACAAACATACTCAACTCTATTCAATCAGCTCAAAAAAATATTCCAGGATTTAGCTAACATAAAGTCACGTCATCAACCAAATCATCTTTTTACATTCCGCAATCTTTATGTAAATTTCAGCATCAATCCCACAGAGTGGTGAGGTTGGTCATCTACCTAGCTGAGTAAACTGCAAATCGAAAACGGCTAGCCAGTATTGCGGGATCATCGTTGTAAGAATAGGGAAGTCGATCACGTGGGTTGATCATGGGAGTAGTGCTCAATAGTGGGTTAGAAAGGTCCGTGAGTCACGAAGTTGTCAACAATAAAATTCAAGTAACTAAAAGTCAGGAAGATGGAATCTGATAGGTCCACGTACGCATCACGTGACAGTACCCGACAGTATAGTTTCCTTTAGCATTCATCGTTCAGCCATTCAGAATCACAATTACTCGACAGCTGGCAGAACAGCGTCTTCCATTGCTAGGAAGATAGTACAATATTACATATATGTGTACATAAACATATATATATATATATATATGAACAAGATAAGTTCCAGTTGCCAAGAGCTTCGTATTACTTCTCCTTTGACTGGCTCTATTCTTACCCTTTACAAGGACCTAACACTATCTCCTCCTAGTAAAACAGTCTATTTGTGTGCACAAAGCATATGGGTTGAACTAAACTCCCAGGGCTTTCAGTACGCTATTGTCTGGCAAATAAGTCTATTTTACACTTAAGTTCGATCGTCCGAGAAGCATCTGTTTCATACACATTCGAGGATCTTGGGAATTTGCCTCGGTACATCTGTCCTCGTCAGCCTGCATCTCATGACACAACAACATGCTACACGTATTCAATTAGTTGTCTGTCATTTTGGATTTTGTTTTCCAAGGCCGAAACAGTCTGCCATTTTCTTTCGGCCTAAAATGCAACTGGCTGTCGGTCTCCTTGCACATAGCCGATAGAACTAAGCTCGTTTTTGACCGAATTATAAATGGCACTTCTACTCAGTAACGATAAAATAGCAAAGTACCTGCAAGCATGCATTTCGAATGTCTGTTTGTCTATCGATGTCTGTCATTTCCTTTGTCTGGTTGTGCGTCTGTCTATCTATCTGCCTCGGTATGTCTGTCTGGTTGCCTGCCTTTCGGTCTATTTTTCTGTTCCTATATATACAAGTGTCTGCATTTCTATCTCCCTGCCTGTCTGTCTCCTTGTCTATTCGTCTATCCACTTGTTTGTCTATCTATCGATCTATCTCTTTCTGTCCTGTCTGCGTCTGTCTGTCCTCATATATGGGAGCATGTATATGCATGTCTACCTACTATGTGTTTTTCATTCCATCCATCGATCAATCACCAGTGTCAACCTGTCACCGGACACAGTCATTTAGTCGGTCAAACATCAAAGTTAATCGGTCAGTCTGCAAGTCTGTTTGTCTATCTCACTATGCGTTCATCAGCCTATTGCTGTCTCTATTTTTTACTGATCCTTCATTTACTTAAGTCTCATACCTTAGAACAGATCAGGTTTTACCCTTTCCCAGCTTTGATCACATCCAGGTAAGCCTTCACTGATGAGCAGTATTTCATCGTTTAGTTTAAATACAGACTATCATAAGTGGTGGTACCAAGTGAACTCTAGTCATCACATCGTCAAAGCGGACAAACGGGTATTTACCTTTTCGATCCCAATTTGCCAAGTTTACTGTCGGACGTGAAGAAAATAGTGATTACCCGTTACCAAACTTTTATTGATTCCTCGTCAACCATGTGATTCGTACGCGCCTTCGTTTCATTTTGTGTGTATTAAACGGTCTAAATTTCCCTGCAACACATTTCTAGCTCTAGCAGACGGTTTGGGATTAATGAAAAAAAATGAACTGTCTGATATTCACTCTATTTACTTTTGTCTAACATTCCACGCACAGGGGACCAGAAACAGTTCATCTGACCAAAGTGTATTCATCGATTTTGGTTAATTAATTACTACCAGAACGGGCCTTGTTTTCCGAGTGCTGATAACATTTTCGTTGACGATCAATCGATAAATCTATACAAAATCCTAATCGATCTTTACACTCAAGCCCTGGTGCTATCGCATTCTTGTGTCCTCTGAACAAAGCAAAAAGTACTGCAAATCACTACCGGTCTGAATTGGCTCCGAATTCTATCTACATCGAGGGTAGATGGGTACCATATCAAACTTAAGACAGTTTGTGTGAATTGGATGTTTTTCTCTTTCCCGGCTCTTCGGACCGTTCCTATCAGCATCTGCAAGCCGTCATTTGATGGTTTAAAAGAGTTTCCGTAACTTTATCGAACCCCTCAAATGCCACATTTTGTAGGACTTAAAAATTGGCCATTCGATGCAAGAAAAAAAACATTTTTACTTGACGTGGATGGAGCGGCAGATCAAACGACTCCCTGCTTTGTCTTCACTTCCAGCCCCCCCCCCCCTCAAAAAAAAACAACAGGTTGAACAAGTCTTATTTGACTTTTTACATTCGGGAAGGACCACCCCATTGGAAGAGTTCCGCCAAGATCCGACATACTAATGGGATAAACCAGCAACCGTGATAGTGAAGTTTGAATTAGTACAGAACCATATGAAGTTTCATTCACCCGTTCATATTTTGACCATTAGATTCGTACTGGTCAAATGGTCACTATCGTGCCATTTCGGAGGGAGGGTGGCAGGTTCGAGTCTTGCCATTACCAGTCCCGTTTCCCACGTGAGAGTTTTTAAACGGTCGTCATATCATATCCGACATGATAATGCAATTTGTCAGACAACTGTGGAAAGAAGTAAAGAAAGATGAAAATGTTGAAAATGTTTGGCTGATATTTGGATTTAGAGTTCAAAATGTGATATTTAATGAAATATGGAAAATCTGTCCAGTCGCCCTATGGGCTGGTCCTTTTGCAGTCGTAGCTGGAACAGATTTTTTGTGTTGTCCAATGAAAAATTCTACGGATTTGTGAATTGTTGATCCACAAACTATCGATAGCCCACTTAGCCGTGCATCTTGCTCATGACTTATAAAACCGAATTTATTTGGAAAAGAAATGCGATGAAGAAAAACAATCTCTTTTTTTGATAACTCCATCCTCCGTTTGATACAGTTAAATATACGTGGTGGGTAGTATATCTTGTGAATTATGTTTACAGTATCCATATAAGATTGGCTAGTGACGGCTATGTGTGGGATACGGTCCGGAAACCCGGACTGGGCGGATGATTGATTGTTCCAGGTTGGGAAAAGTTCATTTAACAAAGTACACATAAGACGCGTTAGTTGCTTCCTGTTGTACGTGAAAGACCACCTTCGAGAGCCTGCGGGACTTGATTAGCGTTCTTCGATTGTAACTAGGTTAGCCGGAATGATTTGACCAACTGCTTGTGAGCTTAACGATGAGCTTAACAGCCTGATTGCTATTGATTTTGCTCTTGCCAAATGAATATGATGAACACGTTTTGACGAATTCCCCTAGACCGGGAAGTTTGCTTGTGAAATCATCTCCCAACAGCCAGACTAGTATGCAAACAGATATTTCGACCCAACCTGTGCTGTCCGACCCTGTGATCATGACTCAACCAGGTGAGGGAGAAAAAAAAATAAATTACAGAACCAGAACAACTTCCTGTTTTTGCACGCGATTCTTACGTCATTGGTTACATTAAATCGATTGTTATCTTCATATTACAACAAAGCACAAGTTGTGACATTGTGATGTTGATAAGAAACGGTTTCTGAATAGTTTTCGCTCCTTTTAATGCTTACTGCCTGGCAAACAAAGGGTTGAACACGGCTCTTGTTTACCGGATGTTGTCGACCTAATACGTTCGTCATGACAGTCCTGGTTACTCTAGTTCAAAGTGAAGTGGATCATCCTTATAAACCTTACCCAAGACCACGATGAATTGTCGCACGTCGGATCTGCTGATAACGAAAATCAACTGCATCTCCACCATATCCCGTCGTATTCAGAATCAGTTTTTCCCAAAGACTGAGTCCATCGTTACTTACCTCGTCCCCATTTCCAAACCTACAAACAATTGGAAGACTAATTCATCTGAACAATTACAATTTCATTACATTCTGATGATATTTTTCATTTTCGTTCTTTTATCGATCCTCTTCCATCTTGGTCTACCTCAACTTTTCAAGTATAATTTGACAACACCATATGCGGCATCCGCCGAATTATAAGTACGTAGAAATTCAATAGTTTGTTGGAAGGTTTTGTTTCGTATACTCTTTATGTGGTCGTATTCGGACTAATTCAGGGTGGTGAGTGAATTGCTTCCCCTGATACAGTACAGTACGACAACAGCAATTCTCGTGTGACTTTTAGCCTTCTAGAAACATCACTCTATGGTCGGGTGTGGAGCGTCTATCCTATAGTATCGTCATATCGGCTTGACTGTGTAAGTGTTGATGCTGACTGTCACTGTATTTATTCGCAAAATCTTTTGTAAAGGTTAACCAACAGCTTGAGCAATAAGACTAATTGGTCATTATTTAGTTAAACTATAGACCTGATATAATGTGATGATGTGAGTCTGCGTACCAATCACGTGGTATGGGTCGCACAAGTTCGCTGCACTCTGCAATTGTAATAAACATAACAAAATCGTGTTTGCTCACTTACATGAGTGACCCAACGCTATGCCGCTATTGATGTTCCCAACCAGATAACATACATTAGAATGTCTTGTACACAAACCCCTAGCATGATTACCAGTCATGCAGGATTCTCTTTGCCACTTTTACTTGTATAGCCCGGGATCGGAGCTATCCTCTTAAATATTGTGATTAGCGTCCATACGTCATTTCGATCAATATTGGCAGCAAAATATTACAAGCAGGCAATACTCTTTGAAGATTTCCAATTTGTACGATGAATCATCTTTGAAGCAAAAATACCATACATTTAAACATTCAATCAAATCACTCATGACATCTTTATCGTTCCTCTGTATAAAACGCGTATAAGGCGGCGATTCTCAGCCCGTTTGCATGAAGCATCCATCTAGCGACAAAATTTTCCAGTTACGAACGACCTTCCCAGTACGGGTATCTACACCGCCTTGTCCATGAATCTCATTTTTCAATGATTCGCATTCATCTCATTAGGTGGCAATAAATTGGGAAGAATTTTAATGAGATCGGATTACTCGGAAACAATACCAATTCCTGCTCAGTCCAGTCCGTTTAAAATGCTTCTTGGCACATTATGATGCAATGACATTGCTATGAATCCCTGGAAACGAGTTTTTCACACGAATTTGTTTTCTGCCAGTGTGCTGAGTGGGAACTTTCAAGTAACTCCTTTCTTCTCAGAAAAAAGCGAGTATTCATTCTAGAAAGAATGTCAAAACTTATACTTGAAAATGTTTTTTTTGTAGAAAATAACACGGAGATTAACTAGTCTGATGGTGACGGGAAAGACGTGTAGGCGTCTTTCAATTAAACGAACCTACCACGAATACACTCAGGTATTCCTAATCCCAGGTGCAATCAGCGTACTGACTGGAATTGGGATTTTGCACGAGAAGTCCAAAATCCCTATCTATTTTTTTTCTGTTCTTTTTTCCATGTGACTTACGTTCCTTTGTTTGTTAATTGACTACCTCTAATGATCGATGTTTGACAATTGCTTGACTCGTTGTTTCAGTTAACTATTTATTGGACGTCATCCTCACAAGTTTGCTCCACGTCAGTGGTTAGAAAATTTGGAAATCCGGCATTTCTACCGACATTGACCTGATTTGATCGTGTTGGGTCAGTCTTCTTTTGCGACTGATTTTTAGCGATTTGACTATGTTTGGTGGTCGGCCTACCCACTTGCACGTCATCACTGACATCCAGAGTGACATTTACCTTAATTATCATCGAATTACGTCTTTCCCATGAGCGTTAGGAGTTACGAACCCGCTAATTTGATTCCTCAGGCTTCTGAGTTTGGGGTTCGCATAACTCAGCTATCATCTGGCAACACCAAGCATGTGAATCTAAATGGACGTATGGCCTAGTTTATGATTCAATGGCCAGGCGGACATGCACATGTAAACTCTTGGTCAATGATGGGGGTTAGGTTGGCGCACATAAGCACAGGTAGCCTGCTAACGGGAGTGTTTAGCTTTCATCTGCCCCACTTTTTGCATTTCACACAATGCCAGTTTTTATTTTAGCCTAAATGGCTGTGTTTGCACGCTACACGTATTGGAATCATTGGACTAGTTTCATTGCAGTTCTGTTTCTACAACCGCTAACCTTGTATCAAAAATGGTGTAAAAACGTAACTGGCTAGCTCATTTGGAACTGATCTATTCATAGTGCCGCTCACCGATGAACAAACCGACCAAAAGTGTCGTACATTACGCAGAGAGTTAGAAACGATTAGTTCCGTGCAAAATTGCTAGGGACTTATATGCGTGTTAGAATCTGCAGTGCAGTGCAAAATGGCATCTCACAGCCGAATACTGAGTTCATCAGGGAAACTTCAAGAATTGCATTAGACCCATTTCATTGGCCACATTACCTTGCTTAGACTGTCACCTAGCAGGAGGATAGAATTGATTTTTAGCTAATTCCTGACAAATCTTAGGCTTGACTTGTTCTGGTTACTTGATTGAAGATCCCATAGGAGTAGAGAAGGCACTGATTCATTAATCAATAGCCCAGTAAAATGTGGTCCAAGTGAAATGTAGGTTTTCATTTCACAGGGTTCCGCTGACGTGGCTCGAAAATTCTGGAAAAAAGGCGGGAGAAAGCATAGTAATTTTATAGTTGCTTGGTGCCTTACCACGTGATTCCTTACCTTTTTATCTTGGGTATTAGAACCGGAATTTACTTATGCTATCTATTGAATAAGAACCCATTGGCTAATTATGAACTGCATGAGATTTTAACATCTAGGGTTTCCAGAACCAGTAAATTGTCTCCGATTCTCCTCCCTAGGTAAAATTGTTACTTTTGTTCGCCATAGTATGCAATTTGGCGAATCATGTTGGAATCGCGCGTTCCCATGTCACGAATAGTGGTGTAAGAACTCAATCACACCCGATTAATTTTCTTCAAAATGGTTGCAAACCGGAACCTGAAAATGTCTTCAGACATCCAATGATTGTGTCTATCATGACGATATCTTCTTGAAGCTCACGACAATTGATCCAGAGCTTATGTTTACACGAGAAAACCCTTAAACAATCGTGAAGGATGCCGAACAGGCCACTAAATCGTGCTTGGACGCGTACCGAACGGCTGATTACCCCGCGCTGTTTACGGCGGATTTTTTTTTCTCTCAGACGGTGGAGCGGTTGAATATGATTGGTGAAAAATCAGACGTGTCGTTCCGCTACTGTGGTTGACCAATCATGGCCACGGATACAGTCTAGCCATGCAACCACACTTTTTGTGCCAATGAGACGGGGAAAGTCTTGGCCAATCACACTCTAGCACAATCAAGACCTAAGCAAACCGGTGGAAATAGCGGCTGCGACGGCTAGAGTCTTATGGTGCGGGCCGATTGATGTTCGTCATTACCTACTCTCTTCGATAGACCGAGTAGAGTGAAAAAATCTATTTTGCGCATTTTAAAAGGCGTATGGAAATCTGGTCGCTTCCAAATGGCTGCTACTGAGGCGTCTTTGTATGCCCATTGTCCTAACTCGAACTTTCCTTTGCAATCTCCTAACACCGAAGTTTGGGTTGATCCACATGGACATCCCTCGAGTATCCATATCGGTAACAATGAAACAAGTGCTCTCGCCAGCGGGTACTCTGACAGTTCAAACGTCCAACAGGTGATTTATTCTTCAAACGTGCTCAGTTCTACAAACAAACGGGTTAAAGCACGGAAAATTCTCGACTACATCCGAAAAATCATTCGACAGCAAACTCTGTGCCAGAAACATGAAAGACTATTAGATCAGTCTCTCGCCGAACTGCAGTTGAGCTACCAAATGCCAGCGAATGCTATGGATACCAGCAGTAGCTGTGAGTCACGTGACGAACTTGGGGATCGGACCGATCAAGCGTTGGTTTATAGCTTTCTTCAGTTGAAAAAAATTGCCAGTTGTTCCGACTGTCGCAATCGTGGGAAAACCGGGACAGACAGGGCCACACCATATGAGGATACTACTACACACGTTGGATCAAGAGTTAATCATGCTGGTCTTATTTGGGCACTGCTTCGTAATTGGTGTGATGTGTTCCGAACAAGACGAGCGAACGAGCGACGCACACACCTCAAATCACCGCTAATTGAAAATTTCGATGAGGTCGCAAAACCCGCATTGACGAAATCACAACTATTCTTGCCCACTGCTGACTGCTCTGCGGAGCATGTTGATAAATTTTCCTATTGCTGGAAATGGTTACTAAGCCAAACAGAGCCAGCAGAGACAAAAGTTATGAACAACGTGAGAAGGCCATCCGGATGTTTGTTTGTAACGTCCGAGGACGTGGTCAACCCTCTCTTCGCACGTTTCGCGTATTCCAGTGCTACAGATTCCTCGTCCTCTCGTTTCCATCGGTCTACCGATGGCCTAATACGGTTACGAAGGCACAGCATGTCCGATATAACGGTAAGTCGTTGGCTTGATGGATTTGTTTTGTTCGGCTTAATTCTAGCCACCGATTACGACCTGACACGCGAAACACACTTGATATTATTGCTTTTACTGTTCGAGTACCGGAAAAACTTGTAGATCTTTCCCTGGAAATTATGCATCTCCTAAATGTATGGGATAATCAAATATCAGGATTCCGTGCTGTTGTCAGTTTGTTTGAGAACCTGATTACGACTCAGGACAATTTTCCCCGTAGCTTAAGTCACGTCGCTTTCTTTTTTTCAGTCCGCCAATTACACCAACGGATCCCGGCTTCTCTCTGTACACTTCACATGATCTGTGTTGAAATCAAGTCGGCACAATATAAATTTTAGAACCATTAATGGTCCAGTATGCGAAATTTTCTACTCTGTGAATGTAAAGTACCCATCCCGTGTAGTGATTGGCGGAAGGACTCTAAACCGCTGGTGGGCTTTTGATGGTAACTTGTTTTGCGATACGGCCCTTAATTTTCTTCAGATCACGCTGCTTTTATGTGCGAAATGTCGCTGGGGACATGGTTTTCCTTCGAGTTGTGGCACTTTGACAAACGATGCGATGACATTATCGAGCGTTGATCTCAAGTCACCATGATAATGTTTGACGGAATGTTTGTAATAATATGGGAAATGGCTCTCCAGGATTCCACAATTAGTTGGTACCCAAGTTTTACTGAAGCCGATTAATCGTGAATAGTGACACTCCAGATGAGAGAGTAATGGACGACCCTGTTTCTTTGGCTGATTGATTTGAGTAATTGGCCATTCAAGTGATATGTGGCGAGCATTTGTGTTGGAAATTTCAGTTTTAAAAACACCTTGGGATTTGCTGACCCAGTGATATGCGCATTTCAAGCCAAATTAACCGTTATTCATTAGTTGTACACAAAATATGGTACCTGTATTGTCACTGTGATATACTCTTTGAAACAAAAGCTGAATGACTACCTTGATCAGATGGCGTCTGAAATACGCTAATGACTTCTGCTATAAACAACCAATGGCGCGCTGACTCATGGCTCAGATTAGATCAAACGCGACTTAAACGTCCTCTGATACTACGACGTGAAAGTCACGTAGCCACAATTTGTATCTAATGTAAAGCAGGTGGAAAAAGTCAGTTGGGAATGTGAGTAGGAGAGCAAGGGGCTGATTAACAGGCATCCCGTGTTCCGAAAAATGGGCCGAGCTCGATGGTTTTTCAATGTTCAAGTTTCGTATTGAAATACAGATGTTATTGACTAAGCTTTTCAGTGTCCCGATCGCGACTAGACGCAGTTCCTCTGATGAAGAATTCTGGATAAACGAGCTTCTTAATCGAAAATCACTCCTGTTATAAGTCACGGGAGATAAACCCTGGTTTTTCTTCTTGAACGTTGAAGAATGAAATCAGATTTTGATTTCTGCTATGTCTCAGTGACTAATTCAATTTGCGGAAGAAAAATTATGGATGCATACAGTGACCATATGACTTCCTCTCCCTATCCCTCTCGGAATGCTTGACGCTTATGCGACTTAATTTTCGTCACCATTCAAATGTTGCTGGTCGGAAATCATTTATATGACTCATGCCATACTGCATTTTGGCATAGACCTGTCAAATTTTATCACGCAAGGTGTAGTTCGATTTTATGGGTATGGTGAAGAGGGGAGGACACACCGATCGTCCAATAACACTTCGCTTGTCATGGTAGTTTCTGCATAGTCTATCAACTATGCTCCTAGACGCGTGCGAAGAGACTGGAATCCCTCAGAGGCATCGTGACCAGACGCATCAGTCGTGTGACGTAACGATTGATTTCAGAACACAATATCTAATTGGCACCACATCCTTTCTCTGGCTTATCGATTATGGCCCTTCAACAGCCGTGAGAGTGGCTCTTGTATCCATGGCGTTGCGTAAATCGCTAACATTTCACAGACCCCTTGGCGTGTTGTTTAATCAAATTTTTCGAACCGAGTGAAGATGATAAGCAACTTTATAAAGATTGGTTGGTTTGGGTGGTACATCGTTATTCAATTTCCACTGAATTATTTATTTCGATGCTAAATTTTGAGTCGTAATTCGTTACTGAAATATAAAATGGTGTCCATTAGTATCCGGTTCCCAATTGCCTGCCAAAATAACGAAATTTAACAGCGATGTCGTTAGTCATTTTGAATTTTTGTGACCGAGCTCTGATCGGCGAATACTCATTTTTTAGTATAACTAAAACAGGTTTACCTGACCTGATTTGGATTGTTACTTTTCTCGTGCCACCGGGAACTATTTTCAAATTCCACTTCTGACTTCAAACAAATCCCATTAGTTGAGGCAAATTTTGTCCGCCGGTTCTGGGTGTGCGTTACTAGCCCTCTGTAGTTTGTTCTTTTCTTCTGTAGTTTGTATGCTCGTTTCTACCGTATTCGTTAAGCATATAACATCAGTTTCAGATTGTGGACGCAACCAGACTAAGAATGTTGAGCGGAAAACTGTGCGATGCGGGAGAGGATCGAATGTGCAATATTCACGTGCACTATTTAATCCTGTTCAGTCAGTGGGGACAGAGTTGTGAAAAACCTAATCCACGCGGACTCGGCTGCGTGAGAATGATGAGATTTTTGCGTTCTTGGTTGTGAGACTGGGATTGTTCAATAATTAGATAAATGTGACCAAGTGTGACAAGAAACGCCATGGTCCCGTGGAAACGGGTTGTCAATTTTTCTTGTTTATTTTTCGATGTTATGACTCAGGTTGTTTATAAAAAGATTTCCCGAACAGTATCCACCCCGCTCCACCTAATTCATTAATACGAACCCCGTTTACGCACACTCTCTCCACGGTTGATTTAACCACCTCAAGAATCGTCCTATATGTAAACCCACTGTATGCCACAACTGAGGCTTGAATCTGATGTGGAAAATATGTTTATTGTCCACTTCGGCTGTTAGGCTCCACCGGTTTGTTTACTATTAAACGCTACGTGATTTTAGAATCATCACTGGGTCCGTGTGTCAACTTCATCACACATTACTCACCTGGCGTTTTTTTGGACGAACCTTTCGTAAGGACTGTTTAATCCTGCTACCATACTTTCTTCAATCTAACAAAAAGTGAAACTTGAAAAACGGCCGTATCATGACTTCCTGATCCACCCATGGTCATACTTCCCAGGGTCATTTGAAGCGGTGCAACGTCCCATGAATTTGTACCTAAACAGGATACCAAATGCACAATTCGTCATGCATTTTTAAAGTTGTTAAAGAAATGGAGACTGATGAAAGCGTTTTGTTCTTTGTTGTACATGAAACCTCTAACAATATTTCTTTTTTGTCTTCCTACGTGGGTATATTGAAAAGCAGAAACCAGAATGAAAAAATCACGTGCAAGCTCTAGAGGTTGTATGGAATATTCGCAAATTAGATAAATTGAACTAATGTGAACTTTTACAAGCGCACTTTTATCCATTGTCTTTTATAGTTTACCTATGAATATAGTTCGAGACATAACCCATATCTGCAAGGGTCCACTACACGCTGGTGGGAACGAGTAACCATGAGCCGAAAGATTAGAATGGGATATCACCACGCACGGTGCCGATAAGTCAGGTTTGGTAACGGGTTATGCTACAGGGTAAAGTGATCGACAGATATGGGATTCGAACGACTTGCCTTCCCAGAATGTCGGATGTTTAGACCGCGTGATCAATGTGCGCATGGATAATCTAGAATATTCGCGGTGAACTTTCAGCCAGTAGAGTAGTAATACGATTAAAATAAGGCATGGCGTGTCGTCCGCATGTTTCGAAGGTCACTTAAGCGACTTCGTATACATGAAACAATAAAATTTCGGACGGGTTTCATAACAATTTCACGCTGATTTATTCTTCTGTCCATTTACAACTTTAACCGTTTATTGAATGATGAATTTATTTTATCATTACGTTGGTGCGATAAACAAGTGGGTTGAAAACGAAAACTGAGATTCCACCATGGAATTAGCCGAAAGAATTATTGTTCTTAAAATATGATATCTAAGATTTATTGAACTTGAGAATATTTCGGTGGCCCATCGGTTAACGGACTATGATGAAACGAAATCGATTCCCGGGGGGGGGGGGTTGTAGAAATGTACACCGAGTAAACCAATCATGATCGTCAGAATAATCATGGTAGGGAGTAACCTAATGGAGTATACGAATTTGGCAGCGCGGATCCATTTCATTGTATTTTTATTTATTCATAAATCATCAACTCATTGATCGTGACGCTCAAGTGGAATGTTCAGTGAGAAATTTCCATGGGTAAGTCTGAAGCACCAAAACAGGAATGTAGTCAATGACGAAATCGTGGAATGTAAAAATATATTGATGATCTGTCACACTAGTGCCTAGTTCTCATGGCTGGTGAGTAGCAAAAATATCTGGACCAAACCAGACCAACAATGTGCCTCGGGAGTCATTTTTCTCAACTGTTACTGTGAGGTACTTAGATTCAATATGATTTCACACAGGCATGTTCCAAATAATTTGAATTCAATTCCTAGTAGTCGGTGTTTTGAGAATCTCCTATTACATTTTCGCTGTTTGCTGTCTACTTGACAAAAGTGAGCAGAAAACCAATGATTGAGTTTGTCTATTTGTGTCGGACTTCACGTCAGTGACACACGGGAAGCGAATCATGTGTCATCCTACTCCTCCACTCTGTCAGCGAGCCGACAACAGTCTGGGAAACCGCATATGGAAAACTAGCGTTATTTTTTCCCACGGATTGTCGCACCGTTCTATACTGTCTTACCCGTGAGTTTTTTCCCGACTAGACCCAATATTATCGGGTCTGGTCAGAATTATTCACTTCTCCCGGAGTTGTTTGCCTAAGCGAGCGTGTCTTGCGGGAGGAAGGGATCTCGCGACCGAATTGTTGTCCGGACTGACACAACATGTTCGTTTGAACGACTGATCAATTTCAAGATCCCAGTCTTTACGATGGAGAATTGTAGTCTACGAGCCTGCCAATATTCTCTATGGCTTACTTCATATTTACATTTTGAGGTCTTTTGTCGAACTTCTCTACTGAGAGCTAACACTTACCCTTTGCTTTCCATAGCATGCATTGTTTTCAAGTCTGAAGCACGAAACTCCATTTCTCTTTTTTCATAAACATTTTAAAAAATCATACCTCATATTTTCCCATCTTCATTAGGCAAGTTAGTCGTGAACCATTTCGTTTTCAAGTTCGCTGGAAGCCAAGCCTGAGAGAAATATTGAAGGGGAACGAATGCGCCTCGTTGAGGAGTCTGTTCTGCCAGTATTGGTTGTATGTTTTTTCTTATGCAGTGTTTTTTTGCATTCTCACAATTTTTCACTTGGGCAGTTGTTTTCGAATGATTCCCTAGCACCACTTCTGTCTTGGCTACGGTAAAATTTTTGCCTTATGATAATACCATCGTGGACAACTTCGTTGGGTGTGTCCTAGGGCCGCGAGGCTTCGTTCATAGAAGAAAATCTACCTTATCGTAAGGATATGAACCAACTAGTCAGCCAGATGATCAAATCACCAATAGAAATCTGTCGCCATATCAGTTCGTACGATTGTATTGCATTTTTAAGACTGTGCAAGTATGTGGCGTGCATTTAAGCCAGGAAGGCCTACTGATTGGGATAGAATGAGGCGAAATGTGGGTTATGTGCACGAAAAAAAATGACCCTAGCTCCGCGGTAAATTTCCACACATCTCGACTGTAAGCCCTAGAAGGATTATGGGATTGGAACTAACTCATTCAACCGGAGCAGTACCTTTTGTCACATTTTACACCACAGGACATATTGTTTCCCCCAGCACCAGCTCGATAAACGGAATAGTCAAACAACCAGTTAGGCCCGAAAAGAGCACTGTTTGATTAAACAGGATAACAGCCAGCCTATCCCTCTAGAACGAGCACTATCGAGACTGGTCAAATTTGTTTGTCTTACAGAGTTGTTTGTTTGTTTTTGTGCAGATGGGGCTAGGGAGGGCATTCAGTGGTCAAATCGAACTCAGGATAGGCGCAGTTTGATGGTTCGAATCGAAGCACTGCTCTTCTGAAGTATGCCCCGAACGGTATTAGCAAGGTTCCAACCAATAATTGGAAAATCAGTTGCATAAGCTTCCAACTGACGAAAGGACACACATCCGACTCATGTGCGCGGATAGGCAACAACAAAAATCAACCAATTTAACCTCGCAAGTTTTGCACTTGTTTATTGTATTTCTGCGCATCGTTTTACTAGCACTCATAAGGGAACAAATAGCTTTTTTGCAAGTACAGCAATAAATGGTACTGCTTTTTCAAATACTCGGGATGATGCGACCAGACATCCTCGAACTTTGAATCGGTTTACGCATTCACATTCAGACCTTACTACCAAAGTAGACGAGCCCCTTTGAGGATGTTTTTTCCAACGTGTTCCTGTCCAGCTGATCCTTTCGGCTCACGTGAGCAGTTTTCAGTTCATTTCCGTTACCAGCATTTTTTTCTCGCATAGCATCTACTGAAATTTCTACTCTGTCCTATGCGTCTTTCATCATGTTTGATTTAAGGCTACACAAGAGATGCTTTTCGGCCCATAGGTGACTGACACGGTCATCTTCGATTCCTCCGAACCTTTCGCTGTGGCAGGTTGGTCTGCTCACAACCACTACAATCGAAGAGCTATTTTGTAATTATCCACAGCTCATCGACTCATTTGTCCTTTCGGTTACTCTAAGTTGGCTGGTTATGCGATAACCTCATTCACGGCTAGGAAACGACGTGTTTCATATGGAGAAAGTCTTCGCCGTGTTCTCTATGTAACGACACCACGCGGCTAGGTGTCGTTTCTGACTGCTATACTGGCATCCCCAAATCACGGAGCATTCGATGCTCGTTGTCTAGCCGTGAAATACGCCGGTCTGTCACGACAGTTAAATGTTTCGTTGGTTCAGTGATCCGCCTGTTAGTTGACTGTCTACACTAGCCTGTACGGTTGTTGATACATTTTTCTACGTCTCCAGACACCAATATTTTGATTTTTCCGCCAACACATGTGTGTGTGTGTGTATTTTCAGAATGAGGGACCTATTGGTTCACCTGATTTACGTTGGCTTTCGTCTGATATCGAGTCTGGCAATTATAGCACGACCAAGTGTCCACGTGGAACCCGAATATCAATAAAAATGGAATATTTTTATTCCTCCCTATGGTTGTTCGAAAGTCGTGATCCTCACCCTGGACGTAAGTTCATTTGCTAAAATCCGACAATCCGCTCACTGTCTAGGAATGCACAATCGTTCTAAAATGACAGAACGACGACCCCTTACCCATCTTCTCTGAAAGAAATATGCCACAGCAACTGTTTTGATACCACTAACTATCCAATCATGATGAACAAGGAACATAGGCCAACAGAATTTGAGGCCTTCCATTGAATAAATGCCAAATAGGACAAACAAATTTTGCACCAAACTGGTGCCGAGTGAGACAAATTACATCCACACTACGCATCCATGTGCAGGGGATTGACAATGAATCTAAGAGATTTGGTTCAATCTTTTCCTGAACAGGTCAATTTGAGGTCGATGAAGGACGTGTGAAGTAGAGGGCACGAGATGTACGGTTGAATTGGCGCTACTCGTTTGTCGTGCACGCACGCGTCCTGAAATCCCGTTCGACTGTTTACAGGCGGTGGCTGACCATTCCAGAGCTTAATTCATCATAGTGGGATAGGGAAAATGCAATTTTTGTATTGGTGTTTGCGTTCGTGTTTTCCCCGCCTATTGTGAATTGATCTGTTGGGACTTGGTGATCGGGAAATTTGTGAAACGTTTCTTGTTTGAGAACAGTTCTCGCTGTGGAGAACAAAAGCTGGCGGCCTTGAGGAACAAGAAAAGCCACTTTCTCATTTCACTGTCGGAAAAGTGGGGCGTAGCAACTATTTGAAAAAATTCCCAAAAAATCGCTCGATGTAGCGGTAAATTGAATTCCGAGATACACTTTCTTAAAAATCACTCTTCATTTCCCAATAATGTCCTTAGTATTATTGGGAAGATCTGAATTTCAGTTTTCTAACCATACCCACACAATTTTTAAAGAGTATTAGGTAGCAGAACGACAAGGAAACGGTTCACTCGGACATCTTGTCGTTTTAAAGTGTTTGTGACCTCTCGTTGATGGTTGCACACACCAGAGAATTTATAGGCATATTTCTCAAAGAGAATCCCGTCACTCGTCATGATTCAGTAATTAGGTACGTGCTATCTATATGGTGTTTTGTGTAGTGTATACATGTTCATGTATGCATTAGGAGTACTCCTGTACGTCACGTGGTGTTTTTGCTGATCCCACGGAATCACATCATGAGTAAGCACCTACGAAATGCAACGAGAAGCTTTTTCGGTCCAGATTGAAGACGGTAGTTGTTCACGGAAAGATTGACCCTCCGCTCAAGACAGGAAACTTTAAATGTTGGTCATTTCTGCACCCGTAGAGTAAACACTAATGGTTTCCTACCGGCGTGCCTGTGGCGCACAAACCCTCGCGTAGTCGAACACGTGATTTTGTTATTGTTTTCTTTTTTAATGGAACACCTTTGACGATAAAAAATACTGTTAGCGAAATCAAGTGCAGACATATCCACGTACTGTCATTTTTGTGGCATTGATTTTTTCTGGATAAAATCGTGGTCTCCCCGACTTGGTTTTGAACGATTTGTGTGTGTGTGTGTGTGTGTGTGTGTGTGTGTGTGTGAGGAACAGGCTGTGGCATGATCCACAATTCACCAAAATAAGGCGGAGGCGGCTCTGTCTGAACTTGTTCTCGTCTCACAATTGTCTCACAGACTTGGTTCGTGAGGTAGCTTTTGTGGCAAACAGGACATCGCAAGATCGATACCCGAAAAACGCTAAGTCCTAATACACCGATCGTCCATTACACAAAAACCGTGGGCCTCTTTATCTGTCTGACATTGTTAGGGCTGAATGAAAACGTCATTGGGAAAAACAACAACGTATGCGCGGGAAAATGTCTCCGTGGTTCAGGACGATCAATAAGTTTAGTAAATCTAGACTGCAGTCTATTTGAATAGCACACCTAAAGATTCTTACTTATGCGTTTGTCTATTTTGTGGCCCATGAGGAAAAGAAAAACTGGACTCGTTTATCAATTGGGTGCCGTCAATGTAGTGAGCACGTGAAATAAAGGGGAAAATGTGAAACCGCAATCATTAAGATTGCAGGCTGCGATTCTCGAAAAAACAGCACTCGATTAGATCATTAGAGCTATCAGTTGACATGGCTAGTTGCAGCCGGGTTAACAGCGTTTGATGTCGTCCTCCTGGCTGTCTGGTAACGCCGTTCGTTTTTTTCTACACTTCGAATATTTCAACTGATTTTGAATCATCACTTAACGCCTCGATTTGTCTACTCTCTGGTTTCACGGTACGGCCACCCGGCGCACATCAAGAAGAACCATTGGGTTTGAGACTAACGGCCTCCAGGTGGAGGAAGGAAGGCTTTGAGTCCAACTCGAGGTCAGAGGGCAGATATGCACCGTAGCGTACCGAGATCTTGACTCCAGAGAAAGTTTTTGTGCCCTAGTTAGTGTTCGCCGAAGATTCTGTTGAGATAACAGTTGGGCTTATTTTTACAATTAATATATTAAGCTAATCAGACCGTCCTGTATCCTCTTGTTGCATGCATGCATGATACAGCCCCCATTGATTGCTAACATGGAATGTCAGGGCTAATTGGACGATGTTTGTCCTTCTGCTCTAAAGCCGATGGCGATGGTGGACATGCAACTTCATAATCACTTATTGCATTGTCCACTCGGGATGATCGTCCGTGGTCTGAAGAATATAGACAGTACCAAGGCGCGGGTTGCATCCATGCTTCAGTTGGAATCCCCTCTTGGTTGAAAGCTTTTCTCGATTGGATCAATTCTACGGAAGTTGAACTAATCCGAATTTTTTCAGACTTCATCTGATTGGTCCTAATGGGATTCGAATTCATACAACTGCGTGACCAGATTAGATAGTTTAGGCGAAATGATCTTTTCTGTTCTACATCCGATGTCTTTGGTTTGATCAACTCATAGCTTTACCAGCAACCAACTCGCCAACATCGGTCATTCATTTGTATGCTCAAATCTTACCGACGTGAACGATGTGGCTCATTTAAACCATTCCTACGAATCCAGAACCATCGAACTGGGTGTTCTGAAAATTGGCAGTATTCGTGTTGCAGTATAAAAGTTGCCCAATGCTACAACCGATCTCGGATCGCATTCATGCAATTTAAGCATAACAAATCAAAGCAAAGTCCCTGATTCAACTGTTTTATGATCTCCAAAGCTTGAAAACCCTCGATTGTTCTGTATTTGTATTTCCATTCTCTTATGCTCCTTACTGTCCAATTTTTCTCCCAACTCCTATTTGAAACAAATTGTTTCCAAACACCTACTCCATACTCCCCTATTGTAGGATTACGAAGACTTATGGTTCGTTTCATGTTCCGTCCCCGTTTTTGTTTCGTAACTTAGCAAATCCGATCGTTCTCGACCGCGACAAATGACAACTAACCGCGAGAGCAGGGGCATTCGGTTAGCAAAGCAGCATTAATAGCCATTGGGGTGAAGAACTTATCTACGAGACTGAATGCTGCACGATCATTTTACAGTAAACCCACACACAGGCAATACATATCATTGGTCCGATAGGCAGATTTTTTTCTGGCACGGTTGAAGAACCACTGAACGAGATGGACGTGACATGTTCCGTGTTTGATGGGATCCACTACAGGCGTGGGCGATCATGACCGGGAAACATGGAGTGACATAGAACCGTACGAGGCCTCACTTAGGTTAGGCGTGGTAACGAACCGGGCGAAAACGAATGGTCAAACGACACCACAACATGTAATCGGGCATAAACCCGAATTTTGGTCTTCTCGTCAAAAATGCTGCATTTCTGGACTTTTCTACGCAAAAACTTCATTTCGGCCGTTGAATAATATTTTTCTTAAATTTGACTGGAGCAAAGTAGACTTGTTTGCCTCACAGTGTATCGTTCCAAATATCTTACTTCCAGGTCATCAAAACCATGCGGAATGGTTCAAAGGAAACAGGCCTTTCGGTAACAATAACTGATCAGCGTGCACCGCTGGTTAACGCACACGTAACCAACACATCTTGAAATACGGATCCACCAATAAGTGCGCGTAAAATCTCGATAGTTCGACTGAGCGGAATTTCCCAATAGTCCTGGAATAACTCCAACCAGATTTAACATGCTTCCAAAGTAAATTGAAGGATCCTTTTGTCATGAGTGAGGAAGTCGGTTAGTCAAGACGAAGTGATATATTCACGGTCCGAAAGCACGTTACTATCCGACCCCATTAGAGCGATTCTGTTAGGTTCGTACATTTGCGTGCTCAATTCGGATACCACACGCACTCGTACAGATAGACACGCGATTGCACAAATCAGGGGCCAGTTTACTAAATGTGTCCAACACACCGTATCAGCTTAGGCTTGTCAGTTGTCTTTATATTCCTATCTCGTTTACTCGTTGTAAATTCTATTCAGTTTCGTACCGGAAGTACACATTTACATCGATATTAATGTCAGTCTGCTTTTTGTTCACTTGTCATCATTGATCAGTTCTGGGCCTGTAGTCCAGTTTGTGTCTCGGATCGTGGCTACCATGACTATTTTTGGTTCTATATTGATTACTCTTTCGACTATATAACTGATTGAGGTACTCGTTTGCGTTTTTTCGCTCTTTTTTCCATCTTCGTCTTGGATCTCTGTTTGTCTGACTGAGTTTCGCACACACACACACACACACACACACACACACAGTGACAGACAGTCGTCGGGCCACTCGAGCATCAACTCTTCTGAGTCCAGAAAGTTTGAATCTGTCAGCTGTACGATGGATAATTATGATGATGCTGACGTGGATGATTACGATGAACAACGAAAGTCCTGAAGTGTGTGCACAACACCACCCTACCCCCTCCTCTGATGTGTGTTGTGTTAGATTTAGTAAATACATCGGAAAGGAACACTAAAGCAATCGTGCAAAATCACGTAAGCTTTTGTAAGGTTGTAGAAAAGTCTTAGCTAGTGAATCTGTTTCCCTTTTTTGTATATGAGATGGGCGTTGCTAAAGGTGGCATCATGTTTACAAGTGATGTGAAGTTCAAGAGAGACGAAATCACAAGAACAGAACTATGCGGATACGAATAGACAATTTGTCAATCGGCTCGTCTGAATGATTTAGATTACCACGTCTATGTGGCTTTCGCCTATCCGTCTCAAATGTTCACTCTGAGAGTTGATTTGCGCTCGTCTCAAGACCTCCCAAAATGGTTTCATCATACCGACTAGTACGAAAACATTCTTTGCAAAGTACCATTCTTTTTGTTCTAGCTTCCGCAAACCGGGCCAAACCTTTTGAACGTCAGAGGTTTTCTAAATAATCACAATTTCGATATGGGATCAAAATTTGTCAAGAAGCATTTAATTGGGCAATCGTAGTTTTTTTGCTCGAGGAGTGTCTGCCTCCTGGTTGGCCTTTCTAGGACGAGCCCAAATCCCGCGTACTAATAATAGGTGTCATCAGATTGTCAATTATCACCTGACAAAACAAGTGTTATTTTCTTTTGTCAGTACGGTTCCTCATTCGTGTTTTCCGCTTTGTTTTCATCTCATCATTCATTCCGTGACATATATCACTCTAGACGGATGAACTGGACCATCAGACTCAATGTGAAAACTGTCTGGAGCTTTTCGAACTTATTTTTCCATCACACTATCTGAAATAATTTTGATGACAGTCAAAAATTTAGAAGGACAAATTGGTAAACAAAACCCAGAGAAACATGGTCCGCATAAGTTCAGTGGGCTGATCTACGTGGAGCGTCGAAGGTGGTAGGTGGTATTGCTGGAAGGACCACCGTATTCACGAAAACAGCAAAAGAGACCGATTCCCCTGCCAGATGAAAAGTCGTATTTCGACAAGTTTTAGAGAGGATTCAAATTTGAACTGTCCTGCCGGCAGCTACCGGGTAATTGTGATTACCAAGTAGGTCTGCAGTGGCCAAGCGGATAAAGTCGTGGCGTTTGGACGTGAAGGTCGCGGGTTCGAACCCCACCACCACCGGTCAACTTCCCCGCTTTGTAGTCCTCTGTCGGCCGCGGCCTTCCTCCTAAAAATGATGTGCATTGTTATTTCATTAATAAAGGAAGCAAAAGAGAAAAGATGAGGAACAAGTTTGGTTCATTTGATACAATCCGCTAAAGTCTCGCGGGTGGTTGCAGCTGTACCAGTCAGGCAAGCAGAATTATGAGAACACAAATACCACCAGGATTAATAAAGCGATTGGCATCGGCTCCAAGGTAATCAACGAGTGACTGGTTCGTATATCACAGATAAGAATGAGTTGTAAGTGAATCTGCAATTGTCGTGTTTTCTTTTCACTACCCTACAACGCATAATCTCGGGCCCGTACTTTCTCCCACCTCGCGCCGGTTTAATAAACCGTTTAGCTATCAACTAAGCTCTTAGTATTCTTCAGTTAATCCCACTGTTACATTCGCTTACTTTATCGAACTTAAAATCAATTCTTCGCAAACATTCACACACTTCCTGAGAGAATTGCGGGCGGAATCCATGCTTGATTGGTTCGACCGTCGACTATCGAATTTCAGGATCACAAACTCTGGTTTATGGTGTTACCAACGTTTAGTAACCAGCGGTCGTCGTTTATGATCCCCGGAGTATTTTTCCACGGAGTTCAAACAAGTAAACACTTCCCCGTTGAAATGATAGCGACGAAATTGACACAAGGCTATCAACACACGTTACGACGTCACACAGTTCACACTTTGTGCACGTTTGGGGTGCGCTTTGTCCAGAAAAATGTGTATTTGCTTCACCCCAAGTCATTGTTGCTAAAAAGAGCCCAAGGCGGAAAAACCTGCAGCTTCGGTTCATTTGATTGCCATCCCAGGCCTATTGTCATCAAAGTCGAGGCTAGTGGGCTCAGCCTGGCTAATGAATCGGGCCGCTTATTATTTCTTCCGTTTTGTTTTTGTACTTATATGGCAAAATATATTATAGTCATCCAAAGGGGTGATGAACAGCTGTGGGTTGTCAACTTGCCAAGCGTCCAACGATGGGCGAATTCGAACGTACACTATTCACGTCGACACTCAAATAAACACACGGGACGAATTGTGACAACTATTTATGGATTCGGCTGGTTCACATTGCGATGACGTGTGAATCGGATCTGGCATGGATATAGATTTGCAAGTCTCGTAGCCGCTTCAAATTCGGTTTAGTGTTATCATTACGGCGACATTCGGCATTTGACTTTAGCCATGCAGATTTCTCATGCCCTGATGATTCACTCTCGGTCAGCGAGGCCAAATTCCGAATCTGATCGTGTAGGTGTGTTTGGATGGCCCCCGGTTGAACTCTGCGTGATTTCGGAGAGGTGAGCAACTACAACGATCCGTTTGTAATCCGCAAATTACATCCTCTAATTGAAACCTGAACACCAGACCTCAGAGATTTGACTACCTCAAGATGTGATCGACTTTTGAAAATCGCTTTCAATATGTTCATTCGGGATCTCTTTTGAAATGGTAATTTCCTGATTAGTACTAGGATCACAGGACGGACGGACTTTGGCAATGACGCGTTAGTTTGCAGCCTACCACAATCTTAATTGCCAGGGTCACCTATCGGACGAATTGCACTTGTTCGGTAACTTAGCATATGTTGTTCACCAACCAGTAACCTGAGTCAGACGCGCAAAATCTGTGCAAAATGAGCGTAACTACTGGAACTTCACAGGGCCGTCACTTCAAGCCCCTCAACCCGTGAGACTACCCACTGTCAGTCAACGAGGTAAACTTGCCTAAAGAATAGTCAAATAACAATTCCCAGGTTTCGCTTCGTCCGTGTGAGTTATGTGGCGTTTTCTTAGTTTTCTAACACACACATTTTAGGCCCCTAAGTCCGATCCACGAGTAAATGCGGAAAAATAACTAGGCATCTGTGCTACCTATGGTAAACTTGGTCTTAGTTTCCTAGTTCTATTCTCTCTCTCTCTCTCAGATGGAGCGACTACGTCGGATACTTTAGAAGGCAGACCGTTGCTCACGTTATAAATGTAATCATTTTAACTCATGTATGGATTGAAGTACTGCTTCCGAGACTTGTGAATTATGTCTCATTCGAAAACGTTCAGGTATCCAGTAGATTGGACGAAGCAAGGGACGCTTGAATTGTCTTACCATCTGGACGTTCTATGGAAAAACGAAACTCCACCGAATGACAAACTGTATATCACAACATATGTAGTTTTGGAAGTGTGCGGGACACAAATTGATGTGCACGCGTCCAATTTCGCTTTCACCCTGGATACTTGGATATTGAGCCTAAGGGCATCCCGGATATCCAAGCGACGGAATCACGTGACTAAGTAGAATCGCTTGAGCGGGGGGTTTCAATTTTAACCTGACGCAAAGCCCAAACCTACGCTTCGGTTCCTTTACCATGACAAGGCCAACTCCCGACTGTACAGCGTGGGTCACTAAAGGTTTTGAATCCCAACGAAGGTGATATAGTGGTCAGAGGACCATTAATTCAGCCACCGGTCTGTGTCGGCCCAAAACTTTCAGGCGACTTCCAGATAATCATGATTAAGCTTAAAAATTGCTAGAGTTAGTCAGGAAATTATGAAGTCGTCTTTCTAAGTTGATAACCGAACGCTACCGCTTCGAACGCGGATCAACGACGATTGGAAGGATTTCTTCATATGTCAATTGCTATGGGCGTGTGTTAGTAGAGTGGGGGTATAACATACGACTTTGTGGGTTATGAAGTCAACCCAACGGTTATACGTACCCAGTCGAAAGACTGCTTTGGGAATGCTTGAATGTTTGCCAAGCGCTTTGGAAAGGTCGGCAATTTATCAATCGGGAGCAATGTCACTGTCCAAAGCTTGTGATGCCTGAAATTGGGCATACCCAACGTTTACCCGACGGGTCCTCAATGGGTGTGATGCTTAGGCTGAAGTTCAGCCAATCCCGTCAATGGCATTGCCTGCGATGGCTAACACGTCCTGCTGGCTACAGACCAGTCGGTCCTTACAAATGGTTCAACGCAATGGCTACCTGTGGCATTGTTTTGCAATGCGAAGTCCAGTAAACCAACCTCAGCGACCGCAAAACGTTTGAAAACTGCCAATCTCAGCTACGAAACATTTCATCATTCAAAGCCAGGTAGAACTGGATAGTTTACGGGTCAGTCAGTTTAACGCACAGGCTTCCTTGGCAAGGGAATAAACTAATATTCTAATTTGATGATATAACGTCCCCGGAACGTTTTTTGGTGCATTGATCAAAATTTGGCGGACAGAATACCTAAGGTACTTTTCATCGCGAGTCTCAACTGATCATAAATTGGCACACTTCGATCACAACCGACCCAGGATTATTCACTGTAGGCTGGGTATGACAAGCAATTCGTACGTGTAATTCCGTCTTGCTTTTAAAAGCACCCACCGGTGCCGACAGAATGTGAAAACTACGTTTCGTAACCATACCACCTGGAACATTCTCGTGTAAAGACCGTGATCTTACCGCATCGGAACGCTTGTTGTGTGACAAATAAGTGGGCCTATCTGGAAATAATTATTTCACGTAGGGTTGAGGGGAGTGTGTAAGCACGCGAGTAAAATGACCGACATAACTTCCAAACCTTAGTGTTATTCACGTTAAGCAAAAGTAGTCTGATTTAGACTGCAAATTTGCCGCGATTAGTGTAATCATTCTTGTGCACAGTCTTCTTGAACAAACCGTGTGCACTAGGGAATCATATCACTTCATCGTGTACAGGTCGGGTGCATGCACACCTAAATACGAACACAGATCTTTGTTGATCTTGGGTTGAATAAGGATTGCGTATGCTATTAGGGTTGGTTCAGTCAGTTTCACTTCAAAAGCATAATTGATTACCTCTGGTGTTCTTTCTCATTCCGTCCCGCTCTTCCGCATTAGCTCGAATTTGATTGGCACAAGAATTTGCTTTTGTGAAGACATTTCAAATATGATCCATATTGCATGTCTGAAAGTCTGTGTAAATAGGAATGCAATATCACTGGTTTAAATCACCAGGAGAACAAAAAAACCCAGACAATCAACCCTCGCGTTCAGTTTCGGTCTCCTCGAACACACACACACACACATATATATATACATAGACAAACAAAATATTCAACTAAAAAGTAGCCTTGATTGGATCTGAACCCATAGAGTTCGATTAAATATACACGCACACACTGACAGAGAGGCTGATGCTCTCAGAGGTTACCCGTAATAGGCAAGTTAACCCACCATATAAGAAGTATGACCACATTTACAAAGCAGGTCAGCATCCGGAGTAGGAAAAAGCGACGAGGAAAATGAAAAAAACAACGATCGTTTTATTCCAAATGTTGTTTCCATTTCTACGAGATTTTCATCTTCGTCACTGTGTGTACGCGTTGCAGCGTTCCGACCTCGTCTATCATTGTTACTAACCCCAGTGAACCAGAGAGCCGATTAATAGTTTTTGCTGCATATGCTTCTTATAACGAGCAAGTGAACACGCTCGGCTGATTTGAGCGTTGCACTTCTACATTTCAGTTTCCTGTTTTGGTCAACTCTGACTGATCACCGTAGCCAGAAGAAGTCCGGTGAAAATATCCCAACGGGTGTAACAACAATATTAATGGTGATAATACTATGTTGCTTTCCTGATTAACTTTAGGCCAAATGTAGAATATTTCTGGAAATTGGCTTCAATCATGGAAATGTTGCAGTGAGATGGTTCGATTGCGCGACTTTCACGTCCAAGTACCATGATCCCATCCCCTTGACCATCGCCGGTCAAAAGTCCTCAGCGTTTGGGTCAACAAGCTAAACAATCGCATGACTTCAAGTGTATGAATAACTAACCGTACTGATAAGGTCTTTTCGACCGATTCTAACTTGATAATTATCTATTCAAGCCAACATTTTGAGGCTTACAGTGCATCAATTGACTTGGATGCTTTCAATTCTATCACTAGCTCGACTGATTGGACAGTGTGCATATTTTTTTCTCTAAATTTTCTCTCTTGGTTTTAATTGTTTGACGGCGACCAAACGGTCGCACAGTTGCACGGACACGGCTGTGCTTTTTCTGCTAAACAATGACCGCGTTTGTTGATCGATATAATTGATAGTGGTCAGGCGGATCACCTCGAAGGTCAGAGACTCGAACCCCAGCTTCGCCGGTCCAGTTGGTGACAGACAGCAGCCTATTGTCGTCTGGTGTGCTATCATTCTCCAAAACTGTGCCGTTTCCCGTATTGTTTTGAAACTATTTCAAAATCATTCGGAAAAAAATGTAAAACATGTTTCACATTTGCAGGACACGACTAGTGTTTGTTTGCAAATTGGAGATTGTTGCACCGACAGTCAACGCGCATTGCATATACGCGTGAATGGTTACCTTGGTAAAATAGATCACGTCTCAGACCTTTCGAACGGGAGCTGAATGAGTTAGTCGGACGACAGGCATTAGGAAAGTTTGAAAAAATGAGGTTGTATGTCAATGTAAGCCTCATGCTGGTGATTGTGGGCTTGTCTGATGTTGGCGATCCCACGGGCTCCGGAGTGCTTCCCTCCCCGACTGTAGTGCTTACGGATGTACACCTCCATTAACATATTTCTCGCATTTCTGAATCACACGCTTCGTTTCATTCTTTCATGCAGAAACATGAATGAATCACAAATAATGTTTGCAAAATTGATGATCTGGTTCGAAATGCTGGATTTTCCGATCAGTATTTTTTTCATTTGTCAGACAAATAACACCATAGACATATATACACATTGTTAACTGGTCGATTGATGGCCCAGTTTCTTGTGCTCGCGAATACTGTTGCCGTGCAGCCCGGAAAAAAGGACCGGGCAAAATCCGCGGAGAAACAAACGACTCGGTTGGAATGATCAGTTAGTGCTCTCTGTCTGTCTGTCTCTATCTCTCGACGACAACAATGATGACGACCACGGGCTGTTCACCGTGTGCAGAACAGACAGTAGGTGAAAACAAAAATTAGGCGGTGATTAGTCAGACTCGTTCATTTTGAGACAAAAAGCGATTCCCGACTAATCCATCTTACTGGAACCAACACGTCTAATACCCATTATTCTGTCACATTTTCCGTCAATGAGCCGCCAGAATGCACCCCATGATATCATTGATGATCATTCATCAGAATTCAGCTTTCTCATGACAACTAAACAAGGGTCCGATTATAAGTTGTAATGGTTTTTATGGAATGTCTATCAAACCATGTCCAGCTGGGTCATCAAAGCGTGAGTGAACATACTGTTCAACATAACACGACTAGGATTAGTACAGATTCGTCCCCTTTATAATTTTATAGTATGGAATAAGTACCCCATTTTCAAGTAATGACACGAATAGGCATTGATAACTCCAAAATGGACGTCTTAGTTACTAAGCTGTTTCATCTGTTCTCTAAATTATGAACCAAACAAATTACGAATCAATATTTTTCTCCACATTACTTATTGTCACGAATCCATTGGCTAATCATGATCAGAATACGGCTCCAACCTGTCAGTCTTGATTGCAGTACATTCATCCTGATCTTTGTCTCCCTGGTTACAGGATTACAATTTGTTCAATCCTACTCAAACTTCACAACCCCCAAACTCCCACCATGACCGCGAACGGCACGTGGCTGTGCCACCCATGAAACCGGTGAATTCGCGACGAAAATGTGATCTGTTGTCCCCCGCCCGTCTTCCCGAAACAAGTCATATTCATGATGATGACGACGACGATGAAGCGACCAACTGGAGTCCAAAACCAAAGTCAGCCCGGTGTATCCATTTGCCTCACCACGTGACCCGACGCCCTGCTGAGGACAGACGAACACTTCTTTATCGACCCCCCGTGCATGGGTCATCCTCTTCGGCGTTTTGTGCTCCGCTTTCATCAAATCGCATACATAATAGTTCACGCACATTCCACAGTCCCACAATACCCGGTGCTAATTTGTCCGGATTGAAAATCCCCATGGAACAGTATAGTTCTAATTCTTATGCAAATTGTCTCCCAAACTCTCCACGGGAACAACAGGGTCAACATGAGCAACTCGTAAACCATCCACGTCAACAACAAAGAAAACAACCAACGCAACCGTACACCAATCTTCGTACAATACATTTTCTACAGTCCTTGTCACCAAACATGAACGTTGTCCCACCTCCTAATCACAATCCATTTGTCATCAAACCAGCGGTTCGATAGGAAACGCAGACAGACAGACGAATATCGACATTCAATACCCATTTTCCCACTCATCAGAACTATTACTAATTGCTATTAATAACAACACTTGTCATCAGAACCGAAGTCTTGATGTCATATATTTACTCAGCACAAAAACGACCCATTTAGCTCACCGGGTCTAAATCGATGATCATTTTGTGCCTCTTACATGACTGGAATGAAAATAACGTGCACCGGGCATCAGTCGAACAACAGAAAATACCTGAAGTCATCTATCTGCCCATTCCACTTGAAAAGCTGTCCGCCTTCCTCTCATTACCAGTAACAGGCAAAACTTGGAGGATGGAACTGTAACTGGTTGTTATGAGCCAAACATAATCAGTTCTTTTCCCCCTCACCCACGGAGGCCAGGAGAGTCGCTCGACGGAAAAATTCCGAGTTGTGAGTCGACCCTCGTACATCAAACGAATCCCATCCAATATCAGTATACAACTCTTACTCCTACGTACGACTAAGTACGCCACTGCTCTCAACCGGTTATTATCATGGTTTTCGCAATCAACTCTTCTCTTCTTTTTTTACAAACGTTACCGGAAAATTCGAATTCCAGTAGTTTTTTCAATTCAACTGACATTCTTCATCTTTACTCGGGGGTAGAATTCCGCCGCCATTAGTGAAGGTCGTTTCCCCCAATTTCTGTTTCTGAAGTGGGGTTGAAGAGTGTTCGTCTGACACTATTACTACCATTATTATTTTACCGTAAAACCAGACTAAAGCAAGCATACAAGGTGGGAGAGTCATCGAAGTGAACAAAACGCCCGACCGCGTTTCCCTTTACACGACCAAAGCTTCCCACTTTGTAGACTGAGTTGTAAAAATTCCAGAGAAACCCTCAAGCAGCGTGAGAGGACAATAGTATTGTCCCTTACTTTGTCCAGCAGCCAGTTCAGTCCTAGCTCAAGTTCGCGTCGGTTCCCATCGTTTTCCCCGAGATTGTTCGCATACAATGTCATGAACTTTCCAAAATACGCAGACAAGGTAACTGAGACAAGTCGCCTGTTTGATCTCTATTCTGTTGAATGCCTAATGAAGGTCGCATTGGTTTGTAGGCGTGCGGCATACAGCCCCTCCAAAATGAGGCTTCGTCTAACACTCATCTTAAAGGCGTAAAGATCAAGGAAGGATCACTGTTTCGTAACGCAAATGAGTTCTATCATTAGTGATCATAATGGACAGATGGAAACTATGTAACAAAAGCTTCCAGTAGTATTTATTTCAATCCTGCTCTACAAGCTCTGAATGGTGTGACACACGGTTGTGACGTCATGCATTAGCTATTTTCTAACCCAACTGGAATCGTCCACCATTCACCTACAAAATAAAACGCGACCTGTCACTCTGAAAGACCGTTTCGCCAAGGATGGCGCCCTGAACTGTGATAAATCGCCACTGCAGCTAAGACAGTCTGTAATATTCACTCAATAATGGCCCCCGGGTATATGGACCACACATCGAAATAGCCTCCTGTGCTCACGTTACTTCAGTACTTGTGACTAAGTCTCCGTCTGCAACTGTTGGCTTTTCAACGCTTTAAACATCTAGACGGATACGACTGACTCAACCCACCCACGATGCACTATTCCATCGTTCTTCAGATGATTTTACTGACTGACACGACTGAAAGTACAGGTTTTCGGTTGTTTCTCAGCGACTGAATATTCCTTAGTAGTCATGACCTGCTTACAGTAGCCATGAACTGAGTTGGAATAAAACATTCTTAAGCGGTACATACTAGAGATGGGCAGGCCACGTATGAATTGTTCGCTAGTAAAGTAACTTGGTGATCGGGAGTAGGTTTTGCCAGTAGCTGTACCTTCAGGCAGGATGTGTTTACTTCAACTCACATTATCACTGCTAAAACAGCCCGAGGCTGGTAAACGATGACCAATAACTATTGTGGTAGCCACAGGTAACTGGACGACAGGAAAACCTGTAAAGCATGATTAATCTATTATATCATGCACCTTTGAAGAGCATCGTTCGCGGGATTGGGTTATGTGACTTCGTTCAAACTCAGTAAACCAATCCTCAAACCTATCCAATCCGAGTAGGTTGAAAAACATCAGTGATTGGTGGGTAGCGCATGTGGAGAACTATGGTAGAGACCTGTTTTCTCGGTCAAAGGTATGCATATCGTTCATTTGAACTTATGAAATGCACTAGGACTTAACATCACAGATGTTCGCGGTACATGGTGTTCATAATTTGTGATCCGGCTGAAGCGATTTTAACTAAGCAACTACTCAACTTGACCTACCATCTGATGAAGAACTAGGACGAAAACTGACATCTATTCCTGGAGTACCAGCAGTTGTGTGATTATTCGAATCGGAGAACGACGGCCAAGACAGTGTGAAATTCGACGATTTTATTCACACCCGACTCTCAGCGAAAACTGGGATGCTGGTACGAGAAACTAACCAAAACTCCCGAAAGATCACCTCAGTCCGGAAACTAGCTGAGCATGGAAACGAGATGAAACAGAGAAAAAATACCTCAGAGAATTGATATCTTGGTCATGAACAGGATACGCAGACGAATCGAGATAACCGGAAATCCGGGCTAGGATGACACACGAAATATGCGCTTCAGAGATAGTTTCCAAAATGTCCAAGAGATCAGCCTAGAACAAGTAGACGCACAAAAAGCGGACGATTGAAATAGAGGGAGAAGGACACAACAGAATATGTGCCGAGAAGACTTAGAAGGGACAGAGTAAAAGAATGAACAAAAGAGAAGCGATACCAGGTCAGATACGAAATCGACCCTAGTGAAAACAGTGGCAAACAATGGAGCACAAGAGGATCACGGAGCGTGACATTGAATGTTTCGCAACAGAAAAGTTCAATGACTCAGAAGCCATAGGACAGTGGAGACGGTGGGAAGTGGGAGGGGAGAGAGGGATACAACAACAAACGGGAAAAAACGAAAAAAAGTACTAAGGTGTGTCAGTCAAAGTGGCGCATTTTTGTTGTGTCATTAGAATACGTAAATACAGACGCCGATGATCATATGCAACTCACATCGTGACATGTCAAAAGCGAGTGAAATATTTTCCAGTATTTACGTGTAGAATCACAGATAGATCTTTGATTACAATAAACGGTGAGTACAAACAAGCTACCGTTTGGTTACCCAACGGACAAGAAACGCAGCTTTCAAGAGCTGAAGAGAAACAAAAACAATCTTTCGAAAAAAGTAAGGGATTTGAAAAAAACAGTTATTAGGAGGGAGGTTAGGTACCAGAAGAAATCGGGAATACGTAGAAAGGAACTGTACATGATGATGACAACAGTGATACGGGATCATGCAGATTCAGACAACATACGGCAACGAACATCGTTGTGATTCGGCAGTGAAAGACCGCACAGTTGGTCAAATATGAAGTGAACCTACCGAGATTGAGAGATGAACCGAAGGAAATTTGATGGAGACGGTTCCACGAGTTTGTAGCATCCAAAAGTTAGACCATACTTTCATACTTCGCCCGTGGTATGCGGGAACGCCAAATGGCCGGGCGCCAAGCCCTCAAACGAGCCCATTTGGGAGTATGAGTAAATTTACGCAATTCCGAAATGAAAAACACCGAGGAACTGACAGATACCAGAAGTACGAGATCTACAGCAATTAACAAAGAAGAAGCAAAGTGAGTTTTATCACGGCAAAGAATTGTTTCGGAATTTTTATTACAAATAATGCTTATCAATCGTCCTCGTTCCACCGATCACTTACCCATATGAGGCACTGTATTCAAGATATCACGTCAAAGTCATCCAGTTAAGATATCAATTTTATGTGGACTCGCTCTCTAGTCTAAAAGTGAGTACATTTCACCGGTTGAAAATTGTTTATACGGTTAATTTGCGCACAAAAAGACGTTTAGCGTGGAGAATGGGTTTTGCTTCTTTCTGTCAACTGCCTATGTAATTTGTACAGGTATCGATAAGAAGAATCCCGCAACCGGTCGATTTACACTACCCTCCACTTTGTTTCAGAATTGTCCAAATTATTTGCATCTATACGAGAAAAGTATTTCGAATTGGGTGAAAATGTGTCCGTGTTTTACAAGATCTGGCAACAATATCTGCTAGCGAACTATAGAGGGTATTGAGCATGCGGTCAGTGCATTTTAAAACAAGTACGCGTAAATGTGCTCCCTCGATGTGGACGAGGTCGGACTAAGTCAGTCGAATGGCGAACGCAAATCATTTTGACACAATTCCGAAACGGTATAGGAAGGCGGACAAATTACTCATGGCTTTGGATTCAATCCAAACAGTCATATATTAATGTTTCTGTCGACCCACAGCAATGCGAGTTCTGGTCGTCTATGTACTTTGTTCGACCGTAAATAGTCGGAGATACTATGGTCCTTTTTGCTGACATTTCTACACTGTGCAACTTGGTCGTTTGAATTTTGTAGATAGTCATATCTTTCCTATTTTCACTGTGGGTTACTGTGTGATTCTTAACCGCCAACTCCGGGGATCGGTGTTCAGAGAAGTGGAGAAACTTTGTGTGGTTGCAACTCCAATAGGGAGCGCGAACCGGTTTGGTCAAACCGGGTTAGTTCAGTTTCGTTAATCGTTCACTCATCGTCCCCGAACCTCACTGATTGGTGTCTGTTCGCTGCTCGCAAAACTTATGGTGAACGTCCACGTTTGGAATGGCGCGTGACAAAACGCGACAGAGATTGTTTGCTTACCGTTGGAAAAAAGTGTGGTCTGTGAGCATGAGGCGTAATAACCAGGGTTCACACAGACATTTAAACAAACTTGAACGCTTAATCTGTGCCTCACGGCGAGAAAAACATGCGTGTTCAAAAGAAGTTGCATGTCCCATTCGCACCTATGCACGCAGACGAACCTGAGGGCACAAATCGTGAAAACTTCCCAGTCGAGTTGAAAGTATATGGTACGAAGAATAGTAGTTGACATACGTCCTTCTTCATTTGATGAATGCCCGCGATTAAAGGTAGCCAAAATCCACTGTTACCATTGTTCGGTTGGTGTTTGAGGTAGAGTCAACGCAACCCGGGAAATGTGCCGGTAATTTAGACGATATAAAGCATAACCGGAGCATCGATAAACGGTGTTGGTCGAAGTGCCCAGTCAAATTGATAACAATTCCACAAAGGAAACGCCCATGGTTTTTCTGGCTACAAAATTAAGCCTCAAAAAAGAAAGGAGAAACTCCTTTGGTTTTGAAAGTATGCATGAGTTCCCGCCCCCATGTTTTGCTACGAGGTGTGCTCAACCGAATGACGACCGACTTCGTTTGAGGGATCCTTGTTACCAGCCACGAACGGAGACTGTCTACGTTTGGCTAAATCCAACGTTTGTTGAACCCAATTTTACAATTTCCGCAAATTTTAACAGATGGACGCCGACTGGTTTCTACGGTAACTTTGTCCTGGAATACCACCGTTCGACGTGGTCTTATTGTTCACTCGGTTGAACATACCCGGTAACGAAGACCAGGTGGCGTCCATGGGTCAGTTTGAATCCGAGCAAGGAAGCTAACTAAACGGAAGATAAGTGGCAAACTCCGATGAATAGTTGAGAAAGAAGACCAATACTGCGGAATGTTACCATTTCGTATTACCCTTTTCAACCGCTTACGTAAAAATAATCTGCGAATTATATGAAAGTGAGTTGTAAACTGCAGTGAACGGGCGAAGAGGTCAAATTTAGTGCAACATTTGACGTTATCCCCATGACAAACGT
>LUCM01003929.1:0-21649 GCA_008360955.1 Fasciolopsis buskii
CAGATCCCGTCGTTCCTTGGATTCTGGTCTGGGCCAAATAATGGCCTCTTTCAAGTCGGTTCACGGTGCTCAAAGTTTTAAGATTGTGCAAACTGGATTGGCATGATTTTTTGGACTGATACAGAAGGCGGCGTGGGAAAGGAATCTTGTAATCCTGCTTCTTATTTCAGGGGTTTATTTTGGGTAATTTTGAATCTGTGAATTTTGGCTAGGTTTAGTGGTGGAGGTCGGCTTAGAAAAGTTCAGGGTGAACCTAACTCAAGCGAGGCAATTTTTAGTGAAATCCTGCCACCAGAAGCAGCAGTCTGTTTCCAAATTTGACGGACCGAAGTAATGGATCGTAATATACGGTGGCCATCAGCCACTTTGATGAAGAATGTTAAGATGTATGCTCAATTGACGTTCCAGTAAAAATTTTCCCGTTTGTTGGTTTTGTAAGATTTTTGCAAGGGGGACTGTAGGATGGAGAAGGAGAGGCCAGAAAAATAGGGTGAATTTGAACATGGCGACTGGAGGGCTTTTTACCACAACAGTGCTAGTGGCTAACTCTGACCAAGTGCTGGCCGCCCAGGCTGAAAATCACCATTTGATGGTGAATGCAGGAGGCTTTTCCACCAACCTAGCTGCATCCGCTGCAGCCGAGTCGCCCGCCCAATGTCCGCCGGCCAAAAGAGGTGGATCTGACAGCGCCCAGCACTATCGTGGTAACGCAGGTGCACTCGGGATGTAAACAAAACAATGCTAGGTATCAGGTTTCCAGGACTGGAGAATCCCAGATGAGCCAAAATCGCAGTAGACAGAGTCTGAAGTAATCTTTTAGGTCGAAGCGGAATTGAACGGCCAGGAAGAATAAAAACCAGCGTTTTGGCCTTGCTGCAAGCCGCGGATTAAAGTGCGATTAGTCGTACGAGCGGCTTAGAAAAATTGTTGGAAGGTATAGTGCAACCCAAAATATTGAGGTGGTGGCTGATTTTGTCGGCACTCCGCATTTTGGGGTGCGCTTCTGCTTCCGTTGACACAGCTTCATAGCTACGATTTTATTTTTAACACCGGGGAATGGCAAACCGATAATACTCCAAAATCGATATTCATTTAATTATTAGAATTCCTTAGAGAAAGTAGGAGTAATAGGTGCGGGCAGGCTGTCTTGTATAGTTAAGAGAAGCTATTCCAGCCTCATGGCATAATTACTCTACTTTTATTGACTTCCAGGATTCTATCTGGTTGACTGTGGCAATTGAGTGCAGGACTAATCGGTCATTTGAGTTTTTTGCCCCTAGTACACAGAAACCAGTCTTTTTCTTATTAAATGATGCACTTAACGCTGCTGCCGGCTCTCCAGCTTCTTAGCTGGCAGCAGAAGACTTCAACATGCCTGAAATTTATTATTTTTCTTTCTCCTCCCAGAAGCATCCTCCGGAGTTTCTTTTTGGCACTCGGCTGGATAAGTGGACAGATCGCTGATTTGCCAAAATTGGCCAAAAGTATTCTTGATCTCATCTTCTCAACTAGCCTAGCTTAGGTACGCACGTCCGTAGAAGACAAACCGCCCGGGTTCGGTCACTCTCAGACTGATTTTAATTTTTGGTTTTGCTGTGAGTTATCACCTCCTCGGTTCCCCTTAGACGACGTCTCAGACTCTCAAGAGCCCGTCTCCCCTCCATAATTCGTATCTAAAATTGGGACCATATCATCCCACCGGTTGGTCCTGAGCTGGCCACCAACGAGTTTTACACAGCTATAGATCAACGACTTGATTTAATAATGCCAATTCAGTTTGCACAATCTTAAAACTTTGAGCACCGTGAACCGACTTGAAAGAGGCCATTATTTGGCCCAGACCAGAATCCAAGGAACGACGGGATCTGCTCTGATATTGCAGGTGATCGGTCTTTCTACCAAAGTTAATTACCTCTTGCTTCTCTTCAGAACAACAAGGGACTTTAAGCGGTAAAATCTACCAACAAACCTGGGGCGCTAGTCTAATTATTGAGAACAGACAACTCCTTGCCCAGTTCACATGTCACACTAACCATGTCTAGAGACATATTCGCAAGTTAACGTCCACTACTTTCAGAGCTGTTTAGTGAATACACTTCTCTCTGTAACAATCAATAACAACCTATTAAACCGGGTGTTGCCCCAGCCAACTCTCTGTCCCCAAACGAATCTCGTCCCACCCAAGTGATACCAAGCAGTTGCTGCCCAAAATAATGAAGTAGTCCCACGTTGGGCTGATTCATGAAATCACTGGCGAAGTTGGCGACGGTGAGACGTTAGTGATTTTGGTTTTCCCAGGTTTGACGGAGTCGTCTGAACACGTATCGTACCGTATACATTCTGTGGACATTAAAATCCACATGTTCACACTGTTGACTTGGTTCACTTCCTATTCGGTCTCTAGAATATATATGGTGGAAAAAACGGAATTATGTCCAAGCCTCGCTCAATTACCATTGACGCACTTCAAGTCCCCTCTGTTTCTGCTTTTCATCAACGAGCTGTTCTACAACATAAAACATAACAATCTCTTTCTTCGAGCAGAGGATATACAGATTTGTGCATAGGTAACCAACGTGATTCCACCGCAACAATAAAAAAATAATACACTAGAGACCTTGCTTGATTAACAGTGTACAACTTGGTCCACGTGATCCCCAGTGCGCAAAAGCGGCAAACGTGCCCACAAATTTACCACCTTTCCAGGGATCGTGGAATTTGAGCAGGAAGTCTTTCGTTGCGCTCAAAGAGTCAGAGACCGGGGCTGCAATACTCCGTCGATTTCAAATTCCCAGAGCGCCCTGATTAAATCGCAAAGGCTGGAGGGCCAATTGAGTTGGTGCGCAGAACGTGGAGAACTCTGGGCAGCAAGATTCGAGCTACAGGACGCATGCTGCATTTGTCCTTTGGACTTCACACCTCTTAATCTGCACAGTTCCTTTCCCAGTCACTGAGAAGCCTACCATATTCAGACCACTGCTCCCTTGTCGTGTCACTTTTGATGATTGGTCCGTACCAGTAGTTATTATATTACACTGGACAGGATTGGATCTGTTCCGCCGGTGTAAAATGATGGGACCCGGCGCACTCCGTTAAGTGTGCGACTTCCAGGCTGCCCCTCATCTCCCCACTTTTCCTAGAGTTTGCCCACTCTCTCGCGTGTACGCGCCGAAGATCTCTTTTAAAATTTCATACGGACTCAACAGCAATGCAACGATCAAACAAAACGTAAATACAAATCACCCAAGAATTGACTTTCTTTTCACCAGCAACATGGCCTCCGCATCAAGTGGCCGGTACTAACCTCCTCATCTCAATTCGTCAATCGATCCCAAATCGACCGTAACTGCTGCACAAATCTTGCGCTCACACACTGTTTTTACCATTCTCGCCAGCTTTCAGCCTTTGTAGTCGACCCCGTCCCCTGCTTCTGCCCTGCGTTTCACCTAACTAGCAGCAGAAATAGACAAAATATTAACGCAAATTTATTAAACTCTCAAGCAAACGTACGTTTCCGTACATTCGTCCCGCTATTAAACTCAGCATCCACATTTTATCCCCTATGTTTACAACCGCTCACATTTAGCGCGTCCACAACAGCCTCTTTGGCATTTCTTTTGTGTTCTTGGCCGTAATTGAGACTGTAGCGGAAATTTGGGATCAGGCAGAAAAATTACCTTAAAACACTCCAATATAGTACATTCTGACGCTTGCGATGTTTCACTCAGTATGCCACATGGGTCCCCACCTCGAAGTAACGCCTAGCTTGTGTCACCTCATTTCCGTAACTCTATTTCCTTTGTTTACATCCCGGGCAAGCCACACCTTGTGGCCTATGAACAGCTGATCAGAGATCAGAGAACCGATAAAAGAGAAGCTATTCCAGTGGCAGCTTTTCACAGGTGATTTCGCTATTAGTTGCCGAAATGGCAGCGCCGCGACGGTAGGCAGTATTTAGGTAGGGGTGAATCAATGCCATATTTCCTATGGTTTAACATACTTGGTTCGGACGGCTTTTTAATGGTGTAACGCATTGTTGAGGAAGAAATTTCGAAGGGAACTTCTGCACTACAATTCTGCGGACCGCTTCGGTGCACATGACTTTGGTGTTTTATCTTATCTGCTTTTTGTTTGCCTTAGCCTATTTTACCAGCACTGACTGCGCGATTATTACGCTTCATCTTTTGGAACCCCTGTGAATCACGTGCACATTTCTGTACAGTGACACTGGCTCTCGTTACGATTCTTTGCGACGGTATATACGGGTTTGTTTTTGCTTGTATATTAACTGACTTCATAATACATCGCTGCACAATTTGCGAATAATTTGTTTTTAATTTGAGATTCGACTTTGGATGCATATTCCTCAAACGCTGTCTTCACTATACACTGGTGTAATGTCTCTTAACGCCGGCATCTCCGTTTGGCATGGATGATCACGTAACAGTAGAAGTTACTCCGTGCTTGCATCAGTCCAATGTTGCCACCAAATGGGCAACAGACTTCAATAGTATGGGTACGGCGGGGCTCCAGGTCAGAATGTCAGACACAACTGATGAGGTAGAAGTTTGCAGAGGTAATCCCAAAACACTACAAGATGANNNTTGTCCCCTCTCAGATAGAGTAGTGAAAATAAAGGACCCCCCTTTGTAGGGAAGCCATCGCAGATGCCATCAGGCGGCGAACTCAATGCCGGAGAGTACACAACAATACGCGGAACCAGGAAAAATGGATACGGTATACCAAACTTAAGAACAACGCAGTTAAACTTATCCGAGGTGAAGAATGCAGGCGTGGGCTCAAGCCGGCTCAGGGTGCTAAGTAGCAAACAAAAGGTCTTACGCCTACTTGCCGTAAAGAAGGCGCACTAGGTGGTGGCATCCTTCTGCTAAATGCTGGGGCTGGGATATCAAGGAGGATCAGAGCAAAACAGATTCACCAATAGTGCCAGTAAGATTCACAGGGGCACTGCAGAGCCCTCGTGCTAGATACTGCATCACAAACCACAGGATATCTGTTGATAATGGCGGGATATGCTAGTAGGCAACCGAAATCAATTTGGCAGGGCCCAGTGACATCCTCCTGACCGCCATCAGGCAATTAGCAGACAGCTTCCTGTGCCCGTCTTTAAAGTCATTTTGGACCCTTATCGATCAGGGCAAAATACCCTAATAGGAGACTTCGGACCAACCATGATCGCTAGTATTCTATGTAGTCTCTGGAAGAGTTTAATGGGGTGAATTTGCTGAACTATTTTATTTTGACTCCGGCAAACCTTTTCATATGCTGCTCCGTCACTTACTGCCAACCTCCAGGAGCCACCCCTTATCCAATGCAGGTGTATGTAGGCGAATTCCCTTCTTTCTAAGAGAAAATTCAAAGCCAGGATACAATGATAGTAGATGAAACGGGCAGAAGAGACCCTCGCAACGATACAATTATAATCCTGGATTTAGCTTACATTTTGGACTTGTACCTACGTGAGACTAACAGTCACATGCTCTCCGGGCACAGCAAAATCTTCAGGGTATCACATGATTAAGGACTACTTACTGTGAACGCGATTGGCAAAGTGAAAGATTTATGAGTCGTCGTCACACCAGTTCTTAAATAGACAGCGCAGCGATCTGCAGCAGTCCAAAATGCCAGAAATGAACTGCTGATTAAAGGTAGCCTTATCTTGCCTTAAATCAGGCTGTACACAGCCCTGTGCGAGGCCATGGCAGGGTCTCGTTCGAAAAACTATGGGCACGCCTGGTCTCTTTCTTCAAAGAGGAGAGGCGGTGATCAAATACGTTCATGGGTGAGGGACAGTTTATGACCTCATGTGACCAACGACTCTGTGAGTTGAACCTTTTCAGTTGAACAGAATGAGGCACTAGGGTGGTCTAATAAAGATCCTGCGATTGTGGACGTCTTGTAGAATCCTTAGCCAGGAGGCACGTTTAGCAGGACATGGATTCTTGCACAGAATAACAGGAAGGAACGCTTTGGGCGATATGATAGAGGCCCTTCGTCAGGCCGCGCTTCCTTATTAACAGAACGTGACCATATAAAACCGAATGCTTGGGACTCGAAAACGAGGTTTCCCTTGGGTAGGCTTCCAACTGCTACTCGGATACAGCGTGTCCCGCTGTAAGGCATTTGGGAGTAAGGTGTTAAAAGTTTTGATTGTACATTCTACCATTCTTTGCTTGAAGTGCGAAAGCTTGTCGCCTGTGATATCCCAAGCCGTCATGTTGAGATGAACTGCTTTGTTTTTGTTTCCTTCAGCACGGCTCATCGAAGTGAACTCCGAACCGGTAGATGCCCAACCTGAGGGACAGCCATCAAAATAACTGCTGACACTCGTTTGCCCCGGCCAAAGCTTTTCCCGTGAAAACTAAAATAAATCGAGCCGAAATGAAATGAAATGAAATGAAGTGAATCTCGAGTTGCCAAAATCGATACAGACTGAACAAACCCACTTGAATTAGCCTACCTTAGTTCACAATGTATTCGCCTTATCTCTCAAAGTTCAGGACTTTGGTTAAGACCAATACAAACGTAGGTCGCAACAAAAGCCCATTTGCCACTTCAAATAAGCATCTTACTCTGCCTATTGTATAAGCCGGTGCGCACTGTCTCGTTGCTTTCGCGATCGCATTGTGACTACGAACCGGTCTACGTATGCCAGCCAGAAGACTGGAAAGTAGCGTACTGCACTTAACTCCTAAGTTTATGACGAAAACATCTTTTTTAATAAAGGTGATAGTAGGTTTCCCGTTACGGAAAGGAGAATGCGAGAATATAATACTAATCATTTGGAGTACCATCTCCGCAAACCGTGCAGCGGGACCCGTTCCCTTTTGGGTTTAGTTATTTTGCCGCATACACCTGCTGATTTCTTAACCACAACCTTTAACCCCAGCAGAAGTTAGTGCAGCCGCCTTTCGTTTTTATTTACCTAAGATGCAATCCTCTCTTTATTAATTTTTTTCGCACAAATTTAGCTTTTGCCTTTTCGTTTCTTTTGGTTTCGGTTCTCAATGTTAATTCAGTCTCCTCTTGGCGTTTGTTCCCACTAGTCTTTGCGATCTTGATATCCCGATCTCCGATGTGCCACCCCTTATTTTTGTTGGTCGCCCTTTTCCTCCGCTTCCTCTTGAACTTCATTTCTTGTTCTCTTTGTTTTCTGGTGACTTCATGGGTTTTCACGGCTTCTCCCGATTCTTTAGTCGTCGGCATTCAGTTGTCCTGGCTGGCTTCAGCGCCGTTTTATTCTGCTGTGCATTCCCAATGTCAAGCAGACGCATTTATCTTCGTTTATGTGAAGGATTCAAACTTACAACCACCATTTTGCCTTATAGATAGCCGAACACAATAAGTCTGGATCGGAGCTCCAGACAACTGCATTATCTTCGTGTATGGTAATTCTTGTGATCAGGTCTGGGTGGTGGTATCCCACATCAGAAAGATTAGCTCGCATGACACCAAGCCTTCCGGCAGTAAATGGGGAGGGTTGTGAACAAGCAGTCCTTACTTTCGCCTTGAACGTTCGGTTGGTGAGGAAGCTGCGCAGTAATCTTTGCATGAGACTGATAATGCCGTAGCTTCGAAGCTTTTGGTGGATTTGTGGCGTCGAAATACAGGGCACATGACGTTTGGCAATAGTCGTTTGCTTTGCTGGAATGTCCGTAGAAGTCAGCATGTGGAAGACGGAACAACCCACAGATGGGTGGCCGTGCTGTGCAGCGGGTAGTAAACCACTTGAGCTTATATGTGGGAGCAAACATCTTTTGGAACGCTTTCAACTACTTTACTTGAAACGCTAGATATGCTGACAAGCTTGCAGTCAGAGGAGATCTAGCGTATACCATTTATGAAAGTACATATAAAGGCCGCTTTTTGCCAGAAGTCGGGGAGAACTCCAATGTCAGCATTATAACATGACAGGAACTTTTAAATAGCTGTCGTCATATCCAAATCCCGTTTTAGAATACTGAACCGGGTCAAGTCACGGAAAGTGGAGAAGTACGGGTTCCCGTTAGGAGAACAGAAAGGCTCATGCCGCATAAGACAAAGGCATTGAGTAGTGATGAGACCGGAGCTGAAACGCTGATAAAATGAAAAAGAAACTGAATCAAATGCTGTGACAGGGCTGCCTCATATGTTCGCACATATTAAAAATGGTCTTGTTTTATTCAGCAAGATGAAGGAAGACCTTTTGTGGGTTCATTCTATTGTTATTTTGAACTTGCGTTTACTGCGGAGGCGCTGCGCCCCGCGTGCGACCTGGTAAATGGCTTCCGGAGGACGGGTGCTGCTTTTCTTTTGAAGGAAGATTAATGTTTGGGGAGTGGGCTTGTTCCTCTATTCTGAGGTTCTGTTTCTAACGGCAAATTAAACGTTTGCATTTGAGATGAACATCTGAGGCCCTCAAACCATGTTATCTACTGGGGGCACGTTTGCCATAGTAACTAGTTCAGAACGAAGAAAGACATCTAGAGAGTCCAAGGAAGTTTTTTCGATGAGCACAAGTATTAAGAAATGTGGAGAAAACTTAGCAATTAAGTTGAAGCTTAACAGTGGACCATCGTTCTTGCCAAACGAGGAGCATGTTTGACAGCGCTGATTCGAGAATTTCCCTTGGCAATAAAAAAACCAAAGGGAAGACGTCCGTCCTGCTTGATATCAGGTCCGCGTTCAGGAATCCTGGAAGGCAGTTCCTATGGGTGGTTTTCGAATTATGGTATTCGTCACACTGACGTTTACCCGGTCAGAGTTTGGTGAATCAAGGTTCACTAGATGGGTGGAACGGGTGGGTTGCCTCAGGGAGGCTGGAGGTGTTACAAATTCACTGCTGAGCCTAGAATTACAGGTTGAAGTATAACAGAACAATTACAGTTGCGGCCTTTCGGCTTTGAACGAGTAGTTCAACCGTCGGATGTCTACACTGATTGATGGAATTACGTCGGTTGCCTCACGTGAATGAAAGGAGTTTCGGTGGTAAATGGTCACTCCAATGACTCAATCTCTGTCAGAGTTCCATATAATGGCGGTTCTCCTGAGAATCTGGGTTTCCGAGACAATTATATCTGGAGTCAGCCGCAGTTGTATGAAGCCAATTAGCTAAAGACTGAAAAATAGGAGCCACAGTTACAGGGCTCTCTTACATTGTGAAAATTAAATCGGTTCGGCCCCAAGAAACAGTGCTGATTTAAGCAGCGGGAGCCCATTAGGACTGTTTTGGGATTGATTTCTCTTGTAGAACCGATTGTTTTAACGCGATTCTCCACTTTTGCCTACCCTCAACCTTTGTGACCACTCGTGCGGCTTTTTTACTCGGCTCCGTACGACTGCAATACTGGCAACCCTGACATTTGACCGCTACAAGGAAAAAACAGTCGAAATCGGCAACGGGTTGAGTATATTTGGACCGGAGCGTGCGGGCGGTGCGTGTGTGAGCAACGCGCAAGTGGCGACCGCACTTGGCGGTCGACGTTCAGTTAAACAACCTATCCAGAGGAACAAATCCATGTCCCGCTGCATTGGCCGAAAGATAGTGGAGACTAACGGTATAGTGCGATTGGTTAGGCGGGATGAGAATGGAGTGTCGGGAATATTGGTACTGAAGGGTGGGTTAAATGCCGTAGCCACCAGATCCTTATTGGTCTTCAGAAGTAAGGCCCGTCGTATACGCTGGACAGAGTTGATGTTAGCCGTGGAAGTGATGGTTCAAATTCAGAAGGCCATCTCTTCGGCATATGAGCCAAGAATTTGCCGCTTATAAGGAGGTTAAGGAAATCTTTGGGAGACTGGAAACTTATCTTTCTGAAGGAAAGAACATATTTGGTTGCTTTGGGCAGTTGTGAACCGCTGATGGCATAAGCGAAGCAGATAAGTACGGAGTCACCTTTGTCCATTTGAGACAGGACATCACGTCATTCCGGCGCTTATCCAAGAAGGCCGGGTTTTGGTCTTCCCAGAATCTAGTGAATCCCTTAACATTTTGGGTTCATGTGCTAGTGACAATATGGTCCAACAGGGAAATTCCAGAGGTGAATTTAGAGTGACAAGCCCTAAGCCAGAGAATTTTAAGCGAGCTGAACTCACCAATGGTCAGGATATGGGTAAAACGTTTCTCGAGGGCTAGTTAACCATGCAAGCTAGACAAAAGTCAGTTGCATTAAACATTTTAGCCGGGAGGCCTGGCTAGTGAAAAGAGGCTTGACGAAAACGAAACCGACGTTTTCAAAAGCCAGATTGTTTCCGACCAAATCATTCGGTACGACTTCATGATATAACAAAGCTTCTCCAGAACGAAGTCGCCTTGGACGCTGCCTGATAACCGAGAAAAAGAGATGATTATTACAATCAAGAATAAAAGAGTAAGCTGGTCTTTAGTGAGGGCAGTCAGCTGAGTCTCATTATCCGGAGTTGAGCGCAGAAACCCTGCCTTCTGGTTCTGTAGGCTTGCATAGCAAGTGTGGAACTATCTTTGCGCCTTCTCTTGGGCTGTTTTGGGAATACAAGGACATCTGATTTGGGGTTTGGGGAACGGGTCTGAGGATGCGTTGCCAAAGACCCTGAAATTTTGTGATGCTGGGGCAGAGAAGGCCAGTGGCACTGTCGAGGAGGTTGACGGTGCCCAACAGTAATATGAATTGGTCCGAAAACAATGCAATCGGGTTGAATAACTAAGCCGACCTCGTGAAACGGCAAACATCGGTGGTCGGAGGAACTTTGAAGCCACTCCCTTGTGGTGGCGCTGTAACTCATTTGCTTACTTTGAACTCAGTGTCTTTTTGAGTGGTTTTCAGATATGTGGGGCTGTTTGTAAGTTGTGTAAGAAGAAAGTTCACCATCGTGTGCCCGTTGTAACGCGCTAGTCACAAAGTCCCTACTGATCGTATCGCTGGGACGCTTTTCCGCTCCTTTGGAATTCACACTTGGTGCGCTTTCCGCAGCAAGAGACAACAGAGCAGCAAAGTGACACGGAAGTTGAAAGGCTGAGCATCAAGCTAATGCATATGTACCACAGGATATGTAGCGAATTTCGAGTCCTAGATTTCAGTGATTTCCTGATAGACTCCTCTATTTTCCTGCAATACTGGATGAAAGGACTTGTCGGCTGAGATCACCTGAAGCAACGCAATTTTCTAACTATGATCTTGGTGAGCGTGCGGATTCCATGTTAATTTAGACCTAAGGGGCGCTGGCTAGGCAGGTGACCCTAAATAAAGAGTAGCAACGCAAAGGGATTGCCTTAGTGCAAGAAAGACCACGTTGAAAAAATTAACTTGAAAATACCTCGACAATAAATAGGACAAAGTATTTTCAAAACTGGAAGGTTGCGATAGAAGCTTGGATAATACGACTAATACCACCAGATGCAAGAATATTGTTCCGGTTTAGGTCGTTCAATGAACGGAAACTCGGCTCGCCCAACGATGTACTTCACATGTTTTGGATAGCGCTTGGAAACCTCAGGGCAACACAGCCCAAGCCTCTGCAAAACCCAACAGAAAACGAGATCGCTTCGCAAATTCTATGGTATTTTTGTTGAGTTAAAAATAATGGACACCATGACCATACCTTTGTCAACGAGCCTCAGCTACTATCCGGCGAAAAAATTAGTAAACATAGGACAAAAATCTGTGTGAAGCGAACGCCTGATGGAACAAAATAAATGGAAAGTACCTGTCCTGAGTTTCAAGGAATCGGGCGCAACAAACGCGCTCCTGAGCATGATAACCAAGGATCAACGTAGGCAAACTGAGCGTCGACAGTCGGATGAAAAGGACAGTAAAGTAAGCGTGGACCGCAATAAAAGAAGCCGTCTTAAGTCGAGAAATCATCTGAACCAGGTCTAGCTAGGGTGAAACAAAGAAATGTGAGTGTATCGTGTAGAAAATAAACTGTAGCCAGAATCAGCGTCATTGAAACTGAACCTGACGTGAATAACCTAATATCGAGTACTGAAAGAACAGAAGAGAAGTACGAATACTTCCATCAGTCTTTATTTTATTGTTAGTTTTATTGCGCGCCAGTATTAAGGTTAACTGTGTCTTCCTTTATCTCTCCTCATGTCTGAAAAAATGAAATGGTTTGACCCCTTCAAGCCTTAAGGCACGCAACAACTATTCACTGGAATTCACTGATAGTGATCAACTTCGGCTTTTCGTACAAATCTGGTATGCTGGAGAGTGCATACCGGGGGATGAGGGGGTAGAACTTCTACAATGGTTTGAAGAATAACACCGGGCATTTCAGCATAAAAGATAAATGTTTATTGATTTCGATGCACAATATTGCTATTGGGCCTTGTGTAAAAAAACCAATAGAGGGATAAGAGCAACTGCAGCTCCATATTGGAAAGCAGCAGCGGTATAGGGAATTAGACGAGTGAGTCTGACAAGTGTCCACTGCGAGTTGCTAAAACGCCTTATCTGGGATCGCGCGTCTGCGCCTGACGCAGAAGCCGTTCTGTGATCCGCTAAGCGCAGATACTGCTTTACAAACCTTTTGTGCTTCTCAGACGGAGCAAGTTGTAGATCAGATGAAAGCATGACATTAGAAGCATATAATCTGTACCCCATGAAGGCTTTTTGCTAGACAAATCTTTGCTTCCCGTTGCTGAAACTGTTAGCCTTTAGCTTCATTGATAGGTTAGTAAAGTTGTTGGGCCAATTTAACTGGTGGTATTTTTGAGTTTGTGAGTCATTGGAGCTAGTGGGGACAAAAGGGTGATCAGCAAACGATTACTCCGGGTAGTGGTACCAGTGCCACTGTCGTTTCCGCTTGTCGGGCTACCAGGGAAAGTAGCTGAGGTGGGATCAGCGCGAGTTCAAGGGGGACTAGATAAAACTTGGCTATTTGTGTTTGCGGAAGACAGTTTGTGAGTGGTACTGATTCAGAAGATGATCGAGGGAAATGTAGGCCATTATCTTCCACTCTTGGACAATCCAGTAATGACAGGTTGGAGCCAAATACAAGATTTACAAGTCCATCATGGGAACTGAAGAGGGCATCCGCCATTCTGTTGTCGAAGAATCGTCTGTTCCAAGGAGATTTCGTGCAAGAATCTGGACGATCAGGCCTCTCTTCGTAAAGATCTCCAATGTAACTGGAGCTGTCCTGTGCCAACTGAAGCAAGTCGTCCGCCGTATGAGTGGCGAAAGGCTGGAACAAGCTCCCGCAGGAAGTGGTGAAGGTGGGACCAGTGCTCGAATTCAAAGGGAGACTGGGCAATGGATGACTGTCTGCGTATGTACAGGGAAGTGTGTAAATTTTACGGTAGCGAAAATGGTTGAGAGGAAAGCAAATCATTTCCCCCCTTTACGATGACGGAAATGAGAGTCGCAGTCGCATACAGGAGTCGTACTTCCCCCTAGAAACTGAAGAGGGCGTCCACTCTCCTGCTGTTGAAGCATCGTCTGATCCAAGGAGCTCTCGGTGTAAGAATCTGAACGATCAGCCATCTAGCCATATAGCGCTGCAATCTGACTGAGATTGGAAATGGAACTGATCCGGAGTGGCCTTCGCTGTTGTGTAGCGGACGCACACGGTTGCTCCCCTTTTTGTCCATGGAAAACTTCTTTCCGCATGTGGTAAAACGCATTAATAAGGAGATATGCGAAGTAATTAACGAAAACATTGAGGGAATAGAGATCCTCATTAATGAACAAGACTCCACAGATATCCAAGTACTGAATTTTGAAGTAAATTACCCTTGATGTTATAGGCGATTATTATCGGCCCTGAAGGAACTCCGTATGAAGGTGGGAGGTTCCACGTTAAGTTGGTTTTGACAGAAGGGTATCCAACGGAGCCTCCAAAAGGGTATTTCTTCACGAAGATTTTTCATCCCAACATCGCTCCTGTCACGGGAGAGATTTGTGTAAACACTCTCAAACGAGATTGGAAATCTGACCTAGGGTTGAAGCATATATTGCTGGTAACCTGGTGTTTTTCATGCCCTACTTCCAAGGTTATTCGATGTCTCCTCCTAGATCCTAATCCCGAATCAGCACTCAATGAAGAGGCTGGTCGGTTACTACAGGAGGACTATAATGAATACGTCGCTCAAGCTCGCTTGTATACAGATGTACATGCTTGCCATCACTTAAGAAATACAAAAGTAACCAAGGGGAACTATGAAAGCAATTCGCACGGCATGTGAGTTCATCAGATATGACGGTTTACTTTCATGATCTGTAATGTTTTCCTGTGCCTTTCCTTTTTTGAAATTTTGCTGACTTATTTTTGCAGTCTGGCAGACCTAGTTAGTGCTTCTCCTGAAAAATTACGTTAGTTCACAGTTAAGTACATTATCTATTTGTAATGTTACTGCTGCCCGATTGTTCTTAAGCTCGTCTGGCTTTTATCAATGGGCTAAGCGATCGTCCAGTTTATTCATTTTGTACGTCATCCGTGTTCTGGTCTAGGGTGCAGCACTGAACACTGATTATTAAAACAGCAATCATAAAGCAGAGGGATCATAGGGAAGCGATGGTATTTTGCATTCAGAAACGCCACTCACTGCGGCATTTTCAACCGTTACGTTGGGGTATCTCGCGGATTCCAACCTGGTTGCCTAACTGGACCTAGTTGGGACAGTCTGCCTGTCGTGGCTTTCATACCACTGCAAGTCATGGACTGACTACCTTGACCCATTTTCCAACTATTGCCTGCCTCGGAAGGAAGTCGATCTGCCGGTATGTGTAGTACGTCCTGGTCGCCATAGCGCGTGGAATTTCGGGGCCTGTTATATTAATTGGACTCTGGCCCAGTACTTCACACTTGGTCTGAGAGTTGGTATCAAAATCTCCTCATTATATTACAGCAATGCTACTCCAAAATCGGTCTGATTACTGAAGGCCCTTGCGCATGTATGCACCAACCATATTTCCAAACTTTGTAGTGCGAGAGACCTCACACCTGCAATGTAAACTTGAGCTTTGGTCAGTAATCCGAGGTCGCGCGGACGCCACAGTTTTCTCAGCGTGGTTGGCGGTACTCGAATCTTCTATGTACTGGAGGTCATTTCATCCGATGTGAGGCCACCCGGTGGTGTATTACTGACTGAATATTAACTTACCCATTTTGCCTAACTACTCTCCTCCAAGAACCAGATTCGTCTCCGAGCCGGTCCAGTCCCGTAACAGCATTTTGCACTTCAAAGGTGCCAAACTCATCCCCGAAAATGCCTGTGCTCTCATCGAGGCATCTAGAGACTACGTAAAATTTATCGGAGTCTACACTACACACCAATGTCCGCATATTTTATGTCGGGTAGATTTGTCTGAGAAGATACCGGTATTACCATTCTCACACGAAAATAGGGTGATAGCCATCTCAATCACTAAGTTGCTGATGAAGAAGTAAAGGCGGCAGCGGTGGCAAACATTGAACTTGGATTAAAATCACAAGCAGGAGTCGTTTCCGGCTGTTTAGATATCATGATTAGAAAATGTGGTGCAAAATCGGGAGACACTGTTCCTCGGGGGGGGGGGGGACGTTGTTAATACTCATGGCTTGTGATCTCACCGGAATGTCTTGTGCATTCGGCACTTAGCTGTTTGGGTAGCAACTTTTAGCGTGCAGTTAAAAGGTGCTCGCCATCTGCTAGCTAGTCTTGCACAAATAGACCACAGCCGAAAGCTACCATTACCGCAGCTTAGACGCTTCTTGCAGGTCGTATTGAGGTGTGCATCTAGATTCTGACCATGCTTTGCTGTGTACTGAGTTCGTTGTGCTGTTTTCCATCGGAAGGTTCGCCACCGATGAGCAGAAGTAAACCGACGTTGCGGGACCTCGGCCCGAGAGAGATACCAGAATGGTCTTACCGTTCTGCTTACGCACGAAAATATATCAAACCATCAAAACGCACCCAGAATCTTTTTATTGTCGTGCTTCACAAATGAGTGAGGTAATATGAGCATGCCCCATAGCCGCTGGGGCCCACTGCGCCGGGGTGCTGCAGAACCGGCAATCATGGTCCTAGAACTTGGAGTGGTATAGAACCGCGAGAGATCTTATTAGATCAAATATGGATGTCATAAGAATGACAGATACTACATCGTGGGGAGTAATTGCACGATACGCAACTATCCGTCGCATCTCATCAAGTTCTTTGGAATTGTTGGACGGCTGTCGGTAGTTAAAACCACAGCACCTGGTCTCAACTGCGAAGGAAGCTGACTCACTGCTTGCACGTGGACAGTGACACACCTTCCTTGGAAGTCACAATAAATCTTCGACTAGTTGAGACTGCCAAGAAGCAGATTTGTGTATGGCTGTTTGTAATGTGTTTGTACCCTTAGCAAAGTCGATCATATGTTGAGTAAAACTACATAGCCTGAAAAGTGTAGCGACTAATAAAGTCGCTATATCATGGTTTAGATGTTCGATGAACCACTTGAAGCCTGCCCATGCGGTTTACTCGCTGAGGCCTTCCACTCGCATTCGAGCATTCCGAGTTCGCTTCCCAATTCAACTGCGGTGGATATGTACTGCTGATGGTTTCTAACATTGATGAAACCACTTCACAGAGCGTTCCTGTTTTTTTAATGGTGAGTGTTGTGCCCATGATGCATGATGAATCTTCTGAAAAAAAATTAAGAATTGGTCACCCGAATGCCATACCGAGCTTGTACATACTGCTATCGCTGGCATTGGTCGAGACATTTTCCATCTCACCTGATCCACGAGGAGCAAGAAGTCTGAGTTGAGAGAGAGCGACGTAAATAGGCAACCAACCCACTGGATTTCATGGTGCATGAAATGATGAACAGGAAATGACGTAAGAAGTGTATCGAAAAGTCGATACGCCATGGATTGGTATAATGCTACTAACTGTTCGCGACACATGCCGGCTCTTCCATTCTCTTCTCCACGTCATCTGGCATCCATCGGAATCCATGGTTCTTCGATGAGGTTAATATTTCGCGGATGCCCGAACCGAATTAGGGGATTTACTTTGGGATCCTATCCCAAAGCCTTTGACAAAATGGTCTAACCCGAAAGGCAGTGGGACGATCTATGGGTAATATAACACACCCGTGGTTGCTTGCTCAGTTCATGTGCCCTTCGAATGGGGCTGTGCCCACAGATGCAAATGGGAATAGTGTTGTATGCTTCGTGTGCCGTCCGTGATTGGTTTGGAATTAAGGTTTAACCATGTCCCTTAGACTGACTGGTGGTGGAAGACGTCCAGTGTTGGCATTTGTCCCCGCACTTTTGTGAAAACACCGCATCGAGAAGGCAGTGCAGGGGACTTCCTCAGTAGAGGCTATTTGAGATGCAGGTCCTTTGGGAGGATTTTGAGTGGTGTTCAGGGTGAGTAGCAAACTCGAAGCCTAAGGCACCCACTTCCGGCCATGCTGAGATATTTGGAGTCAGGCTACAATAAGCGACCTTGCATGTTCATTCCTTTTTGCTGTAACGTGTAACTCGATGAAAAAGGCAGCGGCTGGTGGAGCTTGGTTTGCTGTTTAAAATTGAACAATGATGATGATGAATAACTGACTCAGTAGTCAGGCAATGAAGTGACCTAGGGGAAAAATTAGCTCCAATTTTAGCATCCGTTGGTACTTCACACCTTTCTCGTTAGGACGCTTGAGCTGAGGAGTGTCTTTGGTTAGAGCCACTGAGAAATATGAATCAGGACCGAATTCAGTGTCATAAATGCTGCGCAGCCTGTCTATGAAAATTTTCCCCTTGAAAATAACAGTAGTCTCTGAGAGGCATCCAGTTGTGTGATAAAAACACAAAAATGCTGTCGCCATAGTTCTTTTCTCCTCTTTTAAGCAATTTTTGTGAAGTTCTGTCGGCACAAAACTTTATGTTGGAGGTTTTCCAATAAAATGCCAGAAGAGGCGAATTTCGGACAGTATGCTGCTCTCCTTGGTTGCCTTACCTTATCCAAAGGGCATGTGATCCAAACAGGCCGTCATCTATATCGTATCCAGTTCGGTAACCGCATGGTTGTAAAGTGACATCACGTGATGCCTTATGTGCCTCCGAGACCCGAAGAGGTAGGTAGTGGATTTCCTACAGTCTTACCTAAGAGCTTGTTGCGTTGAGATCAGATGAAGTCCAGTCCGAGAAGTCTTTGTTTGGGCTGTGTGGTTCTTCATAAGCAACTTCTTACTGCTTGGAAAAGCTGTCTCATTTCTTCAGGTGGTATTTCAGTTTTTATTCCTAGTTTGTGTCAGCAGTTCTTGTTTCTCTAATCTTTTCCCGCTCATTCTGCACGGGTAGCTAGTCATTTTTCGTAAGGTTATGTTACTAGATGTCGTTTCTCTATCTTCCATTCTTTTCCCTCCTTGGACCTTGCAACTGTTTAGCACTCTTCTGCCTGTCTTCCCATCCACACACAATTTTAATCTTTTCAAAAGCAAGATTCTGTTGCAGTTTTTTGAACATGGGACTTATCCTCTTTACCTTAGGTGTGATGAAAGCCAAATCGAAAAAATCAAATTTCAGGACGGGATGGGCGTAAGAGTGAAATACCTCGATTTCTTGTCAACAGCGGAAGAAGTTGTTGCACTTCATTGGGTAGCTGTCACCCACTTTACGTTGGTGGTCCTCAGTCCGAAGAGCGCTATTCCACCCCGTTCTGCTTTGTTAGTTGAATTGGACAAAGGATTTCAAGGGAGCGGACGCACCAGATTAGACAACGACTGTAAGTCTTAACTGGCGAGCTTGTAAAAGTTTTGCCACTGGTCCTTCGGTCACGTTCCCATTACCTTGCTAATCAAGTTGTTGGGTCAAAGGCTCCAGCTACGGTTTCTGCGGGAATTCTTATGTAGTATGGAAGGCAACTAAGAAGCGCTTGTCCAGTCATATGCACCTTTCTTTCTGCACAAAACCTTAGAAACCTCTGCTCTTCTCATATTGGGACTGCAAGGTGCCACAAATTATAGCAGCTCGGTGAATTTATCTGACGGAATTGTTGATGAAAGGGGGACGTAAAACCACTAACCCAAGCTGGTTCTTCAGTTTTCTGCCTTCAGCTTTCGCATATTACATCAGGTAAAGCATAAAGCCGCCCTAATAAGAACTGTAAAATTCTTAATACGGGCTTATACTACATCTCTAAACCGCACTTCTGTAGTTGCTCTGCACAATCCAGACAGTATCTTAGTCTCCTACTGCACTCTTCCTGCTTCAGGGAATCTGGTTGCTAGGTCCAGTGATTATGATATCATCAAGTTCGCCTTCAGCACGATATCTGACGGTAAACTGTAACACATGGTCCCAGTTTTAACCCGTTTGTATCCAGTTCTTTAGGGCGGTTCTGCACGTGACAGCAGTTATCGGCTAAAGCATCGACGATCGTTCTGTTTAGCTTTGTAGGCCGGTGGCTGTAGCTCTCCTAAATACAAGGGTGAATATACCCGTAATTTGACTAGCTGATTTTATGGTTCAATACAACGGATTTTGTGGTCACTGCTTTTGGTTTCAATCATCATCGTTCAGCATTAAACAGCAAAGCAAACATCATCAACTGCTACATTCTCCCCGGAGTTACACGATTCTATAAAAAAGTGAATATCCAAGGGGAACAGGGAGTGGACCTACACCGGCGGCAAAAGATAAGACGCTGCTGCAGCCAACACACGGAACACAGTCTTACTGTACAAACGCACTCTTTCAATCATTCTGATTCGATAGAAAATGACAACACGATCGCCACTGTTCACAGTTAGCCGCCATATCCTTCAGTGTCTCCAGCCAGCTAGTTGACTAGTCTTTCGGACCCCAACCACGAAGACGTGAAACACCTACTTTACCTAAGTTCGCTGTACATTTTTTCATCCCACGTTGACTTCCACATGGCTGCCTCCACTTCGTGGGAGGAAGGCAAAATTGGGCACGATGTGGTAGACGAGTGTTTGCCATACGCAACACGTGACCCAACCAGCGTAGTCTACTAAGTTTCATACGATGAAACTAGGTATTCTGAGAGCCGGCACCCAGTATCAGATTCCTGATCTCCACATTACTCACCCGGTCACTCCATCCAATCCTAGACATACTACGTAAACATCGGTGGTCGAAAACTTCTAATCGAACGAACATCTCCCACACGCATACTTCATGTATCGCAACCGTACAACAGAACTGAGCGCACTGCGGCACAGTACGCACGACCGTTCAACTTCAGTGAAATATCAGGCTGACGCCACTAGTGCCTCAGTCCAGCGTAAGTTGCTCGAGCCTTGGATGTACCTGCATTCACCTCCACTGCCGAGCTACTGTCGTTCGGCACGCAGCTACCAAGGTGAAGCGGTCTACAATCGTGAGTTCCTCTCCGCTCAGCACCAAGTTCGACACTACTGTCCTGTAACAGCACATTGCACTTTGAAGGTGCAAAGCACATGATGAGCCGAACTACAGACCTCGAGAGCCTATGCAGTGCGGGCTGTGCATGGTCCGCCATCTGCGTAGTATAGGTCACAACTTCCTTCTATTTCTCAGTTCGATTCCTACATCCCGAAGACCTCCAAAAGCATCTTCCATCACCTCGTCCGTGACGAAGTTGGACAAAAATGGCGAAATGGGACACCCTCGTCGAACACCGCTAGTCGTTTCGAATGAACTTGATAGTTCACCGTATACCCTCATGCTACCACAAGTATGCAAGTACAATGCTAGCGGAAAATGTCAACGAACTTCGCTGGCATGCCCTTACGGTGGAGAGCACTAAATAGTGCTGTCCGATCCACTAAATCGAACATACCTTTCAAGTCTAGGTAACTGTCGAAGAGTGAATATCCGGTCGATGCACCTCGTATCTCTTGCGGCAAAAGATCGGTCCCTGCCTGTATGCTGTCGAATGTTACTCTCGTGAAACCGGTGTTGTCAGAATATGCGAGCAATGCATTGTCAGAAAGCTGAACACCATAACTTTATCGGAATAAAACTAAATCCAACGATGATTGACTAAACAGTTTACTCCGTGTGACCTTCTCGAAATATGGGATCACAATCATGAGACTCATCCCGCACGATAAAGGAAATACGCTCTACTCGTTCCAAATACTACTATGAAGCAGAGCTATCCGCACCCAATTTTGGAAAAAGAAAATGGGGGAAGAATCGTCGGGACCGAGAACGGCGCAGCTTTTCCCAATCTTCGAGGAGCGCTCCGAATATTATCTGAAACTCGCGGCGCGCATTTCCAACTGCCGCTTAGGGTTCGACAGACACCGTTCCCAGCTCGCAGCCTCCAAACCGTCGGACTAAATAATTAAGCGTGTGGCCAGCTATAACTGACCCTATGAAATACTCCGCCCAACGGTCGAGCGCGCGTCGAGCGAGGAATGAGCTCTGTCCAGTCCTATCGCACACGACCTCACACAACTGAAGTTCGCACGCCCAGACCTCGCTGTCGCAGTAAATTAAGCTTTAAAAAACAGTCTTTGATCTGTTAACCATAACCAGACGCACTTCCATCTCTTCGGCTACCTTAACTGCGGCAAACCACACAGATTTTCGCGGTCATTCCCTCACGGACTTATGGTCAACTAACGCGCGCGAGAGCTGGTGCGAGCGCGCAAAGTCTTTTATTACACTTCGCCTACAGTGATATCGGCAGCTCGCTTTTTTTTCTCCATTATAACACCTTACAGCGACCCTGTGCGAGAATCCAGGGCGC
>LUCM01003929.1:21674-37287 GCA_008360955.1 Fasciolopsis buskii
CAACTGACGCTGCAACTCCCGACGCATCTTATTCATTTCCTTGCAGTTAGGCAGCTCGCTTTTTTTCTCCATTATACCCAGCGACCCTTGCGAGATCCAGTGTCTTTGATGAAAGCTAGAGCTAGAACCACAGACGAAATCTGCTGCCAAATGCGTTGCCTGACTAATTGGATCCCACTGCTCGTCTACATTGCTGCTCGTCAGAGATCTTAGTTCCTCGGATAGTTTCTGTTCGTAGCTGTTGCGAACAGCCGAATCAGACAAACGTTCGACAGCCAATCGCGCTTGTGACCTGCGTCGATAGCCACTGAACTACAGTAAAATTGCATTAAAACTAACGCATGGTCCGATTCGACGTACGTGGTCCAGTACGATCTACAGTTCTGGACAGAACCGCGCCAACGTAAGTTAATGCGCTATGATCGACCTGACCCAAACTACCTGTAGAGTTAGAGCGCCATGTCGCCGTGCGACGCGAACTGTGTCGGAAATTCGTACTAGACAGGAATAGGTTATTGTCTGCACTGAATTGAAGATGTCTTTCCCCGTTGTCTGTTCGCGGAGCAGGCAAAGCGCACCGCGTACCTAAACAGGCTTCCGATGCACTCAGTTTTCCAGCTTGTGCATTCAAATCACCTGCCACCACTACAATTTCAGTGAGTTTTCTCTTTCGAACGAGGGTGAGGTGGTCATCGTAAAACTCGTCTTGTTCCATGTCAGTGCTGCAGTCTGTTGGAGCGTATGCCGAGATGACAGATAAGCTGCGCTTAACACATCTCTCCTTTCGGACGCCGACCGATCCTTATAGCCTCGCCGCGCAAGCGTCTGTTGACTGGAATCCAGTCTAGAAGGGCTGCCTCAGCCTTCTTACTTAAGACTATTCCTACACTGCCTTGACCCACAGCTTGAGCTGCTTCGTCTCCTGAAGTGAGCATGAACTATCTTGACGAGACACTTGTGGCAGTTAGTTTAATTGTATTACTCGAACCCTGAATTCGTGCAGACCACCAGTAGAAACTGAGTTCACTGTCAGAGCCAAACACTCCCATTGACTAGCCTGCATTAAAGTGCGCACATTGAGGGAACCGAGATTCAGAGGCTGACGAAACTTGAGAAAATGTAAACTAACAGATTGAAGACCACCTACTACACTACTTGACAACGAACCGTTGTAAGTATCGGGCGTGTGATCAGTGGCGACACTGTGGGTAGGGAGAAAGGGCAAGGACATTGGGTTGGACGCAGTAGATGCAGGTTGAATAAAAGAGAGGGAACTTTGAGCAGTAGCATGATTATCACTAGCCATCTCGCTCGATGCAATGGGCAGCGCGTTCCTGATTATTCTGCTTGACGACGGATGCTGTATGGAATTATTTGTAGGCGTGTAACTCATGGGGATTGATGGACGGGTGCTGCTAGGGAATCCAGCCATCAAGCAGAAGAACGATTAGGGTTCTCAACTAAAGCTTTTGGTTCTGACAGGAACGTGACCGCAAGGCAGCGGGGTATAGCTGAGTAGATGCCCATCTACTTGGATCAGATATTCTTCCACTCATTTTTTTGACTGAGCTGCTAACTCAGATCAACCCCCGACTTGGAGGACCAGGAGACTGCTTTGTCAGGCCTCTACCCATTGACCTTCCGGGTATGATTGAATCTTCTGCTTAAGATAAGCCCTCCTGTATAGCTCGTTGGGTTATGCAGGTATGCAAGCCGTCACACCACGTCAAGGTGCAGTCTCTGTGACGGATGGTAGATGAGTATAGCAGAGCTGGTTTGTGCGATAAATTCTACGCAGGCGTCTTTTCGCTTCTTCTTCAGCCCCATTCCTTTTGTTTTTCACCATGACTATAGCCCTCGCCAGTTTGCCTAGTGTATGTTCCGTATATTCGAACAAACACAGGATCGTCGGCTTGAACTAGGTGACAGTTTTTTATATTTTACCAGTTCGATGCCTAAACCCAGAAGGTCTCATAAAGCTCTCTTCACCTCCTCGTCGGTGACAAAGGGAACGAAAACGTGGTTATCGGAAACCACTTGCCGTTTCCAATAAACTTTACTTTTTATCATATACTTCACACAACCGTAGATATGCTGGCACAATGCGCACAGCGGATTCATCTGTTGCTGTGACATACTTTTCTGCAGATTAGTAAATAGCGCTAATCGGTCAACCGAGGCGAATGCGCCTTTCAAATAGAGAAAAATTGCAATTGTCGAGCAACGGTGTATACCGTGCGTCTCAAGTAATTGGCGAAGAGCGAGAATATGGCTGATGCAACCTTGATCTGGGCACAATCCGGTTTGCTGTTTGCGAACGTTACTCTCGAGAATCGGTGTCAGATGGCACGGCATTATCGAGGTTGAAACCTTGGTTACTATCGGAGTTAAACTGATCCCACGATAATTCCTGATCATTGTTCCCTTCTTGGAGGTGGGTGAAACCCGTGACCCGGCTAAGGTCAACGAAATACGCCCCTGGTTCCCGATGTCACGGAGTTAAGTGCGTTTTTATGAGCTTCTCCCTCCACTTTAAAAAGAGCTGGAGGGATTTTGCCGCTACCAGATGCTTTTCATGCTTCTTCGGTTGAATATTCGGATGTACTTCCAGTCCCTTTGGAGAGGGGTCAAATGATACCTCCCCGGGGATCTACTGTCATCGTCGTCGGGGTGACTACATTAACGTGCGGCTGGCTAGATAACTTCTTGAAGTTCGTAACCCAAAGATCAAGCCTCCGCTATTCGGCATGATTAATCCCACGATTTCTACCGCGTGCTAACTAACCGCAGTTTGCCGTTCATCAGTGTCACGCTTAGGATAAACAGTCTTCGACTATTAACCAAAAACAGCTGCTGTTTTCGCTCCTTTGGTCACTTTGACCCGCCATTTTTTGCGACGCTTCTTAATGTTTGCCTTTGTGGGTCTCGTATTATCTTATTCGTCTTCTAACGGTTTGCGAAGTGATTTGTTTGTTCCGTCTGGCTCAACTATATATATATATATATATATATATATATATACATATATATATATATATATGCGTGTATCAGTTAAATTTCCCAGCTCAGAGAAGAAACCAATGCCATACTTATATATATATGTATGCGTCTGTAGTCAGTGGTGATTGACTGCTTTTGGTGGTAGAGGTGGAGCAGATACGTTAGCTGTTTGTTTTGTTGTTGCCTCCGGCTCACACGTTGTGGGCTGAAGCAGCTCGTATTTTCCCCTATATACTGATTGGCCCTCCTATGGCGTCGGGAAATAAACGTGATCCTTGTCGATGTGCTTTTACCTGTCTTTTTGAGGAATGCGAAGCTTTGGGAAACTCCCTCTTGCACTTGATGCTGTCCTGAGCGGCCACTTTCACGTTTCCAAAGTCGAATTTGTGCCCTGCATGACCTTCGTGGAGCCACGTTAGGGGAGTGGATCGTGTCTTTTGGAGGGCATGGAACTTTATTTCCAGTTTGTTCAATCGGATGCTTTTCTCACTCGTCACAATTTATCTAATAGATGGCATGACTCAGTTTTCTTCTGCTCTCCTTCGGTTTTTGATAGAATCTCCCGTAAGCCTTTGTTGATCTGTGCGCTACTCCCATTCCTTGGGTCTCGCTTAGTCTCATCGTAACTCCCGAGATGTTCTTGGTGTACGGCAGGGCTGTTCATTTCATGGTTTTTTTTGGTAGCCTTATCTCAGTATTGCTTTCGATTGACGTTTCGGTTAATGAGCTTTCCAGTATACCCATTGAGTGGCGACATTTCAAGTTGGTATTTTCGTGATATGTTCTTCATTCGTCGCTGCCAAACAGAGCTGCATGCTACTGGGCGCGTACCTGGGTTGCGGATAGGGGAACGGCCACCATCCAGGTGGTTAGCAGTAAACAAGGTAGGTTCAGGCTCACCGAATAGGCCATCGCCGACAAGCAGCGATGGTGCCGAGGGCGTGGTCGTTTTCGCTTGGCAAGCGGTCTACCTATCGCTGGTAGCACTGACGTGACTAGTGTGGCCCGCCAACCAAGGCCGTTGCCTCTTGTCCCGTTCTACTGACCCGGAGAGGTTTGCCAGAAAAGACGTATGTACCGATCAACTAGTCACCGGCTCGTCTGGGATGATTCATCTGCTTTGCAGAGCACGTCTAGCTGCGCAAACGCTAGAGGTGCATCCTCAAATAAAAAGGCCTTCTATGGACCTAGTGACCGAGTAAGTACACAGCCCACAGCGCATACAACTATGAATGTAACTGATCGTGGAGCGAACGTTTCTCACACTACGTATTGGAGCAAGCGAACTTACATCGTACGCAACCATTCCCCCCTATTGATTCATGTTAATCCCCTTCCTACCGGGATCTTTCACGTTCTTCGGATTCTGCAGTGGGCCATGCTATGGTAGTGGCACTTGAATGAGTCCTTTTGCTGTCCTCTCTCGTTCTCTTTCAAATAGCATCCAAACCTAGTCGGATCCGCTTCCGCCAGCTGATGAATTTCTTCGTCCTTGATGTCCCTTTAAACTAGTCACATTATATAAGCGAACACTGATGCGTGTATGTGAACAAAGTTTGTTTCGCTCGTACACCGATCTTCTTGGTCAGGGTCCGAAAGGCCCGGTAACTAGCTGGCTGGAGACACTGAAGGATATGACAGTGAATCGCGGACATTGCCGATGGTGATCATTTTCCATCGAATCAGAATGATTGAATGAGTGCGTTTGTTCAGTTGGACTGTGTTCTGTGTGTTAGCTACGGCAGCATCTTATCTTTTCCCGCCTGTGTAGGTCCACTCCTTGTTTCCCTTGAATATTCACTCTTTGTCTAGAAGCATGTAACCTTGGATAAAAGGCGGCGGTCAGCGAGGCTTGCCTTGCTGTTTAACGCTGAACGCTGATGATGATGATGACATTGGAGACCCTAGCCGTCGATGTGTTGTATCCATGAAATTCGCATTCAAGACTCCAGCCCTGTTATCTGATTGTCATCCCCATCTAATTCTTCCAAAAGGTTTCACTTGCGCTTTTCTGAAGACCCTGAGGTGACAGCTTCTTTTTTGGTGGCATTGGTGTGGGCTGAGGGCGCAGAACTTGACTGGATGCCAGTCGACAGCCGGCTGTACACAGTGCAACTCAGAGGTTCGTGCACAATAAAAAAATCATTGCTCTTATAGATGCAATTTGTAGTTCGTCTCAGAGCACGCCCCAACAGACTGCAGCCCAGGTACACCTATCAAAGGCTGCATGACCTCCAACGTATAACAGAAGTATGGGGGGGGGGTGGTATCGTGACTTCGGTAAGAGACATGAATGCTCGAGTAGGTCGACTGTCCTCGAACGAGGCGTATCTAGGTGGCCCTTTTAGTCTCGATTCCTATCTTTCTGAAAGTGGGGAACGATTGTTGGCTTTGTGTTCAGGCCGCCAGCTGTTTGTCGCCGATACGAGCTTCAGGCATCCCAGTCACCAATACGCCACCTTGCGTCCGCCCTCTTCGAGTCCACGGTGGGTCCGAATTGACCACATGGCTATTAGCTACAAGCGGCGGGGTTGTCTACAAGAGGGTCCGTCTTACTAGAGCACCGCTCGACTCCGACCACGTGTTAGTATACCCTAAGCTGTCCGTGTGCTTTGGTGGCTGCCACAACGCAGGCTGCAGCGTCACTAAGAATGCGATAGACAATCTGATTCGACCCGTCAGTCACTCTTCCGGAAGGCACTCGTAGGGAGGCATGTAAAAATGCCACCTGTTAACATCAGTGGGCACTGGTCGTTTATCAAGAATGCCATGTATTCTGCTGGTTTAATGAGCTTTGGCCTAGCCCGTTGCGTTGTGACGCCCCGGATTTCTGCTGAATCTCTGCGCCTTCGTGTCGCACGCCGGTCCATCCTGACTAGTAACGAGTATAATAAGGTACGGCTCATCAACAGACGTGACCTCAACATAAGCTTACGTGGGGATCGCGAGATCTGGTGGTCTCCACGACCTTTGAAGATTGAACATGTTTACCGTATGAGAAATTCCCGAAAGCTGTTTCACCTCATCCGAGTTACCAGCGGGAAAGCATTTGGTGTGAGCAAAATGATCTGTGAAGCTGACGGTTGGACTGCCCACAACCCGCAGCAACGTTATGCGCGCTGGGCGGAGCGCTTTGAAGCCCAGTTTTACTGGTCATCAGGATCAGCCCCTCTCGTACCTATTCTGGCAAGCGTTCAGTAGCCTGTTACAACAGACCCACCAACTGAGGCGGAAATCCTCAGGGGAATCTGGGCTTTGGGATTTCATAAAGCGCTGGGCTCCGATATGCTCTCCCCAGTTCTATTTAAACGTGAAGGTATGTAAGTGATCAGATGACTTCAAGTCCTGTTCTCGAAGGCCCGGTATTCCGAGAAAGTCCCGTCTTCTTGGGGGAGTTGATAGTTGTCTCCATTTTAAAAAGGGCTTGCGTAGTGACTACGCTAACCGTAGGGACACTGACGTTACCCCAGTAGCGTCGAAGGTGCTTGTGTCCGTCTTTCTCAGGTTATACAACACTTGTGAAGAGAAACTCGCAGGGAAAGAGGCTGGGTTTCGCGCTGGTCGTGAATGCATCGATCACATCCTCACCCTCTGATAGATGTTAGGGCACCGTTTTCCGTTCCAAAGGCCAACAATCATTGTGTTCTTACACATTCGCGGAGCCCTTGACTCTGTTGATAGATCTACATCATGGTATTGTCTATTGGGAAATGGATTACCTGAGAAGTATATGTCAGTTCTCAAGGAGTTGTACCATTGTACGTCAGGTCGGGTTAGGGCTTGTAGCCAGTTTTCGCCGCCCTTTTTCGTCTCCAGTGAACTACGGCAAGGCTGCCCTATATCCTAATTTCTGTTCAACTTTGTTTTGGATTATGTTCTGCAGAACGCTGTATATGGTATGTTGTACGGTTAATTTAAAATCCTTCCAGAGAACAGAGTATGTCGATGATATCGTTTTGCTAATTGACAACACAAGCCATCTAAGATATGATGGGCCGCATGACGATTGAGGTATCCGGAGAAAGTGCTTTGCACCCCGATGGTGCAAGGTACTTCCTCGAGGTTGGCAGGAGGCTGTGCTTGCGTTCGCCCTTTTTGATGATCGGTTAGACAGTGTCAATAGTTTTAAGTAACTTGATAGTCTGGTTAAGCATAGCAGAGGTCTTGAAGAGGCAAGTACATCACGAATTGTGAACACCGGAGCAGCTTTCGCAGATTTGCAACACCTGTGGGACTGCGATGACATCCGACTTTCCTTCAAGGGGAGGATGTACAGTTCGGTGTACTTCTTTTCGGTTGCGAAACTCAATTCTTTCGCGTTGATGACTCTCAGGGACTTTCTGAATGTGACCGTCGATGTCTCCGAAGCATTGCTCGTGTATAATGGAAACATCCGATGAGGGACGTCAAGGTGCATCGTCGTGTGTTGGATTCAGGCAGTCGTCCCCTGACTGAGGTAATCGGTGTACATCGCTTTCGTTGGCTTGGATAGGTTTTGAGTATTCCTGCTCATCATCTGCATTTTCGTGTTCCTTTTGTTGGCGCTTAGCAAGAATGAGGGAAGCGAAGCCGCGGTCAAGTCTTGAAAAAAGTTTGTCATTTTGTTTGTTTTTCCCATTGTGTCCAATTTCTATTTCGCCAGCATCATTATATATATATATGCACTAGCTTTCATAGTTTTATGCTTTGTATACAAGACAAAGAAAAAAAACAATACACGAGGAAGAGAAATCTGCTCACGGGAGGCTCTGGAATAAGTGCTGCACAATGTTAGAAACGTCTTCTTGGGGAAAAAATTGTCCTATAGATTAAAAACTTGATCTGCTGGGTGAGGCGTGACTCTGTTGTAATGTTCCCCGGGGTTGAAGCTGTTCATTCGCTTGCCGTTAGAAGTAAACGCTATATCAGATCTAGCCGGTAGGTGTCTAGTGTGTGCAGTCCAATCTACGTTTCTTATGCATTTACAGGATCTCCGATCATCCGAACCTCTAATAAGCAGGTGTTGCCAAAGTTGGCCATCTCAATTGTAATTCAGGTGTCTGTAACGCCGTCTGTATTGGCCGAACGGCAAGGCAGCTATCTCAGTGGATTAAGGAGCAATCATCATGCTGGCTAAGCGCGGCGGGGCAGGAACCATAGTAAGCGGTGTTCTCTGACGCTCGATAGACACAGACCACCAGGTTGATGTAGAATCGACTTCCTAAACCATGCGCCGAATACGTCACAGTTCACACTGGCATACTCACACCTCCCCACACACACAGAGCCACAAAAGCTGTTGACATTCACCTTTTCGAAACCACCCTGTGCAGGCAGAAAAACTTCCTCCAGGTGCTATAGTTATTCTGACCGCAAGTGGACCACTCACCTGTGACTCAGTTCCCAACCCTTTGGCCGACACGACTTAGTCGTGTCGATCCAAAGCCACTCACCTTTCACAAACCTTCCTAACATGCACGACCGTTGACCTGCCCTCGTACACCAGTTCCCAGTATAGTATATAAAAACTAGAGAACGACTCGTCAGAAACAGTCATTAACTCACGAACTATTTTTCTCATGCACATGTATATTCATGTATATATGTTTGTAAAATGTATATGCACTTTTATGTAAGTGACTATTAAAGCTGACAGTTCATGCACTTTTTTTTCAGTCTTCGAGATGCGAACGCCCCGTCTTCTAAAAAACCGATAAGCAAACCAACAGTCCACCGTCACATATCTGCAACGAAAAAAGCGTTGAAAAGACTTTGATTTGTGTGTACATGTAATCACACCGTGCAATGGGTGGTTTCAGAAGCTCAGTCCTCGGAGTCAGGCCCATTCGTCTGTCAGCTGCAACCCTCTCTACAGAAAGTGTTCTAGCAATGTGCATTTATGTACACACTTCCCTTTACTCAATCCCTCCACTCAAGTCGTTGCCACTTGTTATCTAGGATGATTATCTTTCCTGAACAATAAAACACAGTTTATACGTGTTTTAGTATGTAGCCTGACGTTTTTCATATTTGGATATGGAAGTTTTCTTGTGCGGTAAGGTTGCACGAAAAGCACAACTCTAACTGGATGGGCTTCCACTTAGCTATTCCCGCCGCCCTGCGGAAATGTTTTTTTTCTGAACCAAAGGCTCATTGAGAACACTGATCGTTCTTCTGCTTAGTTGTTGGACTCTAGAAGTCCCCGTCTACTATCTCCAATAAGTTACACATCTAAACAGAACATCATATTGTATCTGCCTTCGAACTGCTCATTGCATCACACGGAGTGGTTAGTATGCCAATTAAAGTCTCCTTCCTTTTATTCCCTATTTGTTTTCTGTCTCCAACCTTTGCTACTTGCCTACCTATAATATCTCCACTGACAGCACACCCAATATTCGCTACGGTTCATTGTCAGATAGTGTCGTAGGTGATTTCCAATCTTTTAGAACGCATTTTCTGAAACCCCATCAGCCTTTAAATCTCGGCCGCTTCAACGTGTACACGCTCGTGCAGGCTAATCAATGGGCATGTTTAGCACCGACAGTGGACTCACGGCCTATTGATATCCGCTGCATCAGTGAAACAGGAATTCCACACTCGAGCAATACAGTCAAACTAACTGCGCCTAACATCTTATCAAGATATTTCCTGTGTACCTCAGGAGACGAAGCGACTCTGGCTGCTGGTCAGCATGGTGTAGTGATAGCCTCAACTAACAGAGATGAATCGGCCCTTTAGAATGGATCCCAATTAGTAGTCACTTATGTGCCATAAGATTCCAAGAGTCGGCATGCGCCTTCCTCAGTCGAGTTTTATAAAGAACTCGCCACTCGTTCACAGTGGCGAAAACTAGCATCATAGTGGTGGCAGGTAATCTCAGTGCAGCATTCGGAAAACTTACTGCACCAGTAGTTTGTTTAGTTGGGCTTTACGCCTTGCCAGGTCAGCGACGGATAGCGTGATGGGCTTCTCTGTTTTTAAGCAGACAATCGTTTATTCTTGTCCAGCACGAACTTTCAATGCAGTTCGCGTCGCACAGCGACATGGCGTGCTAAATTGACGGGTGCTGAGTCGGATCGACCAAACGGCATTAAGCTACCGTTGACGCGGTTCTGTCCAAGGCCGTAGATCGTATTGGTCCACATACGTCGAATCGGACGTATGCATCAATTTTAGCGCTGTTTTCGCTGCGGCCTAATTACCATCGACTCAGACCACAAATCCGGTTAGCCGTAGAGCGTTTGTCTGATTAGGCTGCTCGTACCAGTGACCAGTAGAAACTGTTAGGCGAGGTAGGAACTCCGACGAACATCAATGTAGGTGAACACCAGGATCAACTCAAGTAGGCACTGGATTTGGTAGTAGGTTTTGCCCGCGGTCTGAAATCCGTTTGATGTCAAGGGCACTTCGTTGAGTCTAATGAACCAAAAAGTTCAGCTCCCCACCTGTAAGCAAATGAACAATATAGGACAAGCCTAAGAATGACCGTGGAAACTGGTTGGTTGAGCTAATCGAAGTAATGAAAGTTGCAACTGGTTTAGGTGACAGCCAAAATCCGTTTAAGCCTCTAAGTGACGGCAAACTTCGGTTGGTGAAACGGCAATATGATAGGAGTGGAGAGCCTGTTCCTGGCAAGCAGTAAAGGCCTGACCGCTGGATTGAATAATCCAAGGACCAGTTTAGTTGGGCGTATGCTAATATAGTTAGTCCGGTGCCAACAACTGCGAATTCTTGAGAGGTGTTGCTTGACTCCCAACTGGATTAGAAGTAGAGTCGGACGTTCGACTGTTGAGGCGGAAAAACTCTGCCGACCCCGACGAATTCCCCCTTCCAAACTGGGTTTAGAGGCATTGAATAAAACAATTACCTCTTTGTTGCTTGACATTTGAAACCGGGGACGTATTCCGTTGACCTTAGCCGGGTCACGGGTTTCACCCACCTCCAAGAAGGGAACAATGATCAGGAATTATCGTGGGATCAGTTTAACTCCGATAGTAACCAAGGTTTCAACCTCGATAATGCCGTGCCATCTGACACCGATTCTCGAGAGTAACGTTCGCAAACAGCAAACCGGATTGTGCCCAGATCAAGGTTGCATCAGCCATATTCTCGCTCTTCGCCAATTACTTGAGACGCACGGTATACACCGTTGCTCGACAATTGCAATTTTTCTCTATTTGAAAGGCGCATTCACCTCGGTCGACCGGACAGCGCTATTCAGTGCACTTCACATGAAGGATATGCCTGAGAAGTTTATGAATCCTCTTTGAGCATTTCACTCATCCACTTCTATCCACTTAAGAGTTCACAAAGAACTGTCGAGCTCATCCAAAACGACCAGAGGTGTTTGGCAAGGATGTCCCACATCTTTTCTCGGTTATCTTCGTCATGGACAAGGCGACGTCGGGTGCTCTAATAAGTCTTCAGGATGTACACTTCTAATCCTTAAGTAAGGAGTGTGTGACCTTTATTAGGGCGACTATGTTGAGTGCTTGTTCCAATCTGCAGAACAAGCACAGTGTGAACTGGACAGACTGGTGGGTCTATACCTCCCTTCGATATATGCTTAACGCCTTCAAAGTGTAAAGTACTGTTACAGGACTGAACGTTAGTAGCTGCAAATTTAGTACTCAAGGAGGAGAAACTTATCATTGTCGATTGTTGCAGTTACCTCGGCGCTGCTTGACTAGAAGTTGTATCATGGGAATAAAATTGAGCGCGAATATATGCAAAACTGGGGCGAAGTAGGCTGGTCTGAAACACTTGCGGGCCAACCTGATACTTCTCAGAAGTTGAAAGGTCGTATGTACTGTGCTGCGGTGCGCCCAGCTCTGTTGTGTCGTTGCGAGACATGGAGTTCATGTGTTAAAGATGTTCGTCTTTTGGAAATTTTTGGTCGTCGATGTTTGCCTAGGACCGCTAGAATTGGATGCACTAACCACGTGAGAAATCTGTAGGCTGAGTTCGATATTGAATAAGGGTTCAGAGGGCATTGTGTTGCACCATATGATAGATTTCTAAGAGTTAAGGAAATCACACTTCAGTCAACGGCAAAGGAAAATACTAGATGAGTTCTAAGTGGTTCGTCATGCAGTGTCAACATCCAACTTGCCACTGAAAAGCACGGAAACATTTTACAGCTGCTTCATCTTCGTTGGGAACCATCAGACGTGTTTATCCATCATGCCGGAATTGGGAGGCGAACCCGGAACGAACGGTTGTAACTCGAACGCCATTAAGCCAGCCGGGCTGATCCTCATATCCGTCACTGGATTTCACAGGCCACGGACATCTAAATCCACCAGATGAACGGCTCCCAGGTAAGGACGAGCTTCTGTGAAAGAAGCGACGGCATGAACGCAGAGCCGCACAGAGCTTTACTACTTGTTACTTTGGGCGCTATACCATGTAGTGTTGATGTTCGATGAATCGATGAGAATCAACCCGGCTAGCGTAATAGTTAAGACCGTTTTCCGATATAGGGATCATGCATGAAGCCACGAAAAATTTGCTTGATAGGATTACTTCAAGGGAAGAAAATAGATCGCTGTTCACTTCGCCTGGTTGCCTTCAGTGTTTGCTGGCTCAACCAAAAACTGCAAGATGCCCTAGCTTGACCTCTTGAAACTTTTAAAACAAATTACGTTACATTCTCTTAATTGTACACAGGATCCCACTACTATAATCACGCTTCGTAGCCTAGATATAACTTCTTTCTCTGGCCTCACTCTGCGTGTCAGGCGATGCGGTTTCTTGTGGTATTGGTCATACGGAGATCGGGATCGCTGTGAACACAAGGGCTAGACTGGATCCCAATCAATAGTCGTTTGTGTGCTGTTCTGCTGGACGGTTCTGCGCGAGTCGGTAGCTGTCAGCTAAAGTATTATTGTCTGCTAGTCATATCTGCGTTCGCCCACTGATTTCAGCTCTCTTGAATCGATGAGTCCGACCGGGATCTGTCCGGATTAGTTTTAAACGTGCGACAAACGGATTTTGTGGTTGTTGTTGGTGATTTTAACACCCCATCTAGGTACCTAGTGGAGGCGGAACGGAATATCGGAGGCCCATCTGCCGTCTCAGCCGATCGTACGTAAAACAATGATTGCTTCATCTAAGATTGTTCTGATCACGGACTGTTTCTGGCGAACACTTTTAACATAACATACGATATCAGCTCATTTGGCATACCCATTGGCTTCACAGTGCTAAACTCAGACTGATTACACTGTCACGGGCGACGCAGGTCAATCGATCATTCTGGTTCACATCCATGGTTTGTATTGTATTGTACTATATAGTATAGACTTTTGCATACAATAATGTCACACTTCAGTCAAAAAATGTGAGGGTGAAAAATTAGGGGGAGGGGATTAATAAATAAAATAAAAATACACTCATTGCCTCGTAAATAATTTAAAAGAACTTATCCAGGAATAATTATAACGCATTAGGACAGGTTGCTCAGGAATTCGGCTGAAACCCGGCCACGGCTTGTCAAAATTCGTGCTGAATATGGGACAGTGGAGTTCCCGTAAATATTGGTTCTAAAGGGAATGGAACGGAAAGCGGATCGTTTAACAAAATGAGAGCGGTACTTTGAACGACCGTTGTACAGAGGATGCGTGGGATCAGAAAGAACTTTGTGAGCAAATTTCTCACATGCTGATAAGTGTTGATCACATAGATTAAGGAACAATTCAGTCAGTGGTATGCAGGACACCCGGCTAATAATTGATAGTCTCCGGCGAAGAATTTTAGAGTCCTTTTTAAGTAAACCTGGAAAAATAACAGGAGAAAAGTAAAGAAGGATTGGAAAAACACTGGTATATAAATCGGGAGATGGTGCTTTGTGTCACCCTGTGGATTTGAAATGAAAACCATCGGAGATTCTTTACACAGATAGAAATGTGAGAAGTCCACTTCAGATTTTTATCAATATTAACTCCTAGATGTTTCACAGAATCAACCCTGGTCAGAGTTTTTGAGTTGATGAAAGACGTCTCGGATGGGTAGGCCAACCAAGGGAGAGAACAGACATTCGAAACATTTAGACATGTTGAGATTCAAACCAGCTCGTGCAGAGAAATCGTACCACACCAAGAGAGAGATCGAACTCTAAATCAAAATATGCTAAAGAAATCGACCTTATTTACTGGCATAAATGATGCAAATATGGCTAATTGAAGTATCGCAGCTAGATTTCTCCTTTACATGTCTCCCATTTCTGGGGATTTTGATTCGCTTTTGTTTGACTAGTTTTTCACGTGAATCTCTGCAGCTGAGCCTAAAGTTATTTTCGTCATTAGCGTTTTCGTTCCGTCGATTTTGCTGTTGTGAGAAACCAGTTTCACGAGGAGCTCAGAAACAAGCTGAGAGCAGGCGCCTTGCCCTCAGCACCCACGACTTACGCAAACAAGTAATAAGCTGACTCAACCGAATAGGGCATGCCTTTGGACAAACCAATTATGCAAAATTTGGGAGCAAAATCGCATGAACGGTTAACCGAAAGGTCAGTTGTTCTTTATTTTCTTGTTATTCTTGCATTTGTTCTATAGACATCTAATGCAAATGTGTATTTTTAGTTTGTTGAATGTATCGATTTTGTTTCCTGAGGAGAATTAATTAACTTTACTGTATATTCTCTGTTTGCAATTCAGAAAACGTTTGCATAAAGTGATTCATAGGGATAGAGCTGGATGTTTGATGCGCCATTCGGTAAAATAATATAGTCGCTAGTCACACACAATTATCATACCTACGCCAAGACCATGAACCGGAAGATCTTGGTGAACCCACGGCAACTGACTGGAGAGTTGCATGGAAGAATTTAAGATTAAATCAATTACGTAATTGAATCAAAACGTCTGCTTCAGCTTTGTTAGCAACAAGTGAGAAAATCAATATTATCAGTGGACCCAAAAACACAGTTAGGCCCGACACGTTACGTGAGTCCATGTTTCAGCGCCACATCAGAAGATATATAACTATTCGAAATCCCCACCAGTATTCTAATTCATACTGACCATTAATTAGAGCCATTGATTAAATTCTTAACCAACATCACTAAGTAAGAAGCCTACTTAAGATACTTGAGGTTATTTTATCGAAAAATCATCCTAGCATAGAGTAAGTTGTGAAACACCGGCCACGTATCTATGCGTTGCCTGCTTCCCATGGCCGAAACAGTGCATGCCTTGCAAACACGAGATCAGCGTATCCAAACATAGTGGTGAATTTGAGTTTGTCTTGAATATCGGTCGTTAGAACCATTACTGATCTTTGAACTTAGACTGTACACGAAACTGTATTAATGAAATTATAGCGTTAAAAGCTAAAGCCGCAGAAACTCTCACTAAAATTCGTTGTAAAGGATCATACTACGTCATTTTTTAATATTTACTATTGCATAACAGTTCCTACATTATTAGCCGCATGACATTTGCGTTGGCTTTTGTGTCTATAACAAAACCGCACGACTTTAAATGCACTTACGAACGTGCAGGTGGGAACAAAACCTGTAAAGTTAATTGCGACCCCAGAGAGAAAGTTGAATATAGTGACGCAATTTAACTATGTGTATGCCGGATCCAACACTTAGTTAATTAATCCTCACTGACTGTGTTGAGAAGAA
>LUCM01003929.1:40329-82175 GCA_008360955.1 Fasciolopsis buskii
AACACCCCCAGTGAGACGAATACCGTCAAGAATTATAACCCTAATGTAATTGACGACTGCCTGTTGTCAACGTTTCTCACTCAGTTCTCCAAAGATGAACCGGCAGCGATCGCGTAAATTGGCCAGTGGAATTGAGAACACCGGTTCCAATTAAACAGAGCACACGAAGCGAGACAACGAAAGAAGTGGAACCAAAAATCGCACACGGAGTTATGACAAAGAGATCTGGGAGAAGTGCCACCCATCAGCCAAAAGTGAAGGCGAAAACGATAAGTGCTGTCCTAGTGTCAAGTAACCTTTTATTGCCTAAACATCTGGACTAATCAAGGGCTTAATGTAGAATGTTTGAATCAGTTGTCAAATGCACCAAGATTAGCCTTTCAGGAAGTACCAAGCATTGGGATTCCTGTAAGCGGCTGCTTCAAATTTGAACAGTAAGAGATAATATACAGGCTGTCAGGCTTAGTTACCTCCAGGTCTCGCGAAAATCCTTCAAGTGTGAACTGCTGAAAACATTGAATTGATGGGAACAAATAAAACTGCATGGAATTTCGTCATCCCGCAATTTCCGAACATACTCATTCAGTAACGATCTTTTGCGAATGGTAATCCTTCTAGGTAGTTTCATCTAACCAAGCGATCGTAAATCGGATAAGGTGTCTTCACGTATACGTAGGGCGCAATTTGCCACCTGTGGCGTCGACGTGTCACCCGGCTATCGATCAAAGGTCGCGTTTATACAGCAACGGTAAGGTAGTTTTTTTGCTATATGGCTCCAAAACATGGTCGTTGAGAGTTGAAGATATGCGAAAACATTCGGCGTCTGAGCACCATTGAGTTGGTAGAATATGATGGGAAAATTTTCTTGTTGACTTGGAGGTTAGACTTAAGTTATTGTATCCTTGGGTTTACTGCAACAAATACCCACTGAATCTGAAATATTGATATGGTTGGGGCATGCTTTGGCTATGTCCGCAGAACGTCTGCCATGCTATACGTTGCTGACTGAGATGGATATTGGTAGCTAGTCGACCAAAGAGCAAAAAGACAGACTTCAGTCAATGGTCTGGCTCCGGCAGGTTCAGTTGCACTATCTGCTTTAGGTCCTCGAGATTCCTACAAGCGATGGTCGGAGACAATGAATGCGATTGCAGCAGATAGAGCGAGTAATCGACTCCACAGCAGGAACCAGTCGGAAGCGATCGTCCAAAGAAGTAACAAAGGCTGCGTCAAATGCTTTGCCCAACAGACAATGGACTCGCTGTCAACAAACAAACGCAACTTAGCCAAAACTCGGCTATACAGCACATCTCCCCCAGCTGAGGGCTACAGTTCGGACGATCACTCAGGACAGTCCGACCAGCAAGGCTAAATGGAAGCCCAAAAGAACGGAAGTAAGTGCTCAACACAGTCAGATCAAACCGAATGTTCAGCCAGCCAGAAAATGGATCGGTCGTTTGGAAATTAACAGTACACACACCCAACCAAGGTCGGAAACTGGGGCTTGTTTCGCTGCGCAGCGAAATATGCGAGTCACCCGATTGTTTTATTGTTACAATATGACCCAAGTCGCAGTCAGTGGTTTTTTCTTTCGAAGTTTTTCATCTACTTGGTTCTATATGGAGCTCACAGTTACTTGGGCGTAGTGTGGTATTGATGTTTTCTTTACCTGGCTGACTGCCCTTCGGACTCCACCTTTCACGCGCCAACCTCAGGTCATCCGGTCGACCTTTTGTTGTTCAGTTTATTATTCTTCGTCCTCTTTTTTCTACTTTGAGGAAGTGACATTGTAAGGTGAATACCACAGCCTGCGCGGTATGCATAGAAGAATCGTAGACTCACTCATACTGACGATATCACCTCAACTGGTGAAGAAGCGTTTGAAATTTAAACGCCAAGCTCAGCGGTCAGAACGCCATGGGAACTGATGCATAACTGCAAACCATACAGGCGAGAAACGTTTCTATCGAGAAAATTGGAGACGGCTTGACAGCATACACCAACTGTTTCTGACCTGGTTATTTACACGCCTGTAAACAAACTAACTGGGGTGCAATAATACCGAACTTTGGCTCTCAGTACGATATTTCAACTTTCTGATTACTTCTCAGCATTTGTTGTCCCAATTCTTAAGGACAGTTTGCACAGTGTGCATGATTTCAGTCATGCACCGACTCATTGAGTTTGATCTAACAGATCTCCTATCAGAGGAAATGCTATTCTACAGACACCCATTACCAACTGTCCTGAGTTATGCTCTCCGGAACTACGGGTGACTATTTCAGACAGTGAACATCGTCTGCCTTTACCAAGGCTCACGATATACTCTCGGTCTGCATTCCATTCATTTAAGCAGATCGAATCTGAGTTCGCCTCCGTAATTTTTCATAGAACAACGTCGTTCTTCTTTACTGATTTCTTTTATATACATCTCCATGTTCCTGTTTTGAACCTTTGTTAAATTGCAATGTGTGAAATTTTATAGAGACGGTCAGTGTGATCTTTGATATTTAGTGTCCCTTGGGCATCTTATTCGTCTCAAGGTGATCACACGTCTTCGCAGTTACTGTAGTCGCTACGGAGGCCAAAGGAACACTTTTGCAGATCAGGCACCCATTCGGAGCCCAATACATCTCTACCCTAATGAAGGCAGGAATCAAACGTATCAATGCGATGTTCGCCAACCAACTCTTGAATGGTAGCACCAGAAAATCTGTATGGTGAGGCATTCCGCTGTTGTGCGGGGAAAAAGTTACCTGTAAAATATGCCGCGAATGCTAACAGTATTAGTCGGGCTCTTCCATTCTTTTTATTACACTCCAACCACATTTGCACAGGATGATGACGACAGTTGCCCCTTTTTCCACAGCGGAAGTATGTAAGCTTCTTTGCGCCACTAAAATCACCGCAGAGCAGATTCTGCTAATTTATATTCATCTCTTATAAGGCACGGTGCTGTGGCTGACTGATGCACTCACTTCCTGAATTAACTTATTGTCAAACCTGACCTATACTACTTACTGATTCACTGACTGTTCCTCCGCATTCGATTCTGTCCCATGGTCTCTTCTACTTCACAAACAGGAAAAAAAGGTTGTTGCAGTTTCTTGTTTACATGTCTAATTTCTTAATTTACCAACAGAGCCCAGTGGACACGACTAGGCGGTAAAATGTCAAAACCGTTGGCTAACAACTCAGTTATGCCTCAGGTTCTTGTTTTTTCTTCATATCTTATCTTCATGTGCATCAGTGATTTATCAGTTAGATTCTCATGTCACCTGGTTAGGTGTGCTGTTGACGATACACTCCGTCGAGCCGTTTCTGGCAGTGAAGATATTCTAAGTTATTCCAACAGCTGGTCTTTTGTTTACGTTTTTCCTTTGCAAGCTATTTAAACCTTAATATATAAATGTTTCAAATATACTTTCTTTCTCTCAGAAAGTCTACCCATCTAAACCGTCGTTTACCAACTGAGAAATAGCCACCTGGGTTGATTTTTTGAAATTTATGAGGTACCGACGATAAGAATCCGAAGTAGACCTCATTTATATCCATGTCAAGAACCATAGAGGGCTGTCATTTCAGATTAGAAGTTGAAAAGAAGCACCCTCTGCCCTTTTGTATATCAATGTTTTCCCAATCATTCTTTACTGTTCGACTCTCTGTTGAGGACTGCCAATTATTTGCCGTCCTTCTTGCCACTAAACAAATTGTTCATTAAAGTGTGTATTCAACGTTTATTCAGATGTGACAAGTCCGCTTACAAGATACTCTCAGGTCCCGCTCATTCTCTGCTCGAAGATCTCTCAAAATGCCATTCTCATATGTCCACACGATCCACTTTTCTTTCCGCACCCTCCGGAATCAATATCTTTAGGAACTCCATCACCCGTTATGCAACAAATATCCCGACAAATCGGGACTTCCTGAACAACCTAGCATAGATGCTCAAATCATTCATTTGATACGATTTGCATCCTGTTGTCTTTTTATTCCTTCTTTTTTACAAACTGAGTGTAACCGGTCTCTTTTTCATTGTAGTTTTTGACTGAAATGGGGCCCCCAATATACGCAGAAGGCTTTAGGACGTCTTAAAACCCAAGACCTTTAATGAGTCGTAATATCGAGGGTGAGTAACAATAAAACGAGAAAAAAAAAACGAAACCGATATGTCACGGCGGTGTCTATTTTTCTGGTGCTTATCGGGCAGATAAAATTTAACGTTAAAGGAAAGCATAAATTCCATCTCTGAAGTATCCAGGTAGAGAACAATCATTATAATTTATTATTCTTGTGTTGCTGTGAGCGCACTTCTTCAGTCCTCCAAATATTTGTCGGAGAAACAGACATATAAGACATGTTCTTGGATGTTATCCTATCTGACAAGCTCGCAAGAAAACCTCTACTTTTATGGGTACACGTAGGTTAAGAAATATATCTCTAAAAGGCGGCCTCTATAAAAATTCCCGTTGGTGTAAGTATAAATAACAGCGAAGCCCTTAAAACAAATTTGATAAGATACACAAGAGATAGGATTTCATTTGCATCGATTAAGACTGTTAGGTCCTACATATTCCTTAGTATGCTTACAGCATGGGTTTATTCATGACAGTTATGGGGACCAAACTCCGACCGAGGTCGTACCCACCTAAGTACCGGAATATGCCGAGAATCGGATACCACAATTTTCTATTTACACATCAGTCTAACCACGATTTCTGTTTTGAGTATGGTCAGCCGTTAGCATATTGTTTGATCTGCCTTTTGTCCCACTTTTTGGGCAATCTTTTCTGCTGCACAATATCGACATGCCGCACCTCAGTTTTAACATCCCTTATCAAAGTCTACTGCTTATCACAAACGAAATTACACACTTCCTCCAAATATTATTTCCACTGGTAGCCTATGTCGTTGCCATGGCAACGTGAATTTGTACGTGGTACCTAGCATCGTTGTTTTGCACCAACTAACTGTCTTAACTAATGTGCAATCTATCTTTTCTAACCCTGTTCTTTCGATAAAATCCCCTTTGAAGATTGTTTTAGAATCTTCGTCTATTACTTCATATTACTTACTAACTTGCAAATTTGAGCGCGACCAAACTGGACCTGAGTAGAATTTACACTTGGAATCTCAACGTATGAACTTGAAACGGTGTAGGGGTTTGCTCATACTAACTTGTAAGTATAATCATTACAAGAAGGAAATTAATGTTGTCTGCTTTACGTTACTGATGGTTACGATGATAGTTAACCACGGACAAAACCGCTAGCAATCTGGGGTTAACCTATCATTCAAAATATTGACAAATTTGAGGTTTGCTTTTTAATTTCAGCGTCTAAGATGATATCCCACTAGGGGTAGATTTATCGAAGTTAGGAGATCCCCGAAGAGTTCGAGTTGTTTAAACTGCGACGGAACCAATTGGCCTTAGCTCTATACAAGAACGCTAGTAAAGACAGGCTACATACTATCTTGGATGCAAAGTGGAAAAACAAAAACTGTTTACAGTGGAAATAAAAATCATTTTGTTGTAGCTGGTTAATTGGCCGATCAGTCGCCTGTATGACGAGAAATATTGATTTGTAGTCGTGCGTGCGTACGTACGCAGGGTTCGAATTATGTTTGGCTCCATAAATAACAAAACGACGTGAGTAGACGCGGTACTTTGACTGCGGTCACGAATCGCGTCTGTCTTGTGCGTGTGCGTCTACGTGTGATTAAGTGTTCGAGTAACAATCTAGCACGAACACCACCGAAGAAACTCGACAATGGTGGACCGAGCGAGTTGTGGGACAAAAATCAGTTCGAGTATACTGCTGAGAAAAAGTGGAGTTGGCAACAGCGAAAGAAAACCAGTAAAAATGTTTCCGGCGTGCAAGAGAAAAAAAGGAGACTGAGGGGGGGAGTAGACAGCAGGGAGACGGTGAAACATTAGGCGGACAAACGATCTGTAAAAAGGAATGGATTTTGTCGGAGAATAATTCGGACGAAGCCCGGCGATCACAGCCCGTTGGGGCCAGGGATTTGATGGCAATGGCTTGCACCAGAGCTGAAAAATGATGACATCCATCACATGATGCAAGGTGAGTGAGCGCTAGGCGAACGAATTGAGGGAATGCGTTCGTAACAGCGGGGCATTGTCCAGGAGGAATCGCAGACTTAGATCAGGATCATACTACTACCGGTGGTGGGACGACCGGACCAAACAGCTCAACAATATGCTTCAAACAAAAGTCCACACAGGGCGCTTGGATTGCCGTCAGCATGCCCAAATGTTCCATTTCTGTGTCCGACCGAATTAGATTTGGCCCAAAGACAATAGCCAATTTGTGAGCGTGCATTTGGTTTACCTCGGAATGCTTCAAGACTCTGCAAACGGATACAAGTCAAACGATTGTGATTAGCTCAAAGGTCGAATGTTGGATAAAACATACCTGGTGCTGCAGTATGTATTCACAACATATCAAGAAAGTATGGGATGGAGCCGACTGAGAATTGTAGGGGAAATTTTAATTAATGGAAACCATACCAATAAGTGTGAGAAGATGAAAGTCAAGCTAAAATACCGTCGTTTATTCAAACCCACTGAATCTGCTAAGGAAATTCCTGCGCTTTTCGAAGCTGTTCAGTCCCAACGCATGGCGTGCTCACATGGAGGTGACTCATCGGAAACTGATTGCCTTAAATTCGTCAAAATTGGACCCCTATCGATATTCTTCTGAAAGTAAGCGGGTGATACACTGCGTACATACAGGACTTTTACAATTCAAGCCAGCTGAACAGGTGCGGAAACATCATTACACACAGGTGCCGCCGATTGTGATACATTGGAAATTTCCCTTAGTAACTAGGTTGTGGTCCCGAAAATGTTTGGGGTAGTTGGAAGCTCTGCAAAATACTGCAAATTAATTTTCAGTTCTGAGCACTTGACGGCGGTTCTGGACCGTGTTGTCAGCATTAAAACATGCGTGACCTTCGGTGTCACAATGAACGAATCTGAACACGAGGAATGAGAACCTAACTGAAGGTGAAAATACCATGAAATTAGTAAGAGACCTTGCGATTCATGCCAGGTTGCAATCACATTCACTAGTAAGCGTATTTATTCTGGTGAACTTGTTCTTTCTGCCAGCGTTGCACCGTTAAATGTGCCTCTTTGTTGAATCCATATGGAATCCTTTAATAACTTAAAGATGCATTGTTAAGTAACATACAGGCGTCCATTTAGAGCGCTAAATGAACAACTTACGGAAAGATGCTAATTTACATGGACGAGGACTTTACAATCAAGGTCATGTGAATGCGGCCCGTTAGACGTTTATACTGCCTTCATTATAATGGATCCCAGCGCATGCGGACGTTAAGTTTCTGTTTACATTATGGTAGAGGACGGGGCTAGAGTTCTGAGGGCCCAAAAACTTGGATTTTCTGTGGCAAATCTTGGTGATGGTTTTGATGTAAACAGGAGCAACATTTATCGAAAAATCTGCAAGAAAATCGTAATGAGAACGGCTGGTGGAAGTTGGGATCTCATCAACAGGAAAAATGAAGACAACCTAATTGATATCCCCCCAAAAAGACAAGAACGAAAGTCCATGTGTCCAATAAAAAGGGACGATTTATCGAATCATTCCTGCTCCCTTCTGCGAAGACGGATGAAGAAATCCGAACTGCGGCAAGCGTCACCTGATATTAAGCCGGTATTGAACGAGCAACACAGGAAGGTGCACATCGACGTTGCCCAGGAATTTAAATTGTGCATCCTTCTGGGGGTTGGTCTATTTTACTGATGAAGTTGTTCTCCGACGAGCCTTGGAAAGCTCAAAAAGTAATTTGTGGGAAAAAATTCCCAAGAAGACTTGTCTCACCAGTCCAAAAAGTTTCGCATCCATCAAAACTTCTCATTTGGGCCGGAATAAAACATATATAACCTTTCCGTTGGACCCCAATAGAAGGTCTGATGAACAACGCAAAATTTGAGGTGATGAACGTTTTCGGAATTCAGCGAACTCGTGTCTTCTGAGACAGTAATAATCTTCCAGGATAATGCCCCATGTCATATTTCACGACACTGCTTAGTAAAAATATTAACTCAGAAACACTGGATTCAATGCGGCCCCCCAACAGTTCGGATATGAGAGTTATTGAGGACTTACTTTCCGTTGTGAAGATGGAAGTTAATAAGATACCTCGACATTGGTCATTTAAGTCTAAAGTGCAATGTGTAGTGAAGGACAAAGTTGAAAGTGAATTCATGACGAAACTGATGAACTCCATGCCGAAAAGATTGCGAGGGTAATCAAGAACAAATGGAGAACTGGTGATTATCAGTACATAGGAGCATCACAATTTCGAAATTACCCGTACGGTTTTGCAGTAAATAAATCCTTTTTCTTTTTCACGTATAGGCTTTTAAACTCAAATGATGGAAATCGGCTAATTATTGTAAAACCGTGACCTCTGATGGATTTTCTTCAAACTTGCCAGCCGAATGCGTTCTGACCGCAAGAATTGTCGTTCCAAAGCTTCGTTACTAATTGCTGATTTAGGAAAATGTAAATGTAAGCGTCCTTACTTGCATGAGACAATTAACGGGGGAAAATAGTGTCGATCAGGAGCGTCTTGCATGAGTTTAAGACTTGTATGTTCTCAGTAAGGTGGCCTTCTCCCAGTTTATCCCAAGTCTTGTGAAATTTCACTTAATTCTACGATATAGCTCACTTAAAAGCACACAACAGTTCACACCTCAATGATGGCCAAAACGCGTTTACTGTTCTAATCTGATAACTTAATGGGGTACCTACAAAACGGATATCACCAGCGAAAGTGTAACAAGTTATGAGACATGAGATAAAAACAACTTCATACTCTGATTAGCGAACAACACACTAATGCGAAGCAAAAATATACTGAGACGGTGGCAGACCCATCCATTAGCAGTGGGTACTGATATGACATTTCCACTGTTGTGAATAAATATCATTTCACAGTCCCTTGAGGATTCGCTATACGTCATGAATCGGATCTACAGATGATATCAACAACTTGATGTCGGTTGGATTTCTAGCATATCTATTCGCTAAGTAACAACGGAACATGTTATATATATATATATATGTATATATATATATATATAGAGAGAGAGAGAGAGAGAGAGGGACAGCAAGTAGTATTTGGATGAGTGAACAAAACTTGCCCGGGAGCACACGACCAGTTTCGCGGTCATTGTCGCTCGTCAGGTATGCGTACCCGATGCTCTCTTGTCCAAACGTCCACATATTCTGGGGCATTCTGCCCTCGTCCCTAAGGTTGGCTCAGCCCAACTGACAAAGAATTATCAACGAATCACAGTTGTGATTCTTCTGTGGACTCTTCAACGAAGAGCTTCCATGACCACTACTGATGCTACAGATTCGATTCTGGTGATATATATATATATATATATATATATACGAGCGAATTAAATGATCATTTATTTCATATCCCACGATTGAAAATACATGGTTATGACAACTGGTGGTTGCAATGAACATCCTCTTGAGTTACTCATGAATGAAAAATGGGGTTTTCCCGGCAACCGGTGGATAAAATTGAGTTGTTATCAAAAATCAACGGTTTGATATCACTGTAATAAAGGATGAAATAATCAAACAATGTTTACAATTACAGGAAAACGGCTTTTGTCGACAGGTACGGTACGCAATGTGCATAAGGTGACATACTCAATCCGCTGGAATCAACGTAGCTGGTGATCCTAGAAACGTCGTTCGACTGATAATAAGTAGTACCACACATGCACCTGAATTAATAAGTGACCCTCAATGAAAGCGGTAGGTTCAATCCGCATTTGCTCTCACAGTTGATCAAACGCGTCTAGCTTTGCATGCCGGTTTTATTGGACTATCACAAATTTTCTACCAGTGTTTTCAGCTTAAGTCGACTGATTCTTGCCAATATAATGACGTAGATAAAAACGTTTTTACGCAACTCGCGTCCATTGAATGTAAGCCCATCAACATAACTAACCAAATGCTAAAATGAAGGTTGAACAAACTGGAGTCTCCAGGTAAAAGCAGCATATGCACTTTCATATTACGTTCCACATCAATGAACGTCTGAAACATCATGCGTTAACTCGTTTTCTCTTGCATCGGAGCAACAATGTACTTCGTATGTACTCCTATTATATAGAAGACCAGAATTTTTGGCAAATCGGCTCCGTGATTAACTTGGTGGATTTCCCGTATTTAAAATATTCTGTTGTTGAATCTGCTCGTAAAATACCTTAAACCTGTAACCTTGTTTGTTCCAGAGCACTGGACAAAGTTTGCCGAAAAATTCAAAACTCACAAGTGATCATAACGCAACTGATACCCAAACGTCACTGCAACGAGAACTACTGTTACGGGCGTCTTAGTGCGTTGTCATGGCAGTAACAATAGATTAATTTAGTGCACTCAAGTAAACTTAGGTTCAGCGTTCGCGCGGATGTGATCCGTATCTCTCCGCATTCAAAAGTGTTTTATTAAACCTTAGTAATTTAATAACAGACGTTCATATGGGATATTTTGACTGCTAGCGAAGCATATTTGGACTGCACATTGATGCATACTTTCGACTGAAATAACAGGTGGTGGGTGAACGACTTAGTCTCCATGATAATAACTGCGGACAAATCATCCAATCCTCTTCTCTAAATGCGTATTAGTTGTACATCTTGACAGTCCCAAGTTCAAATGACTTAATATTGGTAGTGCGGGTCGTGCACATTCATCTACTCCCAGTTAGACCCACTCCAAATGTAAGCAGACAGCGATTACGAGTAACATCATGTTTCCCCTTAACATCCTCATAGAATATCAGAAACTGAATTGGAAAGGGGTTATTTTACAGCCAAATCTTCGTCTATCAGGTTTCCAGTAGATCCGTACTTAAATAGACATTGCCAAAACTGGTGTGTCGCTTTCGATGAACACTTTTCAGTTCAGTACCCGGTGGTTTAGACGGCGAAGTAATTATATTGTCACGTTTCCTAGTTCCCAATTAGGGACAAAGTTTTGCATCCATAAGTTTTGTATTTCGCCTATGCATCAGTATTTATGCCCGAAATTCAGCCGATATCCCATTTTTGCCCTACATGTAATATTATTCGATGGACCCTAAAAGTGTGCAAACAGCTCGTTGCTTTCCACATATCCAAAGACCACAATGTTGCCGTAACGCCAGACTTCAGACAACTGTGCGGTAACTAGACTAACCAAACCCTAGAACTGGTTTTCCCTTTTCATAATCCTCGATTACTTTATTCATTAATGAGACGTTCACGTACCATTTCCAGAAGAGTTGCAGCCAAACAAACGAGTTAATTACGGTTCACAGTAATAACCTGAAGTGAATTATATAAACCTTCTTCTTCAAGCATGTGGTATTTGCACGTCTCCATAGGCCTCCCGTTGACAGACTCAGAGAAATTCACTCTGGCAACCCAAACCATGCACGTTCAACTGACTATAAAACAGTGTCGAACAAAGTGAAAATAAACTTATGGAGTTTCCTGATGGTAGGATTTATACCATTCTCAATAGAAGATCCAAGATAAATACTGAAAGAAATTTGGCGAGCACAACAGGGCATACTTGCATACATATCTGTATTTGGATTTCAATCAAAGGACAGCATGGCTCCAGAAGGCACATATGCAGATTCAGCACGTATACAAAGTGCGGTAAACCGCTTGGGTGTGGCCCATAAACGAATGGTCGTTAGTCGTAAACAGACAGAAAAACTCCTCCCAAAGGAGCGTTCGGAAGTACAGGTTGTTTCACTTTTTCTTGTCAAAATCCTCTGTTACTATCGTTATAAAGCGTCAAATGAAAGTGACAAAACTTGCTTCCCGATCAATTTCCAAGCATTCCTAACTGAACACCGAAATACCATTTTGATATCTTATACAGTTTTGCATTGTAGAGTTCCTAACCAGATTAAACGAGAAGGGTGTATACGTGTAATTCTCACAACTATCATATCTGTGACAGATTATACAGTGAAATTTTGAACCATCGTGCTTTTTGCAGATGAGTAAACACCACGAGAGCCAGAAAAACAGTCTAGGCAAGAGTGAATCACAAGGTGAAGTAGACATCACCTCACCGCTTTTAGTAAACGACAGACTGCAATTGTGGCCATTTGGGACAAATGCAAGAGAACTGGAGCGCACTGGAAAACTAGCAACACACGCACAACGAAAAGAAATAAATCAGTTTAGACAAACTTACCTAAACAGATGATGAAACAGGACACGGGCAGTGGCAATATGTGGCCCAGGCATGGAGGAAATCATCTCCTGCATGGAAGTCAAAGTGCTTGCCTCATCCGATTTGTTTCCTAGGAAAACAGTGAGATGAATCAAGACTGGGTATGGTAAAAAGACTTCGTAAGAAGACGAGAAAATATGAAGGACAGCAGGTGTGTGCCTATTACTGAAAATACGAACATTTGACTAGAGAAGTTTCGACAAAAGCAAATACGACTTCCATAACTGTTAGTTTCCAATAAACGCGAAAATAAACAGTACAAAAAGGTAAGCCAGAGTGCCATGGGGCTTTCAAAGGCCTTAGCATGGTCGGGGTCGGTGTCTCACGCTTCGATACGAATTCATATGCACGGGATTCTTGTCCCGGAGGTATTCGCACGTGAATACAGGCGCTCTCTACTGGGTTTATTGACCCCTGGTCGTTAGTTTAGGGGTGATGGCCATATCCTGATTCCGAACCAACCATGGTCGGCGTCGTATGAGTACGAATCATTGAAAACGAGCTTGTTCGCCAACTTGTTTTCTCAAATTCGATTCCAGTTGTATACATGACCGAAGGATCAACATATTCCAAGAACAACTGGTCAATTATGCAATGGTACAATATTAGCTTGTTGCAATACGCCTAGTGATCCGGCTCAATATTGGTAAATATTGAACTTGTATAAGAGTCAATTTTTTCCTGCATGTAATCGTGTGACTAAGCCGATCAGAAAGGCATGCAAGTATTGGGACGTAGGTTAGTTCAGATTGACAAACTGCCAATCTTGCCAACACCATGCTACTGCATGTAATCGTCGATCATGCGACAATACACTCGTATATACCAGTTACGCGCAGACCTTGTTGACAATAGGCCATGGATAAAGGACTAACGCATCAACTGTGCTTATTGCAAAAATATCTATTGAGGACTGAGTCTACTTACAGAAGCTTTCCAGTGTGCTTAGTTGCACGAAAAAAAAAACACGGGGCGAAGTAATGTGCATTGAAATCGGGGCGTCAAGCCATTAATGAGTGTGAGTTCACATGCAGCAGCCGCCAATTGGTTTAAATAATCATTTTGGTCATCGAGTCATTTCGTGTTCTTCGCCGTGACCGCCGAAACGCTTACAGGATAACCACTGCTTCCAAGGAACGCACTGTGATTGCAACCTTACTGTTTGATTCGAAATACACTAATTAGAGGGTTAGTATTGTGAACAAAACAAAATCAGGAAATCTAAGGCTCGTCATTCTTAGTATGCTTAAAAGAAGATGATAACGAGAAAAAGCTTTCGTAATGTAGAAAAGAAATAAACTCCCTTTTCGATTCTTCGCGTTTTGCATTCTATACTGAAGATTTGTTTAAACTGATCAAACTCATACCCATGTGCATGCAAACAAATATGCGATTTTTTCAGGTTCTTGAATCCTAGCCAATGACTACTGACTGACTGCACTGTACTAAAAGTTAAAAACTGAGCTATGATTCGGTGGCTGAAGAGTGCACGTGAGTTTCAGGAATCAGACCAGCAAGCCAAGTACGCAAATATATATATCAAGTTATGTGCAGGAGAAGAACATTTGACGCTCGGTCAGTAAAGCAAAGCAACTGATAATAGAAAAATGCATAAGAGAAGCAAAATGGACACAGAAGGAAGGTAAGGTAAGGGGGCAGTAATAGAACGGCTTACCAAAAAGCTTTTTAAGCTTGGGGAACAATTCGAAGGTGAACAGAGGTTCCTTGAGCTCACGGAAGAACAATTTCAACCCACCGGCCAGCACGTCCAGACTCCATTTTTCCGAATTCAGAGAGTAGTTATCTACACAATTGGAAAAATAGCTACGAAGAGAAGTGTTGTGGTCTTCCTCAGCCTGAAACGGTGAGCTAGCATTAACAAGCACGCGAACACTGTCTTGGGAACCAGAATTTTTCAAATGGACTCCATTTAGCATGCATCAATAATGAGAACAGAAGATCCTTCTCATTGAGTCACATAAATAAACTGTTGCTATTGGTTTAGTTCCTAGTCCCACTGTGATTATACGCTAGTTAAATACGTGAGGAAGCATGAAAAATATATTCTTGTCTAGCGAGCTCATTTCTCGTACCGACTGATAAGTTACTCAAGCCTATATTGTAAAAATAATTCGTTCCTGATTAGTAATTGAGTCAATAAGCGACGACTACGCGGTAATATTTCCCGCTTACAGACCCGGATGAGTTGCACACAAACTTGCTTATCCTTTATCCTGTTTACCGTTTTTGCACGCATCGGAGAAAACGTCTAGGAGGCATGAAACAAGTAGCTTTAATTGACGTTTTCCGCTCTCCTGTTCCGGACTCAATATGATTTTGCTCCCAACCCATCGTGATTGGTTCCAATTTAATTGTTGCCAGTAGTTTTGACAGCGGGAATTAAACTGTAATTTATGAAATCGGCCCCGTGTTGGTTGATGATCAGAATGCATATTCATTTCGCGCGATGATGCAGTTCAGCATTCCATTATTTAGATGCAACAAACAAAAGAGATCCGGAAATGTGTACGCTGAACAGATTATCCTCAACAAGGATTGCTAGCATTTTCAGTTTTTCCACTATATTGCGTTGTTTTGGGTCTTTCACGATTTCTTAACACAGAATTGGAGAAAAAGAATAACTCGGTTTAAGAAGAAAAACTGTGAAAGACAAGAAGTGCAAATCAGTCGATCAACAGAGAGACGGGGGAGTAAAAAGTCTCACACAGGCATTTAGCTACATATTTTCACACTGACTGCTCATATGGCTCCCATTATGACGAATAAATCAATCACGGACAAATTCCACTCTGGTACCTCTCGTTTGATGAACTGTACTGCTTATAAAAGAACTAATGGAGCGTAAATGTGAACTCGCCCCTCCCCCGAAAGAAACCCTATAGCAAATGACTGATTTGGAAATCTTTTCTTCTCTATAGTTTTCCATCCTAAAATCTTGAAGACAATCTTTCACCATCGTTCATTTATCTTTGGAGTAGAGGATCCTAAGAGGCAATAACTAAAACCAGAACACATTAGCGCAAGGCTAAGGACTGCAAAAACCGAGAATGAAATAAAGTGGACAGGACGCAGAATATAAAGCAGGAAATGATGGAGCAGAAGAGAACCGTATGACAAAAACAACACAATAGACGTTGTACAAATCAGATCGATACGTGTGCCTTGCAACCGACGGTCTCAGTGAGGTCAAGGAGGAATATGGGGACAAGCATATAATGCATACAAGTGTCATAAACAATGACTACTTCATCAGTGAGTCATCAGTAATGAAAACCGTGCGGATCACTCGGTTTGAGAGAAAAGAAAAGGGTTATGAGGAGGAAAAGAAGTGAATAATGGTGGGTCAAGTTGTTAGCTAGTTCTTAGCCAGTTCCAATAGCGAAAAAAGAACAAATAAAACTACTGGAACATGGAAATTATAAAGGTTGAGCGAATCGGACAATTCACCTGACGGATAAGCTGTGCTGGTAAAGCAAGATCGATATTTAGGCGCACTGTTTTTCTTGCATGTATTACCAGAGGGTTCATTGTTCATCTGGATTGCAATATAGGTGAATTTATTTGGATTCCACGGCATTTAATGTGTCACGCTCACGACGACCAGAAGGAACACCAGAAAAGCGATAATCGCGAAATACAATCATTTAATGAACCGGAAGTCTGACGCGTCATACTCTGCTAAGTTCACAGCTGTTTGTTATCTGATGAACTAATTACCTTTACAGAACACCCAAGACTTAACGCACAGCTCGAAAAGAAATATATGTCAGGGCAACGAAGCGAATGTGAAAGTATGTGCTATATTCCCACTCCGGCTGCCGTTGCCTGATCAATTTAAAAGGTTTGTTTTCCATTATGAGCAATTCCCGGTCGGATTTACTCCAACTTCCGAAATTTCTCCTCGCTTGGACTTAATCGCGTATGTACATCACGGTTTTTACAATAAACCGAAAAGACCCATTAGTGTCAGGTGGCAGACCGCTCTTAAATGCACCTCGCCGGCTAAAATGTCCGTTCTATCTCTACTGACGGTCAACTTATGTTCTTTGTTCGCAAAACTATCGGCATTATCTCTCACTCTTCGCTCTCGGATACATGTTCATACTAGTGTCATTTGCACTGAGAAGTCATGGCTGAACTCACATGCTGCGGATGCCTTAACATCCACCAAGGCTTTTATGTATACTGGTTGGACAGATAATCCAGCGCGGAGAAAGCAGGAGGTGGTGTGGTCACATATATAAATTCCTCCTGGTCAGACAAGTCTGAACCAATTTATTTTTTTGTTACTGACTGCCTAGTTAATATAGTGCAATCCTAATTTTGCCCGGTATAGGAGCACAATTATAATGAACATGTACGTAGCCCCCTTCTTGCAAACAAACTGATATTTCATCTTCCGATTCTGTTTCTGGAAGGTAACCTACACATCATCGTAGGTAATTTTACTCACGCCTCGACGCTTCCCCCTGCTGATCCATCAATATCCCCAACCAGAGGTAATTCCACCCTAGATAGAATTATTACCAACCATCCCGAGTTATTCTGCCTTAAACTACGTGCTCCAATTTTAATTAATGAACACTGTCTGTTACTTCTAAAACCCAAGGTTTATTCCCGCACGGCTGTCCAACCTTTCAAGGAGTCTAAGCAAATCAAAATCTGACTATGTAATTTCCCTGGGGAAAACATTCTTCTTCTTCAACGACCTCCTTTTCATGCAAATTCGTGGTTTTCTTCTGAATCTCTGAAGAGTAAATCTCGACCTTTTTGTAGACACACTCAATCTTACTTTTGATATTTGTAAAGGTTGTATTGCTTCATCCACACTGGAGAAGGAAGGAACACTTTTTTAAATTGTGATTACCAGAAAGTCAGATTCATTTCAGCCTTAGTACCAAAGGAAGTGGAACGAAACGACTCGTCATATGCAAGCCACCTCCTGACCAGCTGCAACAGCAGGCGCCTCTGACAAGAAATTCGGCTTTTGCATGGAAAGAAAACGAAACCAATAAGCCATACCGCAGGAGTTTATCTATCTACCTAATTACATTGCAGTTTCGCGGTTCCCAGATGAATGCGCTGGTTTAACATCCTTTTCCAAGGAAGAAGTGCTCAAACAGCTTCGCTTGACCAAAATAACCACAGGTATACGTGTTAATGATGTTTTCACTTCTCCTAAACTACGTTGCGGATTCACTCACTAATGCATTTAATTCCCTTTTTAAAACTTCTTGCATCATGCGGTCTTAAGCAAACAGAACACGCCGTCCTGAGTCGTCTGTTAGTGTGTCCGATGACCCACTTCAGTTTGAGTACAACCAAACAGGTCCACTTTGGATGCTGTGGCTTCCCCGGTTAATGATATCACCAAGTCCTTGGTGCATCGGCCAAATCTGCCCGATGTGCTTTCTTAGATTTCTCCTCCGAATTCGACCCTGTTCCATGGTCTTTACTTCTTAGAAAAATTGAACAGTTCGGCTATTCCAAGAGCCTCTTGGCATGACCATCGGACTACATCGCCAATAGAATTCAGTGCACAAGACTGGGAAGAAACAAACATACCCAGTTGGTAAATAATTCTGGAGTCCTTCAAGGAACTGTCCTTCTCCTTGTTTCTAACATACATCAGCGACCTACATGCTAATTCCCCTGATCAATTATTCAAATATGCGGATGACGTTGCCCTTTGTCGGTCTCTTTCTGGAACCGAAAATCTCCTCAATTTTTTCAAGAACTTGTCTCTCACTCATGACTATTTTCTCTTCGCTCCGGCTTAAACTTTAACCTGTCAAAATGTGTCAGTCTGCTCACCTGGATGACCTTTCTTTCATTAACAATGAACTACTGGCTGAGGTAGATTTCGTCAAGTACTTAGGAATTACTACTGTTAAAAATTTAAGGTTCTCTCTCATTTCTAATTGTGTAAAAAATCTTAGGAGACCATCATTTCACATAAAAAACTGCGTCATTCCCAGGTTAGACGAAATACTATCTTGCTATTCGTTTACCGGTGTGGATTTCTCACTCTCCTCTATTGTTCTCCTATCACTTTCGCTGGTTTACTAAAGAAAGACCTCAGAAAACTTCGTCATGGTTTGTTAAGTATCGATGGTGCGTCTTACATACCACTGAAAGAATTCTGCATCAAACTATGTGGCATGCAACTATCCGCATGCGGAAAATTTGCACAAAATCCCTTCGGGTCCGTGCCATCTCTTACGCAATGACCTTTCTAAATGCCGTTCTCGTGCCATAACACGTTCTACCTTCCGCACCATGCCCTCTCGCATAAATATCTATGAGACCTCAACTGTTCCTTACCTGGTTCGAATTCTCACCAATGGAGAACAGATCATCACTGGTTTTCTACACAAACCCCGATGAATTTCAAACGTTTATTAATCGCTACGCTTTTTTCAACTCTGGATTGTGATGTGACGAAAGCATCTATTTTGACTGAAATGAGGACGCCTATGTACGGAAAAGTTCAAACAATAGAATACAATACAATACAATCAGCCTTCTGGTAGACATCGGCCACATAAAACCGGAAAAGATCATGTGGATTTGAAAACTAAATTACGGTTCGCCGAACAATAACCTTTTACTTTTAACTTAGTGACTGGGATGCTGTACGCAAGATGCGAATCAGGACAGACGCCTTTGAATCCGACTAACTGCGAAGTCGGAGGAGACAAATTTGTGGACTCACATTGATTTACACAACAGCGGAGTTTTTGCACCTCGGAGGCGTTTGCACTGATCCGATACAACCCCAAATGATCCAATCCTGATGAAATGTGCGAGATGTTGGGGTAACGGGGACGAACGAATGAACAAAGAAAAAGAAACTAACGGGAAAGGGGGGCATCGAAAAAACGAACAATTTTCAAAATAACCCGATAACGTTGAGTGCAGAACGCAAACATACAGGATGACGTGGTATCTAGTCTGAACTATCCATCAGAACTATGCAGATTAAGGCAGGTTATCTAACAGGGCGTTGCAAACAGCATTTCAGAGGTATCTCTCCCCAACATGCACGTCTGGGTAGTGCTGAGGGCATATCCTAATGCTTTAATAACTGGGTGAACTAACAGAGTCAACCACAACAACGAACATAAATGCTTCGATAATGGAGAACCGCAGGGGATCTCACCGATAGATCGCGTATGACAATAAGTCGAGCAACAGTGGACTGCCATTTACTGCCAGTGGATAGCTGTGGTGAAGGCTGAACCTTAGCTCCGGCGCGATCACGAGTGCCATAGACGGCTGACGAAGTTACAAGTGGATGTAAAAAGCGAACGACAGTAAAACAGAAATAGAACAGAAATATCGATAGAAATATCAAACCAAAAGCCAATGTATACAGTTACATTATATCTACTTCGATTGAAGCTCGATTAAAAAACCCGTCAAGTCACCTCAATGTTAATGATAAATGTAACCGAATGACATCATTTTCCAACGAACTTTAAAAGTAACCAATCATTACAAGATAAATCAACTGAACTAACCTCGGGCTTCGATAGCGCGGATAGCGCAGGCGATGAAACGTGGAACTTCAGATTTTTCGTTTTCACAAATCTGAACCAAAGTTGATGCAAACACAGGCTCATCTATACAAATTTAAAAGTAGAACGTGAATACGGTTGTGATTGTGTGGTAGAGCCAAATTAAAGAAAGAGGAGACAGTGAGTAAGGGCGCAAAGTCACAAGCATTGGAGCGTTGGCGAACTGGTTCAATATCAAAACATGCACGGCGACTCAGAGCTCAGGATTAGAAGACGGACACAAAAACCATGGGTTTTCAATGTTAGAACTGTGCGCCTTCGGAGCCGTGGAGTGACTAAGTGTGGGAACGAAAGCACCGTTCCTCATGAGGGCCTACTCATGGATCAAGCAGCAGGATTTGAACATCGGATATCTTCATAACCATCAACGTATACTGTAAGCAAGAAAAACACAGAAAATTCTCAAAAGCGGCAAAATGCGACGACAGGCTATCTGAAGAACCATCAGCTGCGGTGAGATCGAATTGTACAGAGATGAGATGAAGCTGAACTTCGTTATACGTGCATAGATATACCTTACATACCCGAGGATGAATTCACGCTGAATCGGCGCAGAGATACTAAAGAGGATTCTGATGAACGTGATGGATGAGCGACGGAATGTACCGAGGTGTTTACAATAATAAATGGGAATAAGGAGAGGGAAGTATTTTCAATACACATTTTTGAAGCATATCGACATTGATCAAAGTTTGTATGAATCTGTTGAGTGAAGCGTTGTCGAGCACAAAAAAACTTACTTTTCAGGATCCCTCGAGCCCGTAATGATTCTGCCGATGGCCGAGTACGGAAGAAGTCGCGCATTTTGGCCACCAAGCTTGTGTCGAGCTTGGAAGGAGGTCGTGGAAGATCTGTGGTGTGTGTGCGTACAAAGGGATACACTGATGGTAATAAGTGCAACCGATTACAACCTTCTTGACACAAGATTAGTTGGCATAAGGTACCCATTGTTGTCGCATCCGTTAAGTTTACTTCCGAAAGCAAAACTGACGAACTAGATCAAACGAAAACCCCAGTTAGGGTGTAACGACTATACCGCCCGGGAAGAATTAAACATTGGTGATATGAATAAAAAAACGAGGATCTGAGACTAACCAGCTTCTCACTGGACAGAGTAAGTGCCTTTGAACAAAAAGGTCACAGGTTCGAGCCCCAGATCCGCCGGTCATTTTGGTGGTAAATGGCAGCCCACTACCAAACCTGACCTAATAAGACCTGATGTCTCGTGGTCACGGATGTCGGTTCTCCCCCGGGTAGTGGGATTCGGCAGCTGAGGAACGTGCGTCTCATGCGTGAAGCGTGTCACAAGAAAGAAAAGCTACACCGAATGTGCTTCTGCACAAATTATTATTGAATGGCTTGTCCTAGATTAAATTATATTGGTTACGACTGATGTAAAACGGTGAAGAAAGACAAAACACTAGTTCCACGGACTAGCGATTTTAGAGCAAATCATTCTACATTATTTCGATACGAGATTTCATTCGGCAGAGCAGAACAAAAAAGCCATCAAAAGTGATGTACCAAGCGGCTGCCATCTTGTTATTGTTTGTGTCATGGTTGTCGCGTAGACACACCCTGCTTTCAGACCGCGCATGACAGAAACGTACGCATAATCAGATGCATACCAAGGAGTTTGAAGCACATGTGATTGATGCACTTTCCAATCGAACATTGCCAGGACGCAGTCACACCAGAGCTTGGTGCACCACACATATCAGATGGACTGAACAATGCGCAGGACGGTTCAAGGACTAATGAATGCGAAGATGTCAATGAAGCTGTGTTACAACAGTAAAGATGAGATAAAAATTACTGACGATGACACTACGAGGAAAAAATCCATATGATGGACATCGATAACGGTCTGCTTATCGTCGGATGTCACGGACGGTGAGGCCAGCGGGAAATTCCATTTTTTCTTACGTATCATTGTCATCAGAATTTTAACTCCGATTCACATTATCAGCAAATCAGGTATTTCTAGGCCATTCGGTGCTAAGATTTGGCATCAAAAAGAGACAAGGATGCAGCTGGATCGAAAACGTCGTGAGTCACCATGTTATCCGAATGGTTTTTCGTTGGAGAGGACAAAAAACGGTGTGCATTGGACCGTGACCGGTGACACATTGCTTGTGAACTTTAAAACAGACCACAAAAAAACAATTGTCTACTCGATTGTTCTCCGGGTAGGCTAGAGAAACAAGTTGAAGGGAGCCGAATTCTGAATAAGATTGTGTAAGGCTTACGGGATCAGAGTGCGATAGGAGCCAAGCCCACGAATGGCACACCTACCACCAGAAAAAAAATTCATGTGCACAGAAAGAGTATCTTGGCCCACGAGCAGAATTTTCGTGGTCACGCCCAGTTTCCCACCCCGCAATCTCATGTCCTGGCTTCTAGCTACGCCGAATCGATAAGGTAACGAAAAACCGATGATGGGTTTTTTCCGATCGATGTGCAGGCGTAACGAACAAACGCTACTCCCATAACGTGTAGCCACGTTAATTTTACACGACAAGAAAATGCATGACCGGAAGAGACCAAATGAGCTTCTGGTATTCATTCCACATAGTTTCATTAAATTTCCAAAGACGTCCAACTCTGATCCAATTGAAACAACCTATAATTGGAAGAGAACTGAGTCGTGAACTGGCAGTGTCCTATGCAAGATGATGCTCTTCAATCGGAAAATTCAAGGCTTCCAAATGCAGGTATGACAATAGGCAGTGAAACGGGATTTCTTTTTCCAGTTGTTCAAAAAAAACAGTCAAAGTCAAACGATTTCGCGCTAAAAAAATGGGATGATGATGGCGCGACTAATAAAAAGAGAAGGACCACGTTTCCAGTGATATGACATAAAAACCTCTAGAACTTATTACACTGGTTACAAATCTTTGATTGAATAACATGCACCCTCTGTAGTTGCAATTATCAGTTACTTATTTAGATGTTGCTTCTTAATTTTTAACCCTCTGTGAATATCAAAGGTTAGGAAACAACTCAAAAGGCAAGCGGCATATCACGTGCTTGAAACAAGTGTGAAAGTGATAAAAGTTAACCTTCAAAAGCGCTTATCACAACGGATGAGCAACGTTGATGTTCCGATCGGATTTACTGATCATTTTGCTCATTGTAGGGAAAATTTGTGGAAAGCGATAGGATAAAGGAACGACGGATATTTGAAACTAATTCACTTCTTACGTCAATTTTTGAAGCAGCGTTCAGATACTTCAGCATTGTTCGGGGTAGGCTTCTTACGCTTCGAGGTGACTCCTTATTCTTAACAAATATCGAAATGCCCCAAAATAATCGTCACACAGCCGGGGGCTCTCCAACGGGTTCACTGATCCTTCACTACTAGTCTAGGGCCAACGGACAAATCCTGATTTCAGACCAACCACGGGCGGCATACGAAGTATTCCTCACTATGCTCGCCATTATCTGTGATAGGACAATAGTGTGCTGAGTGCCTAGAATATCTGGCCCCAGCCAAAAGTCTTGCGAACTTTACAACTAGTCATTGGCTTCTAGTAGTTTATGAGATTCTCAAACTGTGTTGTTGATTTGAAAACCAATCAAAGACTCTGGGCTCACTAAACCAACCCTTTATTTCGGTATGACCGACCCAGCAAAATCAAACCTGGTAACGAACCATGGATCTTGATAAATGGCCAACGGTGTGGATGTGAAGAATGAAAGAGCTAGGATGTGTGGCGAACCCTACGCAAAAATCCTATATTTCTTTCAAATTTTTCTCCTCAGTTTTGTGGCTCAGTTAGCACATGATCTATGCGCAGATGTGCGGCAAACGTAAATATTTATGTATTGCACGATTTTGAACTGATTTCATCTTTCAAGTCGTCGCTATCCACCCATAATTTATAGCTATAAGAGTAATCAGGCCACGCAGCGCGGTTCTTTTTGTCCGAATGCGACAACCAATGAAATAGATTTGTTCTACGGATTATACGCCTATGCTTGAACATCTTACTTGCCAACGAAATATTGTACAAATACCAGTTTATTTGGTGCAGACGACGAAAAAGTTTACATGATCCGCAATATTTGCTTTCCTTCAGTATTGACTTATTGAAGGGAGGCTAATAGGTACTCAGACATTAGGAGCATCAGCATAGAAGATAAACCATGGGTACAAACGAGTGGTACTCACTTCGTATGGTATTTCGGGCCAGCAGTGGGGTAAGCCGTTCTTCATCACTCTGCAAGAAATACGTTACATATTTGAAAAAATCATCCCAAAATCATGCTGAGCAGTCAAATGGTGAGTTCTGTATTTTGCACTATCAACATAAAAGATCTGACATGGTCATGGACAGGGGGAGTTTTCACCCGAGGAACAGGAGATCAAACTGTTCGAAATTCAGATTAAAAAAACAAATTCAACAGAAACTGGCAATGAGTTAACCGATAATAATTTAGTTGAACGCAATCACCAAGTGGCGAATAGTACAATCATGCCCCTAACAAAGGACAGTTGAATGGGACCAATCTAAATTGTACCCGTCAGTTGGACTATTATTTTAATGGTAACGAGCACGGTGATCATGAGCTAGACGAGAGAAACATTTCGGCTTCGGACAAACCGGAAGCGTCAAAACTAAGTCTGAATAAAAACACCGGACGCCGAAGCATCCAACGATAAATCAAGTTGTTGCAATCAGCAAAAAACGTGATCATTTATTCCAGTTGCGGACATCAGGGATGGGCTCGTTAGTTCAGAATAAGTAAATCCATCCGGACCAGTCACTTTCAAATGCCTCAGCATGGTACGGGGGAGGTTGAGGGACTGAATGCTTATGAAAATGCTCCCAAGTGACCAGGATATCTCAAATAGCCTCTGCTGAAGAGCTCCTATGCATTGTCCTCTCATGGCGGAAGAGTTCCCACTAAAGTGCTAGGTCGAAGGCGAAAACCGGCACCCTCCACCGAGTTGACTGATTACTTATTATCAGTTTAGGGGAGTTGGCTAAACCCTGATTCCAAACCAACCACAGGCGTCGCACGAAGTACACGGCTGTGTCCTCACCGACGTCCGTGGTGAAGCGGCGTATCGGGCATCCAGGATGTCTAGTAGCCCTATTCGAAGGGCGCATGAACCGAACAATCAGTCACCAGCCCACCTCAGATTTCCCTTCGGACTTGCATGTTAGACCCTTTGGTGAAAGGCTCGTTGAAGGGTCCCCTGAGTTAACCCTCCACTTCGATTTGAGCAACCAGGTAATATCAAGCTCTCAGAGAACTTATGGATCCCGGTGGATGGCTGATGATGTGGAAATAGGGAATAGAAAAACTAACTTACGTTGTGAACTCTACACATCGATTTGTTTTCCTTCTATTTTCTTGCTCACTATTTTCATTTTTCGCCGTGGTTCAAATGGTATACTAATCTGTGTTTAGGTCTGTGCAGTTCTTTTCGTAGGCTAGACAGTGCAAAATCTTACAATGAAAGCTCTCGGGGAGAATTTCGTTCCATTACCTATTTGTACATCAGACTAATCACATCAAAGGCAAGTAATTAATTTAAGGGAACATACGGTTCTTTGGAACAACCTTTTGTTGGAGAACTTACTGCAGAGAGAATTAGCATTATTAGCGAAAATGTTTCCGTTTGATTGGCTGCCCACCGGTCCATGGAAACCACCCAATTCGCGATTCGTTCTCGTTAGAAGCAGTCAGTAGTACACATCCACGATCACATCTCAGGTTTAAACCCAAGCCCTTCACTTGGAAGGTGTACGTTACCCAGCTCCTGTTTAAGCTGGTCAGAATTAGAAAGTTAAATTCGTTTAGATGCCGTTCCTAGTAGCAACCCGCAGTGCTCAGTAGCTTCAAAGGAAGACACGCCAAAAGTGTCGTTCAGTCCAGTCGGATACCTCCCACTAAGTCACATCTATTATATAGGATGGACTAATGTTTTCATTAGACTTCTTTGTGTTCTATGTGCATATAGGCCTCACAGGTAGCTGCAAGTAACGTGTAGGATTGATATTTTTTGTTTGACTGACTGCTCATCGAAGCAGTTGTAACAATGAAAAACGAGCACCAACAATGGACTCTAATGAAGGGGGGGGCGAAACTTGAGCCCCATACTTTCCGAGTGAGGCTGACTAGATGACTTGCGTGTGTGAAAAGTGTAATCAGAATGGCAGTCAATCAAGCATAGTAATACCAACATCATACGGTACTCGTAAGCAGTCGTGAGATCTAGATGAAAATTGCTGTCTTTCGATTAAACCCAATGTCAATGAAACCGTCAGAGTAGACTATACGAGTGAAGCCGAAAAACCAATCCGCTGCGGGCTTGGCCACCTTAAAAACTATCATCTTCAAAAGCATTCAGCACTAAACAGCGGATCCAGCCCTACTAATCACTGCCTTTCTCTTTGAGTTACATGTCTCAAGAAAGAGTGAATATCTAAAGTAGATAGGAAGTAGGCCCGCGGCGAAAATGTGGCATATAAAACCGAAAATTACTAGCGATACTGCCTGACAATGGATCGTTGCAAGTGTCGGGCATGTTATCAACGGGCGCATTATGGATAAGGAGAGGATGGAAGAGAGATGACTGAGGACAGGAGACACAAGTTGGGTAAAAGAAAGGGAACTGTGGGCAGTAGCATATTCATCACTACCTAACCCCTTCAAGGCAATGCACAGTTCAATCCTGATCCTCCTGAGCAACGGCCAACAAAGTATGAAATTCTTTGTAGACGTGCAACATATGGGATACTGCTACGCGATACAACAGCTAAACAGGGGAATGACTAAGGTGCACAACAGAAGCCTTTGGTTCTAACAAGAACCCGTTCGCTAGTGGTTGAATGGAAATCCATCTGTTTGAATCAATTAATTTCCCGTTTTTTTCGACTGAGTTCCTAGCTCAAACCGACCCCCAACACATGGAGAACCAGGAGACTACTTCGACAGACCTTTATCCGTTGATGTTTCAGACAGGAGTGAATCTTTGGATAGAGATAAGTTACCCCGTATGGCCCGTTTAGTCATGGAGGCGCGCAAGCCGTAACACCAGGGTGGAATCTCCTTGAGGAGGACTGAAAAATGATGGTATGTTATGACCTTCTAACTAACACCGATTTCTGCCTTATTCATACAAAAACGCGCGGCTTCCCTGATCACTACTTCGCCATACTCCAGCGTTGTGGTTTAGAACTAAGATTTTGCCGAGATACCATCCGAAAATCACATTGGCCTGTCCAAATTGAAACATTAAGCTGAAGAGTTCCGTGCGATTAACATTTCGAAAAAAGGGAAAAGACGAAATTCAGCAACACTGAAAACACAAAAGTAACTCCGCAAACTCAAACGAACACAATCTTTGTAGTGTACCTGAAGGAAACGTTTTTAACACAACACACTAGTCCACATGTCGAGTGTAAAACTATCACGGTAGTAGAGCAGCTGGTATTGTGCATTGGATTCATAAACCGACCACAATCGCACAAGCTTGTAGAGTGTGTACTTATTTTTACGCGTTGATTTAACCCTCATTGCACACTTTGAAGCCGGAATATCTCTTACTTCTCCTTCTTCACTAGGCCATGATCACGTGACGTTGGGTAAGCGAGGACGCGACAACCACCGAATGTGAACGAGTAGGCGACGACGTATCACGTTTTACAGATACACGGTTTTAGTGGTTCTCAACTCTGCAAACAAATGCATCGCGATTGCCACCTCTGCGTTGTCGATAAAATGTCGTGAGATGGGTATGCTGCCAATGACATGACAGTGTCGGTACGACGAAAAGCGAAAGTCCACCTTGACAGAGCGGTGTGTACACAAAGATCTGTCGGTCAACCGAACCTTATGTGTGAAACTAATATTTTCATGGTGTCGGTAACAAACGAGGGCAGACATAGGTGTCTAAAGTTATGCGACAGGTCATTTGTGACTGGGGCGCTACGGGTACTCGTAAGCGCTTCTGGTTTGGGTAGCTGCTTAAAACAAACTAGCAGAGTCCTCACAAGATTTGAATTTGCTAATCAATAAAATATGAGGCTTTGTAGATTTAGAGTGCTGTGCTGAGCTACGTCAAAAAAAAACAAAAACAAACAAAATCGATTCGGATTTACGTCCAAATCACATGAAACCACAGGACCTGCAAGGTATAAACAGAAAAACATATACAGTGAACGAAGTTTGATGAGGGTGCACTGATAAGACCACGAAGCACTAAAACCAGCTGGATTTCAGTATACAGACCGGGGAAACATACATGTTCGACTATAATAATGTCTTCTAGAAAGATAACAGCTGATACATGAATAAATTCTATTACAAGTGACTATGGAATAACAGTCTCATTATGCTGAACACGAAATTGTGTTTGAGTATACTTCTTGAAGCCAGTTTTATTATGTTGCTCAGGTTGTCAGAAACTTGGAGTTAACCCAAAACTGTAAAGATCAGGTCAAACAGCCCAAAATGATTGATATTCAAAATATACTCGTTGGTGAAATACTGAAAGTGACGAACAGTTCAGAATATCGAATACAGATATACACATGACTGAAATCGCGAATGGTCCAATTTAATGGCACAAGAGACAACTCTGATACGTCTCATAGGTAGTTTAACTGTCAAAGAGTGGACGAATCAATATTGCATTTATTACGGGCTGAGATTTGTCAGAATACACAAGAAAACACGCAAGCTTCACAGTATGGTTTAACGAATACGAGCAAGGTAATCGGGAACTCTGGAAAAATTTTGAGCTAAACGCTGGCAGAATGCAATCGCCTATGCATTCTGAAAACAGGCAATCCGTCCGAATTAGGCGGTGAAATACTGATGAGACCTGATTCATCTCTTTAACGACTAGACGATTTAACCGGAGCAGTAATTACGAAGCATTGCGGTTCAGTATCCGTGATCGATGTATAATTTTGACAATGTGTACAGTATGGGATTAGGATTATTTTAGCAATGCAGTTACCCGTCAAGAACGGTCGATTTGCCTTACAAGATGAAAAAACTGGATCCCATGGATTAAGCCACTTACCCCATTAAGTTTGCTCACCATCGATGTATCACCTGGGTTGTTGTGGAATTTACGGCGATGGCGTTTCGCGAGAACGGGCAGCTACACGGACTAATCGCGAAATGTTTCCATAGCTTATTCACATGACGATTCACGTGACCCACCACCTCTCGTGGGCTGAGAGCAAAACGGTAGGCTGGTATACGATGGGGACGGGTGCTAACATACAAAGTGCGAATTGTTACCTATACGAACCCGAATGATCGATAACAGGACGAACAAAACATTGAATGAATCGGGATAAAAGTCCATTAAAAGATAAACAAGAACGTACCAAAATTTCTTTTGCGTAACGAAATGCAGCTTTCCATGAGTAAAATACATTTTCCGGCAACTGAACCAGATAAGCCGTTTTGGAGCCCTCGAGAACATCGGCTTCGAGCTAAATACGTGCACATGATTGCACGAAAAAAATTCAGAGCAGAGTCAATTTGAAAACGGTAATAGAATAAAACAGTGGTGTAGAAGCCCATTGTTCCAAATGTGTTCTGTGGAACTACGTGAATAACACCAAGGGTCGAGGGTTAGAAACCAAGTTGAATGAAACGCAACTAAACAGGAACTAAATAGTGTGTAGGCTATGAGCATAACATTGAGTCAATTTACAACGCCCTTAACAAGAATGAAAAAGCATACCAGATGAATCACTATGCCTGGTCTGTTGGTGGCATACAACCAAGTGCATGAGTGACCGTGCTGTACGACTGCAAGTCGGGTAGATAACCAGAAGACAATGCAAATCGGATATGCGATGTGTCCTGGTAGGTGTGTGCATGACGCCGAGGTAGCATACTGTACGACAAAAGATGATCACAGTTTGACCACCTAACGAGTACAGAGTCGCGGGTCAGCGCACGCAACGCCATCTTGAATTCACCGTATAAAACACAATTTTGATGCCGATCAATGGATAATGTCTACGATCAACGCACTAGCACATCGACGTCGGAATCGTGCTGCCCTGGTAAAATTATTCGTCAGATTTAGCTAGAGCTTATTAAAGATGGGCAACGACAGCGAAAAAACGAGCCGCTTTATCAAAGTGATGGAATCATTTTAATAATTTTGAAAACCGGATGCACTTTCGGTTGAATCAGATGGTTTCCATAAATCCCACCAACGGATGACGAGCTTACTGCATAGAAGACATCACTTCAGTTGTTGCTAAAACCGAGGTGAGGTATAAACCATTTAAACAATCATTATATTAAGAAAGCATTCCTTCAGAATCTCCTCTACAACTGATGGTACAACTTTTTCCCCCACGTTTGTTTCCGTCCTCCAGCATGGAAAAAGGAACAGACAGGGAAGTTGGTCCTTGACGGACAGGCTCGCTCTGAGTAAATTAGGGTCCATGGGGTACGTGTTATGCACGCTCAACCAACTAGGGGGATTTAGATCCCCGGATTGGTGTCACCGGGAGCTTCCTACGGAACGGTTTAAGACAGGGTGAAATGGTAAGGCACCGCGGACATCGGCGTGCTCGCGCTTGCAATTATTCTTACACCAACTAGCTATTTTACCCATCACATACTGTTGGGTTACTTACTGCTACTCCATTCAGCCCAAACTTGAGAAGTGCTAGGACGTGGTAACAAAAATCTGGGAACATTATTATGCGGACAATAGTGGTACGAACTGAAATGAATTCAGTATCACATTTTAAAATCTCTTTCAAGATTAGTGGAAAGAGAGTGAAACTACCAAGTAAACTGTCCCCAAACCAGATATCTCGTACAAAGAAGTATTCTTTCCTACCTTTAGAACGGACTTGCGCGAGGTATCCTCCCCGGTAGCATCGGTAACCACGAGCTGTTGAACATGAAATCGAGCCTCTGGCTTTCCATAAGGACAACTAGCTTTCTGAAATTCGGATGGGGAGCGAACAAAGAACGATAAACAGATAGAGAAAACAAGCGTGCGACGAAATCAATTATTGCAGATGGCACAATTCTGTCCACATTATCTGGATTAACACGAAGATCAGCAATTAACCTGCGATTAGTCGATGCAAAGGGGTAATGGTATGTTACGGAATATGAGATCCGGCAACTTGGAACGAGGCGGGTAACGATACCTATGGCTGAAACCTATCAGTGATGCTTGGTTTTGAACCCTCAGCGATAACCGGAAGTCACAATGGATTCACGCTGTCACCGACTTTGCTCGAATGAGATCGGCCAACCTTATGGCCCAATTCAAAACTATTGACGACCGATCCGCCAATAACTAGATCGGGATGGATGACAATAGCGTATAGTTGCCTTGAAAAAGAGATCCAAAAACGTACAAATGCATATCATGCGAGTTTGATTTTTTGAACTTTGATGTGTTGCGACTACGCAATATAATACGACGAATCCCACCTATGACGAGACATTCCCAACGGTCCACTAACAACTCGATTTGCCAAAGATTCGCTGATAAATGAACCGCTTCTATTGGTATGGCTTCCATATCTACAGTGACTTATCACATATAAATGGAGCTTGATATCGTGGAACTGAACATCGACCGTACAAAGGCTTCATCTCCACTTGTGGCATGTAACTTGAATTTTTGGTACTTCGAAAACTTCGCTCTACAGTAAGCATCCCTTCAGTTGATGCAACCAATAAACTTCTACTGATGTTATCCGCTTAGCGCTGTTTTTTGAAAAAGCATACCCGGAGCAGATGTTTATCTGTTGACTCATGTCACTCTACAGCAAGTGAAATTTAAGAGATGTGATTAAACATTCTTTGTCTCAGTGCTAAACGACTCTGGGCCAGGAATATGCCCCCCTAACCACGGCGCTAATATTCTGTGATACGTAAAAACAGTTGAATTGATTAGCCGTTGGATTGGGAAAAATCAAACAAGATATTTTCGCATTGGTAGTCAAGCGGCTGTTTTAACATTTTTATCGGTGTTATTTTTGTTGCTATATTTCCCTCGTCCACGATTCAAGCTAACTGATCCGAAGTGCGATTCTTCTTTTTAAACATCAGGATTACTGAAATGACTTCAATCAATTCGATACTTGCTTTAATATGACTGGTACGAGTTGTTTCTTCCATCACCAATCACCAAAACGTGGAATCTCTGAAAAGTCCAAGTTGACATTAACGAATGATATTTTTTCTCAAATGACGAAAGACGTTAGTCGTGTTAGTGGGACCGAAAGGTCACTTATGGCTAGAAACTTGTCACAACTCACTGGTATTGCCGCTTTTGTGTCCCGATAAAGGAATAACCATGGGCCGGAAAGCACCATAAGTGCTTCGCTCCACTTTTTCGAGACACGTCGACCTTGCTCAACAAATTTAGTCCGGCTGACCATACCTCGACGTTCGAAGTTCTGCACCGTGGGGGTAGAGAGACAGGCAAGAAGAGAACTGACCAATTGACCTCGAAGGTGTTAACAGTACAAACCGTTAAAGGTGTGTAGTCTGAGGCCCATGAAAACAAAAAACGTGTGCATCGTGATAAAGTTATTTGAAGAAAGGCAACGGATTCTTGTCCGAAATGTGACAAAATGATAACTCAGGAGAACGTTACAAATGGATGAACTAAAAGCGACAGTTTACAGAACGGGAGTGCATGGAATAATGAAGAATTTAATAGACCAAGAGCCTGTGGCAGTCAACTGGATCAAACATCTGTCACTCCCAGAACGATCGCAGGTTCGAACCTAAAGTTTGACGTCCACCAACTTGGTAGACGGTAGTTTGTTATCGCTAGGTTCGTTGTCATACGTGATCCACAGACTTCTTATAGCATTCCACTACTCCTAACTTTCAGGGTTGTCGCTTCCGATTCCCACTTCCCTTCATCCAAAAGGTTCTAGCGAACACAAGGCTTGTCATCTCCACTGCATTCGTGCGTGAAGCTTGTGACAAAAAAGAAGTGAAAAATCTGAGATGACTAGTCAGTATGGTGATGCGGGTGATGTGAACGAGCAAAGGAATAAAATGAATGAGGGAAATACTAAGAATCGCAAGTTTGGACACAATGAATAAGAACGTTCACAAATGCGATGAGGAAAACTACAAAGGATGAACCAGTCTGGGTGATTGGACGGCAAAGACAATTCCCATAACAATCACTATGCGCGTGACTGATTCAGTGGATCAGATGGAAACGGCTTAGTTTAAACTGATCAACAAAGTCCTTTAGAATACGTGAAAGAGGGTTTTAGCGCCGATAACTGCGAACAACCGAAGTAGTTCCAATTGGACTTCACAAACCATTCCGTCCCTCGGAAAAGCCAAATGTCAAGTGACTATAACTGCACAGGTTTAAAATCAATGGATGTGTTTCAATCAGACTGGGGTCGCCAACTTGGAAATTACTTTTACGTGACTATCTCCTGCGCGGGAATAAACCGGCTCCGGGGATATTACGACTACCACTGGCCCACGGCAGTTGAAGGTGAGTTAGAGATAGATGGTGATCAAGTCTTTTTTACTTATCGCCGCACTCTGTAAACCGACCGAAGGCCCAGAAACCTCATGTATCTTTCATGATTTTGGTCTGCGTTCTGAACTGTCGAACGAGGCGATAACGCTAATCAGGAGGAAGCGACAGGACAATGTTTGCTTGTTTGACTCCAATTCGGGTCACCGTAAGACATAACCAAACCACTGCAACCGTCAATGTTGGAGATAGACGGAGAGTTTTTCCATGTCAGAAAAGCGTCTTTTTATTTTTTTGCTGGACACCAGTTCCGCCAGTCGATGTTGAGCATCTGTTGCAAGTGCCACTGATTAAAAACTTGCAGCTTTTAAGTATCCTGTTTTTAAAGGGAAAGATTACGGAGCAGAGGGCAGCGTGGTAAAACACGAATTTCAGTCCGCCATCTGATTTCGCTGTGTATACAGCAATCATCTTAACCGCAAGAAGAATCACATGGCATTATCGATCCGCAATACCACTTCATCTTTAGTCTGCTCATTTAGAAGCAGAGCTAGTCATCTGTATTTGAACGAGATGTATTCGACTGCTCGGCCGTTGGAACACAGCTGCAGAACTGTCAGATAAGGACTGACTATGAAGCTTTGGCTTTCTTTATGGATTTACTTCTAGAAACATGCACATCCTCAGCAAACCCAGTCAGTCGATAGTTGATTGCAAGGCAACGCGGTATCCAAGCGCGAGATAAAGTATTTTTAAAGCTGGTAATAACTAATAGATTCTCGACCTCTAAATTACTTACCCGATCACTCCATTCAATCCCAGCCATACAATGTAGACACCGATGGTCGAAAACTTCTAACCGGAGGAACATCTCCCACACGCATACTCCATATCTCGCAACCGTACAATAGAACTGAACGCGCAGCAGCACAGTACACACGACCTTTCAACTTCAGTGAAATATTAGACCGACGCCACAAGTGCTTCAGTCCAGCGTAAGCTGCACGAGCCCCCAATAAACCCGTGTTTACCTATGCTGTCGAGCTACCATCGTTCGACAAGCAGCTACCAAGGTAAGTGAATCGGTCCAAAATCGGTAGTTCCTTTCCATCCAGTATCAAGTTCGACGCTGCTGTCGTCCAGTCCTATAACAGCACTTTGCACTTTGAAGGTGCAAAGAACATGCCAAACCAAGAAACCGATCTCGACAGTCTATCTAGTGCCCGTTGTGCATGGTCCGCAGACTCGAACAGGCACACGACGTCGTCTGAGTAATCTAGGTCGCATAGCTCCCCTCCATTTCCCAATTCGACTCCTACATCCCGGAGATATCCTAAAACATCTTTCATCACCTCGTCCATGACAAAGTTGAAAAAGAATGGAGAGATGGGACACCCTTGTCGAACGCCACTAGTCGTTTCGAATGAACGTGACAGTTCACTGTATACTCTCACACCACCACAAGTGTGCAAGTACAATGGTCGCAACAGGTTTACGAACTCCGTTGACATACCCTTCCGGTGGAGAGCACTGAGTAGTGCTGGTCGATCCACCGAGTCGAAAGCACCTTTCAAGTCGTGGAAGACTACGATCGTAGGGCGGCTGTGCGTGTGGCGCGTTTCTAGTAACTGCCGGAGTGTGAATATCTGATCAATGCAACCTCGACCTGGACGAAATCCGGCATGCTGTTCGCGGATATTAATCTCGCAAATCGGTGTCAAACGGCGCAGCATTATCGAAGCTAACACCTTAGTAACTGTCGGGATTAAACTAATCCCACGATGATCGTTGAAGTCACTTCGTGTGACCTTCTCGAATATGGGTACAATCAGTGACTCACTCCACGATAACGGAATACGCTCCTCGTTCCAAATATCACGAAGCAAGGAGGTAAGGGATTTCATCAGAGTTGCTCCACCCAGTTTGAAAAGGTCGTCGGAACCGGCCGCTTTTCCCCCAACTCCTTTGGGAGATCAAGTGACACCTCCCAAGGATTCACGGCTCCAAACGTCGGACTAAATACATCAGCGTGTGATCAGCTGAACTGACCCTTGAAATACTCTGCCCAACGGTCCAGTCTTTCCTGTCTACCATGAATTAGCTCTCCAGTCCTATCGCACACGACTTCACTAACCGAAGTTCGCCGCCCACCGCTGTCGCGTATAAGCTTAAACAGTCTTTGACTGTTACCTGAACCAGATGCCACTTCCATCTCTTCGGCTACCTTAACCCACCAGTTTTCGCGATCATTCCTAAGGCTTATGGCCAACTGACGCTGCAACTCCCGACGCATCTTATTCATTTCCTTGCAGTTAGGCAGCTAGTGTTTTTGCTCCATTAGACCCAGCGACCCTTGCGAGATCCAGTGTCTTTGATGAAAGCTAGATCTAGTACCACAGACGAAATCTGCTGCCAAATGCGCTGCCTGACTAATTGGATCCCACTGCTCGTCTACATTGCTGCTCCTCAGAGATCTTAGTTCCTCGGATAGTTTCTGTTCGTAGCTGTTGCGAACAGCCGAATCAGACAAACGTTCGACAGCCAATCGCGCTTGTGACCTGCGTCGATAGCCACTGAACTACAGTAAAATTGCATTAAAACTAAAGCATGGTCCGATTCGACGTACGTGGTCCAGTACGATCTACAGTTCTGGACAGAACCGCGCCAACGTAAGTTAATGCGCTATGATCGACCTGAACCAAACTACCTGTAGAGTTAGAGCGCCATGTCACCGTGCGACGCGAACTGTGTCGGAAATTCGTACTAGACAGGAATAAGTTATTGTCTGCACAGAATTGAAAAGTCCTTCCCCGTTATCTGTTCTCTAAGTAGGCAAAGCGTACCGCGTACTTAAATAGGTTTCCGTTGCACCCAGTTTTCCCAATTGTGCATTAAAATCACCTGCTACCACTACAATGTCACAGCCTTCTCTCTTTCGAACAAGAGTGACGAGGTCATCGTAAAATTCGTCTTTCTGCATGTCAGTGCTGCAGTCTGTTGGAGCGTATGCTGAGATAACAAATAAACTACGCTTAACACTACTATCCTTCCAGATGCCGACTGATCCTTGCAGTCTCATGGCACACTAGCAACTGTCAACCGGGATCCAGTCTAAAAGGGCTGCTTCAGCATTCTCAATCAAGACTGTTCCTACACCGCGTTGACCCACAGCTTGAGCTGCTACGTCTCCTGAAGTGTGCAGGAAATATCATGACGAGACATTTGGGGCAGTTAGTTGGATTACTCTGCTCGAATCCTGAATTCGTGTTTCACTCACTTAATAGACATCAATCGAAAGTGAGTCCGCTGTCAGAGCCAAACACGCCTGTTGGCCAACCTGCATTAAAGTGCGGACGCTGAGGGAATCGAGATTTAGAGACTGAATAGGCTTGAGGAAATGTGAGCTGGGAGACTAAGAAGCATCTGCTGCACTACTTGACAATGAATTGTTGCGAGTATCGCGCATGTTAGCTGTGGAAACACTACGGGTAGACAGAGGGATTAAAGAGATTGAGTTGGAGACAGAAGATACAGGTTGAATAAAAGAGAGGAAACTCTGAGCAGTAGCATACTTATCACTACGCACCCTACCTACGCTCGATGCAACGGGCAGCGCGGTCCTGATTATCCTGCACGGCGACCGATAGAATGCGGAATTCTCCGTAGGCGTGTAACACATGGCGATTGGTGGACGGGTGCTGCAAGGGAGACAAGTCGCTAAGCAGAAGAACGATTAAGGTTTTCAACCGAAGCCTTTGGTTCTGACAAGAACCTAACTGCAAGGCAGCGGGGAATAGCTGAGTGGGAGCTCATCTACTTGGATCAATTAGTCTTCCACTCGTTTTTCCGATTGAGCTGCTAACTCAGATCAACCCCGACTTGGAGGATCAGGAGACTAATTTGTCGGGCTTTCCAAGCATGATTGGATCGTCGGATTGTTATAAACCACCCGGTGTAGCTCCTTGGCTCAAGGAGAAACGATATCCGTCCCACCATGTCAAGGTGCGGTCTCTTGTGACAGATCTCTTTTGACCGTTAAACTCCAACTGCCTGAAGTTACATTACTCAAGGAAAACAAAGATGAATGACGTATTCGCGATCTATTTAGAATTTCCACCCTCTTCGCCCTCAGAAACACAACGGTCAATTCAACTCTGTCCTTGGTTCTGGACGTCGATACTCGTTCCAACGATGCCCTGGCTTATAAAAGGGTGACTACTGGCTCCCCGATTGCTCAGGATTTGCCAGCCGAATTTGAATGCTTCCTCATCATAATTCAACAAATACTGATATAATCCCTGTTAGGACATAGCCGTCAATCGTGCATCATCGAATGAAACAGTGAATGGTGATGTTAGAGTTCGGAACAAAGAAATTCTCGGATCTAAATATTTCGCAACCTTTGCTTGATGCAAACAAAAGGTATATTCCTAAGGTAATAGGGGGATATGATCAGACAACGAACCATGCATACGCTACTACTAACCGCAATCTAAGAGCTGCAAACTCGTCCCCGTTAGTTGAGGTGATGATGGTGTCTCGAAACTAGGGTATAAAAATTACTTAGCAGAAAACCACGAACAACTCAGTTACGTTTGTATAAACACTTAACATATATCAATGCGATCTAGTTTTGATTGCTACCTAGTAGCAGTAAAATGACTGCAAGAAAATCAAAAGATCACGAATTAGAAGAACTGTAGAGAAGCAGAAGTTCCAAAGCATGAATGACCATGAATATGGCATTCAGCCGCATCACTGTCCTTATCCATCGCGTAGATGGATCTCGGGGAAACTCATGCACCCTGACTAGCAGCATTGCTATTCAGTGCCGTCGTAGCTCAAGATTCGGTTTCTCTCTGCACTTGTTGGGAAATATATATATATATATATATATGTATATATATATATATATATATATATATATATGCAACCGATTTTAGTCCTCAACCGAACTCAAGTACTTTACGCAACAAAAGTGAGAAGCGCATACCGCGGCTGGTAGGTAGCCCTGGATACACTCTTCGGGTCAAGATGTCCGTCCGATTTAGCTCCGTGCCAACATTCGTTTCCTGACCACAGAACGATCACCACTTCGATGGTGAGCCGTGAATAAGATGGACCCAAAAACATCGGACAAGCGGACGCGGACAAGCAGCGGCAATGTCGAGGACTTGATGGGTTTCGCCTGACAAACGCATTGACTAAAAATACCACAAAAGTCCGCTGGTGACACTGAAGTGATCAGTGTGGCTCCCAAGGTTGCAGACGACTCTGCTGTCGCCCGGCACACCACCATGTCTGATTTATTGAGGCTTTATATGGTTCGCCACTCCAAATCTCAGGATAATGGATGCCGGTCCGTCCTAATTAACCATTACGATTCACGATTGCACACATTCATCCTCAAGCATTTACTTCTGCGGTGTTTATCATTAGCATAACAGTGCCGACTGTTCCATTTTGATTTACTATCTTCAAGCGTTGAACTCTTGCTTACTACAGACCCCAGAAGTCATGTTATTATCTTAGGAGGTTCCAATGTCCACAACTGCTAGTGGCTGGTACGCTCTTCTGATACTTCGGTGACGGAACGCGGAGCCAAAAAATTCGCTGTGTTTAACGATTTGTCTCAGCAAATTAAACTTCCCACAATTCCACCTGATCGAATTGGCGACTGTGCTTATACGCTTGATCTTATTTTTTTGCAATCCATTCACTGTACTCAAATATTTTTATTCTTCTCCCTCTTGGCCAATCGGACCATTGTGTTCTTACATCACCCGTCAACTTCACTCGCCACAATCATCCACCCTCCTCAAGACAAGCATTTTAGCGCTACAATTCAACCGACTGGGACGGTTTCCACAACTTTATAGCTTTCTACCCTCGGAATGACTCTTGCTTTACTTCGGACGTTTACACATCTGTTTTTAACCTTATTGATATTGTTCTTCAAGGCGAGTCTTTTTATTCCACGTATGCCATCGTGTTGTATGCTTGAAGCAACCAACAATTCGCCGATGGCACCGCTCGCCCACTACCGGCTTCGTAGAAGCTTGGAATAGGTTTTCAACAATCATAAAGAAAGACAAAGAGCAGTTCGTCCGCTGCAAAACAAAGCCCCTACTCACCCGCCACCGGTAGCCGAATGTTTTGGTCCCTTACGAAAGCCATCTTGTGCGATTTCTATACTTACAATTTCCCTCACACATGCAATTCATCCGGTGATCCTGTCTGTGAACAAAACGAGAAAGCTGAGGGTTTTGCTTCCTGGTTTGCCTCCAGTTCCACTTTACGCCATTTTTCTACATCGCAGGCTTCTTCCTTTCCCATTGTGCCCCTTTTTCTACCTCGTATTACCACTGGGAAGATCCGCCAACCACTGCGTTCTGTAAACGTTTCCGGCCCGCACGATATTCCACCCATCGTCCTTAAAGCCTGTGCTCCTGAATTGGCTTCTCTTTCACGTCGCAAGTTCTATCTTTCTCCCAAGCTTTGTATCTTCCCAATCTCTTGGAAACGTCGTGATTTTTCCTATTCACAAAAGCGGCGATTCTACTGACTTTAACAACTATCGTCAGATTGCCATCACGCCTGTTACTTTGAAAGTATTTGAAACTGCCATCTCCGACCAACTGCATTCGTTTCTCGAGCGCGAAGTAATACTGAGCTATCACCAATACGGTTTCCGCTTTCTCCGTTCAATGGAAAATCTACTGGCCCTTGTCTCACACTCTTGTCCGGCGTTATTCGACAACCTAAGAAAAACACACCTGGTCTCGTTCAACATTTCTAAGGTTTTCGAACGAGTTTGGCACGAAGGTCTTCTGTCGAAACTGGCCACGTTCGGATTCTCTCCGTCTCTCGTAAGGTGGATATCAAGTTTCCTCAGTAAGCGAGTAATCTCCATCCGAGGTGATGAGGTCCTATTCCAGCCATTTCCTGTCAATGCTCGCATTCTTCAAGCCTCAGCACTTGCGTCCAATGCCTTTCTATTATCCCTTAATGACCTTCTGTGCACTACCTCCAACCCAATCCATTCTTTTGCCGATGATACCACTCTTCATTGTTCTCTTTTTTATCGCACTCCTCGTCATGTAAACACCAACATCGATCATAACCGCTCTGTCGCAAGTGTATGACTAAACACCGATTCTGAACACATCTCGTCCTGGAGTTCCAACAACCATGTAATACTTATTGCTTCTAAAACCTCTCTTCTTCCAATTTCCTTAAAACGTCGTTCTTTCTCCCCCCATTTGTCCTTTGACTTGTCTATTCTGAGTTCCACAGACTCTGTTCTTCTTCTTCTAGGCTTATCTATTAATTCTTCAGTGCGCTGGTATTTTTTCATATCTGAGCTTAATTCTCGCGCAGCTCGCAAAGTTGGTTTTCTGTTTCGCACCAGGTGTTGCATTACCCCGGCTCTTTTGCTTTCATTGTACAAAGCTCCCCTCCCCGCACTTGAATACTGCAGTCACGTGTGAAGTGAAACTCCGTCTACTTCGATTCCCTTTCTTCATCGGATTCAGAGAAAGGCCACCCGGCTGATCGATGGTCCTTCATTAACATCCACTTTGCAGTCGCTGGCCTATCGTCGGGCTGTTGTTTCGTTATCCCTTTTCTACCGTTATTATTTTGGCTTTTGGTCTTCGGAACTTGCGTCAGCAGTGAATCTACCTGTAACCTTGTCTCCCTCTTCCCGCAGACAAGCAGCTAGTCATCCTTATAAGCTTCCTGTTGCTCGATGTCGTACTTCTTTATTTCAATGTTTTTTTCTCTTGGACTTCCAAATTGAGAAACACCCATCCACTTTTTGCATCCTTCACACCGACAACCTCAATATTTAGGAGCAGAATCAATAAACTGGTTCTTACGTGAATATTTCTCTTACATTCACTCACTACAGTATATCATCGGACCCCCTCATTATATCTCACTTTTGGTGTAGTCAAAAAAAACGGTGAAAGTCCCTTGTCCTGTTCCACTGATCGAACAGGGTGTCCCGGAGACGCATGAACCACCCAACGGCCTGTGTGGGGTGACTCAACATCAAGATCGCACCTGATTGCGCAAAGGCCAGAATTGTAACCTCGCAAAAAAGGCCTACCACGGACCCAGCAACTGCATTGCATGGTACAGAACAAAGTAGACATCCATGCACAATTCTGATCTCACAACGAAAGCTATGCACTTCACTATGTCACAACAGTAATACTCTAACGTAGGCAACTGCTTGTTTCACCGATGACTCATGTTATTCCCATTGCGGCATAGCATCCATTAGTTTACGTGGAAATAAGATCGGTCGCACAAGAGGTAGAATCACTGCGAGACATACATAAACACACAAATAGGTATATATATATATATATATAACATTAATCGATATCGGCCGCTTATCAAGTGTCATGCATATATATATATATATATATATATATA